>CM042137.1:107795317-107802817 GCA_023376005.1 Doryteuthis pealeii | reverse complement strand
AATATTGACGTGTCCATAGACACCATTTGGTCATATATCATTCATAAATTTTAATTGACAATTCGCAAGGGATTATGGGACAGAAATTATTCTCTTTAGCTCCTTCGATTTCCCTATTGTTTTCCCGCCTTTTCGCTATTATTAGAAAGGTTGTTTTGCTTTGTTTTTCATTTTCATGTACACTTTCGTATTGTTGTTAAAATAAATGTCGTAATAACCAATGTATTTTTATTGTTCATTTTTCGTTTCAGGTAAAAAACACTTTCGAAATGAATTTTTAATAAAGCTAAAGGACTTTGATAATTTGTATTATTTAGATTTTTCTGTTGTCATCATCTTTATTGTTATATACTCAACGTTGTGGCCTAGGTGTCCTCCGGTCTTCTTCGGGTTTTTCTTGAATTCGGGAGCATTCATATCGTAATTGGGAGCCTTCACGGAACTTCGAACCGAACCTTTATTTAATCCATTGGTGTAGGTCGTTCTCATTGCATTGACCATGACCGAGTACAACATAGAATACTTACCATTAATAACTTACCTTAATGCATGTACCAAGTCATTGTTAACGGAATGAGGACTGTCCACCCGAATTGATTAAACAATATTATTTTTCTGATTTTTTAAGATGAGGATTGATAACACTGGTTTACAAAAAAGTATTTTTTGTCTGAGGCAAGAATGTGAATAGGTGTTTTTTTTACTAATTTGGATGTGCTGAATTCAAATTTATAAACAGTTTTGCTCTATCACCTCTAGTTTCCTGTCTTTTAAATAGTCTCATTTTAGTATATACAGGGTATATACGTGCTTATTTCAACAGTTGCAGCAGCTTATTACAGATAAAACAGGATACATAAAGAACATTGACGGAATAAATATACTTGGATGACACAATGTATACAATTCATAGTACTGCAGACAGTTAGAATTGTGTTTTCTTAGATGATCTGCTGTATTTTGCCTCCGGGATGTCACGCAAGAGCATCCAACAAAGTAAAATTAAATCATATGTAAGGCAATAAAATGTGCGTCGTTGGAAATTGTAATACAAATATATACCCAAAAGATTGTGTAACACAATTGTCGAGGGACGACAGCCTCCTGCGCTGACTGCCAGTGCACTACTGGCTGTTGATTGAGACGTGTTTGGCAACGCTTAACTGCAAAAATCCGTCTTGATATATAGCTATATATATAATGTAATGCTATCACTTACATTTATTGCATAATAACTAAAAAAGAAGACATAAGTCACACAATATTAGAAATTAATTCTGAATGCATATACACCTTTATGTACAGTATGTGTACAAAATGTACAGTATGCATATCTAAAAAAAAACTAGAGGTGATGAGTAAAACGGATTTCCAATCTGAATTCAGGGCCCCCAAATTAGGTTAAAACAGCTATTTTTGTGCTTACATCAATTTCTTTGTAGACCAGTGTAATTTGTATTATTTAGATTCTTCGGTCTTCTTTCATTGTCCTTTTAGTTGTTTTAACATTGATACGGCGAAGTCCCCATCGAAATATTTCATAAGCATTTAAAAAAAAATTTCTTTTATATACACGTTTGTTATTATTTTACTCTTTCTGTATTTTCCACACTAGTGGGTTTTCACTGGAGACTGAGTGATAGCAAGTCTTCTCATATCTCCAAGACTCTTCTAATTATCCTAGCTGAATAGACTGCCCAGCAAATTCAAGATACCCTATACTGTCTTAAAACCTAAAATTAATTGATGCCTTTAAAAAAATCATATCTATTTATTCATATTTATTTATGTATCTATCTATTTATCTATTTATCTATCGATTTATCAATCTATTAAAATGCTCATCTATCTATCTCTCTATCTTAAATCTATCTTCTCTTTATCAAAATTGATCATATTTTTAATTTTACTTGCACTTATTTGAAGGCTTCATGTTATATATCTATGGATACATCTATCTATATTACGGCTCGCGTTAAGCAGCGAAGAGTCTGGTCAATACTTAATTGGGTGACTACTTAGGCAACAGTAGATACTTTAAGCAACGGGGAGTCCTTTGTCTATCAAAATGACTTGACCCAGCATTAAATGACCCGAAAATGGTTTGATATGCCGTAAAACAAAACAACCAAACTACTTATCTATCTATCTATCTATCTATCTATCTATAAAAAATGATATTATTTCTTAATTGTACCTGAAGGTTTGTAATTGAAAGTTTCTTATTGTGTATGTATGGACACACCTAAATCAGCACATCTATCTATCTATCTATCTATCTATCTATCTATCAAAATAGGAACGACACTGGAATATCAACCTCCACAATAAACTCTTTCTTAATCAAACTCACTTTGAGATATTGGTTGGCTGGCTGGTTAATTGGATTTACGGCATGTCAACCTTACATTTTCCTTATGCCGAATATGTTTTTATTTCTCTGAATGTTTGAGATGAGGTTTGATGATTAGTATTATCTGCGTTATTCGGACTATGGTCCTCATTATGTTTTTGTTTTATTCATTCTTGTTGGTATTCAACTTTTTAAGCTCATCTTTTAAAACACATCCTTTACACTCGTTTTTAATCTATTTAACCAATATAGTGGACCCTAACATGTACTACCACTCCGGATGAGAGTGGACCAGTTAGTAATGGCAATGAAGGGGTAATTAACATTTACTAGAGCTCCAGCATTGGGACTTCACCGCTAGATACAATTTAACGTCATACCCAGGACACTAAGATCCTCTGCTATTGCCTTCTAGCACATATATGATTTTAAAAAAGTGTTGGAGGGTTTGCAATAAGGACAATAAGGTTGGGATAATCCCATAGGTTGTGGGGCTTGACGGGGTCAGCCGATTGATCGAGGTGAGGGACTCTATGACCGTCCTTCTGGATTAAGTAAGGGCCAAAGTGGAGTGTTGTGTGCCATGGACTTCACAGTCACAAGGATTCCATCCTTAAGCATTACGGGTTGCCACTCACGGCCAACAGGTGGCTGCATTGAAGGGATTTTATTCTTCCCATTAGAGGTGCAGTCGGTGTATTCTACTGTCCCAAGTGACAGAACTGTGATAATTTGTGTTATTTAGATTTTTCTGACGGTGGTCCTCATCTTCATTGTTATATTGTTATATTATTTATATATGAGGTTGATATTCCAGTGTCGTTCCTATTTTGTATGAAGGTATCAATTTATTTTAGATTTTAAGACAGTATAGGGTATCTAGAATTTGCTGGGCAGTCTATTCAGCTAGGATAATTAGAAGAGTCTTGCTGTCACTCAGTCTCCAGTGAAAACCCACTAGTGTGGAAAATACAGAAAGAGTAAAATAATAACGAACGTGTATATTAAAGAACATTATATTTTTTTTTTTACGCTTATTAAATATTTCGATGGGATTTCGCCGTATCAATGTTAAGACAACTAAAAGGACAATGAAAGAGTCACCTGCAGGATGACATGAAGGGTTGACATGCCATAAAATCCAACCAACCTTGCGGCCAATGTGCTCTCCGGTTTTCTTCAGGTTTTACTTGTCGAATTCGAGAGCCTTCATATCATAATCGGGAGCCTTCACGGAACTTCGAACCGAACTCGTTATGTAATCCATTCGTGTAGGTCGTTCTCATTGAATTAACAATGATCGAGTACAATATAGAATACTTAACATAGCTTGATACATGTACGAAGTCATGGTTAATGGAATAATTGTCTACCAGAATTGATTAAATAAGAAGGGTCCCGAGTTCGATAAGAAATTCCTGAAGAAGGCCGGAGGAAACATCGACCGAAGCGGTAAATAGGAGTGTAGCAATCGTCTGTCTCTGCTGGGATGGGCTTGTATCCAAAAATGTTATCTTCCCTTGCTAACAGGGTTTCGCCAACAGGCGACACTACTAGCTGGGCATTTAAGCAGCAGCCCGGGAATCTCTCTCTCTCTCTCTCTCTCTCTCTCTCTCTCTCTCTCTCTCTCTCTTTCACTTGGTCTAGCATCCACAAAGATGGAAAAGACGCGTGGTGTCTCTGTCCGTAAAGTGGGGGGCTTTGCACCGCCAACTATCAGTAAATGACTCTCATATTCTCTATGAACTCTTTCCTACTTCCAAAGGACTTTAGTCCCATCTCTTTGTATCTTGTCATGCATAATTTCATGTCCACATGCTCAGACAATAAAATCTGTATTGTTGTTATGTTACACGTCTTTATTCGGATTTACTGATGTATATATTCACCTACGTTGGAAGGTTACTCTGAGCCTTCAAATATTTATAAGAACCGCACATCCAATTCTTATAGCAGGAATACAGAACGAAAAATCTAAATAATACAAAACTGAAGACCTCTCCAATTAGAATAAACGGGAATTCTTTCAAGTTGTAACCATATCAGTACAACTGTATGGTTACACTACTTGGACTAAGAAAACGGTCGGAGAAAAGTCTAGATGGGAAGTACACAAGAATGCTACGTGCTGTTTTTAACAATAAAACAGCATATGTACGGATACATACCTCCCATCTCATAAACCATCCAAGTAAGACAAACCAGACATACAGGACGCTGCTTGAGAAGTAAGCACGAACTCATAATGGACGTTTTCTTTTTGACTACTACAGACGGACACACTAATTTTGGCCGACCAGCAAAAACTTACATTCCTCAGTTCTGTGCGGCACTGGATGCCAACTAAACGACTTCGAGAAAGAGACAGACAGAAGAGAGAGAGAGAGAGAAAAGAGAAGAGAGAGAGAGAGGTGGGGAAGGGAAGGGGAGAGGAAGAGGAGGGGCAATCTATGCAGTCGGTTAACGATGACGACGATTGATGATGATGATGATGGGGATTCATGCAAGGATCTGCCAGTTTCTTAGTGTCTGGTTTTGTCAAGGACCAACGTTGATTCGAACCGTGATCGCCAATTTACTGGCGTTCTTTTAAATCTTCAGCAAGAAACAAAGGTTGACACATGATCCGTTTTTGTTTTTCAAGAGTATTTTTTCAGGCTTCTTCCGACGCTTCTTTCAATTAAAAAATACCTGAGTCGCCTTTCGTACTGCCCGCAGACATCAGTGAATGCCGTAATATTCCTCATTTTTCTGCTCTCTGATAAATGTATTCATGAGAAACCGGTGTGACGAGATAAAAAAAAAATTGCGAAACAGCACTGAAGCTAAAAAAATAGAATAAGCGAGTTAAATGAAAGTAAACGAAAGAAAGAAGGAAGGAAGGAAAGAAAGAAGGAAAGAAAGAATAAAAAGAATAGAAATAAAAAAGAACAGATTCTGAAAAAGAAAGATATAAGGATATGAAAGTAAAAGAAAGAAAGAAAGGAAGAAAGAAAGATAGAAAGAAGGAAGGAAAGAAACAAAGAAAGAAAGAAACAGAGAGTGGAAGAAAGAAAGAAAGAAAAGAAAGAAAGAGGGAGTGAAAGAAAGAAAGAAGCGTGATGATGAAAATTAAAGAAAGGTGTGTCATAAAAGTATCAAGATTGAAGCTGTATTTACCAACATAGAAATAAACAATGAATGGAACGTTAATTTTTTTTTCAGAATCCAAGGTGTGTCAAAAAGTACAAAACATCTTGATACTTTTTTGACACATCTCGTATTATGAAATAAATGAAATGACATTGAAAGAAAGAAAGAAAAAAAGAAAAGAAAAAGAAGGAAAGAAAGAAAGAAAGAAAAGAAGAAAAAAGAAGGAAAAAATAATGACAGGAAATGAAATGAAAGAAAGAAAGAACGGATGAGCGAATAAACAAAAAGCGTAAAACAATGGAAGGTGCAAAGAAAAAAGAAATTAAATATAGAGAGTAAAAAGGAAAAGAAAAAAGAAAGAAAAGAAGTAAAGAAAGAAAAAATATGGAAAAAAGAATGAAGGATAGAAATAAATGAAGAAGAAAGGAAAAAGAGAAGGTAAGATTATTTTCTTAAAAAGAATGAAAGTAAATAATAACATGAAACAAAGAAGTTAAATGAAAGAAAGAAAGAAAAAAGGAACAAAGAAAGAATGAAAGAATATTAAAAAGTAAAGAAAGAAAATAATAAAAAGAAACAAAGAAGCTGAAGGAAAGAAAGACAAAGAGAAATAAATACAAACGAAAGATTATAAAAAAAGAAAGAACTTGATGTGATTGAAAAAAGAAAGCAAAAAAAACGAATGAAAGATAAGAGAGAATGAAAAATGAAGAAAGAAAAATTTGGGGAAAGAGAAAAAGTAAAAAAAAAAACTGAAGATAGGAAAAAGTGAAGGGTGCACATTAAAGAAGGAGAGAAAGTAGATATCAAAATAAAGAAAGAAAGATAGAACGATTGAAAGAATGAAGGAAATCAAATAGGAGATTGGAAAGAGTAAATGAAGTTGCGTTAAGAAAGGAAAGAATGTAAATAGCAAAAGAAAGAGAGAAAAATAGATTGAAGGTAAGAAAGAGGGAATGAAGTGTTAAAAGAAAGAAAGAAAGAAAGTAAATAAGTAGATAACAAAAGAAGAAAGAAAGAAAGAATGAATTTTTAATAAGGAAATAAACAAATGAAGAAAGAAAGAAAGAAAGAAAGAAAGAAATAATTAGGAAATAATGAAAGAAAGAAAAAATAGAAGATAAGAAAGAGTGGAGGGAGTTGTGTTAAAAAAGAAAGAAATAGATCACAAAAGAAAGAAAAAAGAGAGAAATAAATGTATGAAAGAAAATATATTAAAGATAAGAAATGGTGAAAGAAGTTGTGATAATAGTAAAACAGTAGATAACAAAAGAATGAATGAAAGAAGGAAAATTAATAAGGAAATAAAGAAAGAAAATAAGAAAATACATTGAACATAAGAAAGAACGAAGGAAGTCGTGTTAAAAGAAACACAGAAATAAAGTAAATAACAAAAGAAAAAAAGAAAGAATGAAAGAAAGAAAGAAAGAAAATTAATAAGGAAATAAAGAAAAAAATAAGAAAATAAATTGAAGATAAAGAAGAATGAAGGAAGTTGTGCTATAAGAAAGAAAGAAAAGAAAAAACAAAAGAAAGAAAGAAAGAAAGAAAAATTGATTAGGAAATAAAGAAATAAAGTAAAAAAAAAACAAACAAATAGAAAATACGAAAGAGGGAAGTGGGTTACGTTAAAAGAAAGAAAGAAAATAGATAACTAAAGAAAGAAAGAAAAAGAAAGAAGGAAATGAACACAGAAAGTAAGAAAACAAACAGCAGATAAGAAAATGTGAAAGGAGTTGTATTAAAAGAAAGAAAGTAGATAACAAAAGAAAGAAAGAAAGAAAGAAAGAAAGAAAGAAAGAAAGAAAAGAAAGAAAAAAAGAAATAAAAAAAAGAAAAAGAGTAAAAAGCAAACAAATAGAAGTTAAGAGTTCTGTTAAAAGAAAGAAAGAAGATAATAAAAGAAAGAAAGAAAATAAAGGAAGAAAAATAAAAGACAGAAATAAGGAAATAAAGAAATAAAGAAAAAAAAAAGAATAAGGAAAGAAAAAGAAAGAAAAGAAAGAAAGAAAGGA
>CM042137.1:107740317-107790317 GCA_023376005.1 Doryteuthis pealeii | reverse complement strand
CAGCAAAAGTAACCACAATTGTAATTTTATTTTTAACTAACGTAAGGTGTTCATTCATTGATAATTCCATAATAAAACAGATAAACAAAATATATTTCTCCATGGAATTATCATTTTAGAAATGCAAAAACCCATTCAATGATAACTTCATTAACTAAGACAAATTAACCAAATGATTGAAGAGGGCGACACGTGACAACAAAAGGAAGAAAATTAAAGCTAAACAAAGCATGCTGCTTCTTGAATCTCAAGTTACGGATTCAGTACGAATCATGACGTGGGGATTTTTATGGGGCAACCAGCGAGGATCTTATTCGCTATAAGTAATAATGGATCTGCGAGACTAACATTTAAAAAATCACCCCTCTACAGGCGACGCTGGGTAGCCATTTCTAGTATATATATATATATATATATAATATATATATATATATATATAAAGGAAGTTTGGTATGCACGTGTCGACTTATAACTCAGAAAAGAAATTAAATTAATATTTTTATCACTTTAACACAATAAGTAATTAAGAAATGAATTTGAGTTTCTGTCATACGTACAAAACAGTTTTTAGAAAAATAAGTTAAGGATTACATTTTTTAAATAATATTTTAATTGTTAAAAAAAAAATCCAAAAATATTGTAATATACGAATTCTCTCTCTCTCTCTCTCTCTCTCTCTCTCTCTCTCTCTCTATATATATATATATATATATATATATATATATATACAAAATAATCCAACAAAAGGATAAGCTTAGTAATGCTAATAATAAATAATTAAAAAATAAAGAAACAAATGTGCCTTTAATGATTTTTACTGGATCAGCCCATCAAATACCAAAATAGGGGGTGTTGGATTATTAAGGTAAATACTTCTAAAAATATTTAGGATAATAATCTGACCGTTAAATAAACGAACATATGGAATATCATTGTGGACACTGATAAGTATTAAACAAAACAATGAAGTAATTAAGGTTTCTGGCAAAAATTTACTTGATGATGTTGAAACAGAAACATTCACACTTTTTACAAGTCTCAATCCTATATTAAATTACTAACAAATATGTGCACCCTCCGAGTGCAAGTATTTAAGTTTTAATGAAATAGAATATATATCAAATTAGAAATGCTAATGAAACTAAATAAGAATGCAGATAAAAAGATTTGAAACAAAGGGGGCATAATCAAAAAATAGAACAACTGAAACTTACTCTTTCATCCCTCTTGTCTTTTATTGCTATTTTCTTTCCTAATTTAACCATTTAGTTAAAATAAAAAGTAAAGAACAATATTACAGTTATTTCCTCTTGTTAATGGATTTCTTTTCATATTTATCCCATGATTTTGATATCAATATGCAAATTAGCCTTCCCTTTCACACTGTAAACTGGTATTTTGTCGTATATATAAATACAATTGCATGTTAACAATATGTAGATATGATCAACAGTATTATTAATGTAAAACCATTTTTATTAATAATTAAGTTTTAAATAGGAATAAAATCATGAATAATGTGACGTAAATAACTAAGGTAATTGTGACTTGAGTAGTAATATAGTTTTGGTTATAGATAGGAAACACACAATCTCCATTATAATAAGATAAATGATATTCCAAATGTAACTGAACATTTCTTTAAATTCATTTAGCGAACAACACTGAAACTGAAACTAAAATGCTCGGCTCTCATTGGATCAAGGAACATTTAAAATAGGCCTCCAGTTCTGTCTCCCAATTGTGTCAGGATCAGGCCTGGAGTACAGTTCGCCATGATACGAATATTTGCAAAAAAATGTTTTAAAGTCAACGGTAAATAACACCTATTTCTCCATGGAATTAATTTTTTTAAATATGATCTTGAATTGAAAAGAAATTCAATTAATTAAGGGGGAGGTTGATACATAGAAAAACAAAAAGAAACAAGCAAGCAACTCTAAAAAAACATGTTGTCTTAATATTTGAGATACGCCTGTGCTATTAAACAGCGCTGGGTGGCGTCGTCAGTTATGTTATTATTAACTGGTTTATTGGGGGATTTCGGATCTTTCAACATGATACCTCGCTAGCCAGTTAGACCCCACTAGAGATGATCGAACTCAAGTGTGCCACCCCTCTTGTTCAACGCTAGCAGATAAATTTGCTTTAAATAGAGTTCTGTCAACGTAGACATCGGCGTCTGTACACGTGGTTGGCTAAGGCTGGATCCAATCAGCATTCAGAGTACATGTTAGAAATAGGTTTATGAGGCACAGACACCATGGTTTTAAAAGCTTTTCCCAGTTTTTGTAGCTGGTAAGACTCGACGGATTTCAGGTGATTTTCGCTGTAAAAATATTTAATTTATTTAATCGATGTCAATGTTTATGTCACATTTACAACTCGTAAACTTTATTTTTCTGTAAATTTTAGAGTGAAAGAAATCGCCTAAGTTGAATGAATCTTATATTTTGTTACGAAGAAACGTTTTTATAAGTGGAACATATCAATTTTAAACAAGAATAAATAAATAATTAAATGAATAAGGTGTCACGGGGCAGGGTGACCTTTTGTCGGTATCAGCCAGACAACGAGAGAGTCTATCCCTTTTTCAAAAGGATATAGATTTATTGTTTTTCATCTGAGGTGGAGCGCTGCACCTACCACACAGATCCAAACAGTGCTACTCATGCGCTCAGTTGGTGAGGGTTAGTATCGAAACCGGAATCTTGAGGTTCCGAGGTGATGCTCTACCGACTAAGGTAAATGAGACCCTTAAATGAATAAAAACATACCAAAAAAATCAACTAATTATCACACTTTGATAAAATTTCGATAATCATTAAATAAAGAGAGAACCTTTCTTGATATGGTCGTTTACATTACAAATTTAGGAAGAAAGGGATTTTCATTGTGATTACAGCCTTCCATATTCTTCATGAAATACTAAAAGCAGCTACCCAGCGTCGACTAGGTAAAGAGGGTTAGAAAGATCCAGGCGTATTGATTTTTAAGATTTACAAATGCTGGATATTTCTAAGTAAAGTTTCAATGCTATTTCTATGTATGTTTTAATTTTTAAATGTCTTCTAATATAAATCAAATATTTATAAGTTTTGCACAAAAAGCAAGAACCGGTGATATTCAATGTGTGTATATATATATATATATATAAATACAAATTTAACGTAATGACATTACATCACGTGAACACAATCCACGTCACATAAACGTTAAACAAGCCACAGTTTTAAAAAAAACAATTTTTAGCTTTACATTTCCCATCGTGTGAAAAACGCTTCATATAAACGGTAAAAAATTTGGTTTTTAACATCTCAATCATTTCACGACTGGTTTTTAATATCTCAACCATTGATCTCATCTGATGATTGGATTACCATGAAACTTCAAGTTATGAGTATAAAACCATAATATTACCATTGATTATATATATATATATATATATATATATATATATTATATATATATATATATAATATAATATAAATAATAAAATTCGAAGGCAATACAATGCGTAAAAAATAAAGACAAAAAGATGTTTATATGTCTAATCGATTTCAAAGCGAAGCTTTATCGTCAGAGACTTATTTCAGAAATGACGTGCTTATGTTTTTTTTATTTGTGTGGTTATAATTTCTTTCTTATTTCCTTTTCCTCTCCTTTTTTTCCTCTCTTTCTTCTTCTCCTCCTTTATGAATGGGCGAATAACTGTAATTTCTTATTTCTCTCTTTCTTTTTTTTCTTTCTTAAAAGTTTGTTGAGAACAAGGCTGACATCCGGTAAGATGTTGCAATGTGTTGCAATGTGTAGCAACGGTGTGAGCATGTCATAATTTCAAAAACAAAAGTGAACAAATGAAAAACCGTTAATAGAAATTTTTTTTTTTTTTTACATACTTAGCTTTTGTTTCGCTTTCACCTTTCATTTCTTATTCTTTCTCCCTCTCTTTCTTTTTTTTGTGTTATTTCTCTTCTTTTTTTTTTTTTTTTTTTTTTTTTCCCTTTATCCCCTTTGTTCTCTAATTTAAATTATTTTTTTATAGTAAATAAGTAAATAAAAGATTATCTTAAATTATGTATTAGTATTGATAGAAAAAATAAATGATTCTTTTTATTATTTTTTTTTTAAGAAAATATCTTTTATGAGTACTTTTTTCTCTTTTTCTTTTAAACTTAAATAGATTAAATATTATATTAATTATATATTAAAATATCATATAATAATTACATATTAGGATTGATGCAAAATTCAAAACAATAAAAAAAAAAACCATTCTCCCCTTAAATTTCAAATAGATTAAATATCATAAATCAAATATTTGAATTACAAAAGGCATAATGTACTGCTTCAATTATATATTTTATTTAACTATTTTTTTTTCATTCTTTTGTTGTTATTATTTATTCTTATTTTTTTTTTTTTCCCCACTTTTCCTTAAATATTTATTAATATTTCTAGACTGACCGTAATCCTAAGAGGGTATTATGGTTTAAAGAAATAGTGTCATGGTTTTAAAGAAATAAAATAATTAATAATAATTAATAATAAATAATAAAATTATATAAATAATTTAATAATAATAATTAATAATAATAAATAATTTTCAGTTAGAATAGAGGCTATAATACGCAACATTGGTAATCTCAGAATTAGAGAAAGTTTATTAATAGCTAAATTAGGTCCTAATATAAACAATAGATTAGAATTAAACACAGAATACATAATTAACTAAATTTACACGTTCCATATATAGGTTTTAGTTTATTTAGTACACATGTTCTCTCATATATATATAATTTTCCCTATCATAAATTTTAAACCTACCAACTATCAATAGATTAGAATTAAACTCAGAATACACGATTAACTAAATTTACACGTTTCATATATAGCGCTTTTTTTTTTTTTTTTTTTAAATTAAAATTAAATAATATATATATATATAGTGATGGGATGATTGAGAATGAAAAGAAGATAATAGAGAAATATAAAAAAAATTAATTACGATTAATTTAACAATATTGACATACTTATTAACTCCTTTACATGACATTATTTCTTTAAACCATGACACTATTTCTTTAAACCATAATACCCTCTTAGGATTACGGTCAGTCTAGAACTATTAATAAATATTTAAGGAAAAGTGGGGAAAAAAAAAAGAATAAATAATAACAACAAAAGAATGAAAAAAAAATAGTTAAATAAAATATATAATTGAAGCAGTACATTATGCCTTTTGTAATTCAAATATTTGATTTATGATATTTAATTTATTTGAAATTTAAGGGGAGAATGGTTTGTTTTATTTTTATTGTTTTGAATTTTGCATCAATCCTAATATGTAATTATTATATGATATTCTAATATATAATTAATATAATATTTAATCTATTTAAGTTTAAAAGAAAAAGAGAAAAAAGTACTCATAAAAGATATTTTCTTAAAAAAAAAAAATAATAAAAAAGAATCATTTATTTTTTCTATCAATACTAATACATAATTTAAGATAATCTTTTATTTACTTATTTACTATAAAAAAATAATTTAAATTAGAGAACAAAGGGGATAAAGGGAAAAAAAAAAAAAAGAAAAAGAAGAGAAATAACACAAAAAAAAAAGAAAGAGAGGGAGAAAGAATAAGAAATGAAAGGTGAAAGCGAAACAAAAGCTAAGTATGTAAAAAAAAAAAAAAAATTTTCTATTAACGGTTTTTATTCATTTGTTCACTTTTGTTTTTGAAATTATGACACGCTCACACCGTTGCTACACATTGCAACACATTGCAACATCTTACCGGATGTCAGCCTTGTTCTCAACAAACTTTTAAGAAAGAAAAAAAAGAAAGAGAGAAATAAGAAATTACAGTTATTCGCCCATTCATAAAGGAGGAGAAGAAGAAAGAGAGGAAAAAAAGGAGAGGAAAAGGAAATAAGAAAAGAAATTATAACCACACAAATAAAAAAAACATAAGCACGTCATTTCTGAAATAAGTCTCTGACGATAAAGCTTCGCTTTGAAATCGATTAGACATATAAACATCTTTTTGTCTTTATTTTTTACGCATTGTATTGCCTTCGAATTTTATTATTTTATAACATACTTAACAATGCTTCAAGCAAATTACCAATTACTTTTATATATATATATATATATATATATATATATATATACTTTGTCCTTCATTGTTTCATTTTCATAGTTTCATCTGGACAAACATACATACATACATGCACACCGACTACACTATATATATGTATAGATCTAGTTTATTTATTTAGATTGACATTATTACAGTGGAAAGGATTCAAGGAAAAGCTTTTATTTATTTAATCAATATTCATTGTTCTTTATTCTATGTATTGTGGCGGGACAAGAGGTTTAATGTCTTAAGTTTAAAGGCGGCTGCTTATTCCTGGTGCGTGCTCACAGGGTTTGCTTTTAACCCATCTTATTTGGATTTTAATAAAATTTCTATAATCATTAAATAAACTGAGAACCTTTCTTTATATGGGACTTTCCATTCCAAATTTAGGAAGAAAGGGATTTTAATTGTGATTACATCCTCCCATAGTTTAGTTAATTAGTTATTCTATCGATAAAATTGTCCATGAACACGGTCTTTTAGAATGTCTTCAACACACGAGAAATCACTTCTCTAAATTTGTATTTAGATTAATCTTATCAAATATCCTATAGGTCACTCATGGTATTTAAGTTTCTGTTGAAACTACTTCTTTCAGAGGCCTCTTCATATTTTTTGCTATTTGCATCAAAAATCATATTGCTAGAAGATAATCTATTTATTCTAATGTTAACAGCATTACGGATTTGTTTAATAATGGATTTGAGGTGGTTGGAATGGACATTGATGTAACAGGGGTTTAAGTTATGTTTACAAAAAGGTTCAAAACTATTATTGGACAATTTGAAGGTAATGTCAAGGAAGTTTACTATTTTGAGATTCGAAACTATTTTATATATATGTATATGTGAAGAGATGGAAGTGAATCTGACGGTATGTAGTATATTAAGAAGAGATTGACATTTCTTGTTGCTTCATTTCTTTCCGGCATTACTGTTTCTGCTAACTCCTTGTCTGGTTGTCATCTTGTCTAGTTGCTGTCTCTAAGCTCCGGGAAGGTAATACCTGCTGGATCCCATCCATGAGACAAATAGATAAGAAACTAATACCCAACAAGAATGAATCTGGTGTTTGAAGATTCAGCCGGGTTAGCTCAGTCGGTAGAGCGTTCGGCTAGAAACCACAAGGTTCCTAGTTCGATACCGGTCCCCGCCAACTCAGCATATGAGTAGCACAGGGATCTGTGCAGTAAAGTAAGGAGCTGATGGTAGGTGAGACGCTCCACCTCAGACGCAAAAAACAATCTCCTTGGTCTAGCGCTAGTGAAAAGGGGATAGACTCCCTCGCTGATTGGCTGATACCGACATTAGGCCACCCCGACGACCTTTTTTTACACGTGAAACTATGAGAAATAGAAGGAAAAACGCAGGATTTTAATGGAGGCGCGTGGTGTAATGGTTAGAATCGTAGGAATTGGACTCGTCGACCAGAGTTCAGTTCCTGGACGAAGCAGCTTTCACATGGTACTAATAGCCTTGGGAATGGTATGAATCCAATTCTCCCTGCAGCTATGTGTGAATAGCAGACAGACTGGCCTTTTAACCATGGCTAGGTAACCAGTCTAGAAGAAGGAAAACTCTGAATTCAAACCTGGTAAACGCCGCTTAAGAAATTGAACTTGTGTCGCATTCTGCTCGTGCGGAGGGATTGGTAAATATATGATCTTAAAAAAACTTAGGCTATACCTTCTCTGTTAAAAAAGCACTGAGCAATTTTGTACCACACACACACATATATATATATATATATATATATATATATATATATATATATATATGGTAGAAATGTGAGGAGGTTAATCGACAGTATGTGGAGAAAAGTAGACAAACACGGGTATTTCCATCAAGTTTCCATAACATCCCGTGTTTGTCTACTTTTCTCCACATATATATATATATATATATATATATATATATACGATTGTACCCAGATATTTTTTTTATTTGTTTGGAAGACCTCACACCCGGTCTAACTGGTGTGATTTTCCCGTTTTCTTGATACCGGGTGTAAGGTCTTCAAAACAAACAAAACAAAAAAACAAAAAACAAAAGAACAAAGACCGAACTGACGAAGCAATATGTCGAAATAAATTTATATCCAAAACAAAGTATATATCAATTTATTTATAATACTCTGTATATGTAAAAATATATACGCAAATCTTTATATGTACGTTTGAGTTCTCAATTTTGGTTGAATCCTATCAAGGAAACACTAATTATCATCTACACCCATCCACACAGATATATATATATATATATATATATATATATATATATATATATATATATATGTATATATATATATATATATATTAGATAGAGAGAGAATGAAGAGAGAAAGAGAGATACACTAATGCTTACTATTTCAAAGGCTTTAACCCGACTGATACACACACACACACACACACACACACACACACACACACACACACACATATATATATATATATATATATATTAGATAGATAGAGAGAGAATGAGAGAGAGAATGAGAGAGAGAAAGAGAGATACACTAATGCTTACTTTTTCAAAGGCTTTAACCCGACTGATATATATATATATATATATATATATATATATATATATATATATATATATTTATATATATATATATACTCTGAACATATTCATATCTATAGCTACAACTTCCGCTCACATAATACACATATGCACGCGCGTACATGTACCTCTGTGTGTGTGTGTTGGTTTTTTTGTTTTTTTTATTGTTTTTTTTTAGTATTTTTTTCCAGGTGAATGTTTTCATCATCTTTATTTCTTACCCGATTAAACATCCTGTTTTTTATGCCGACTCCAGCTTTGTGTCAAGGTGGGGGACCTTTACTAGACAACCTGGAGTGCCCACAAAAAATCTAAAAACAAAAACAAAACAAAATTAGAATCTCCCTAAAAGTCACAAACAAAAGCCGAAAGAAACAAAGAAAGAAATAATAAAAAAAATGAAATGAAAAAAAAAAATGAAGCGGTGGTAATCAAGGTAGTGGAGGGGTCATATAGATTGAAAACTCTAGCAATTTATTTCCCGGCATCCCTCAGCGTTTTGTTTCCTGTTTGGCGCCCTTCATTCTATTCTCCTCCCTACTATTCTTTCCAGGTGACTGGCCTCAGCCGACGACGCCTTCACCAATACCGATTTATTTTTTTTTTATTTTAATTTGTTTGTTTGTTTTTGTTGGTCATGTCGCCTATTGAACAGCAGTTACCATGGAAAATGGACGCTCAGGTGATACAGTCAGGTAAAAGAAGTATGTGTGAATGCTTTACTGATAGATGGTAAAGATGAAAGAGAAAGAGTATAGATAAAGAAAGAAACTAGAGAGAGAGAGAGAGAGAGAGAGAGAGAGAGAGAGAGAGAGAGAGAGAGGGAGAGAAAGGGGTGAGGGAAGAGAAGGATCGGGGTGAACGGAATGAGTGTGGTATAATCAAAAGGGGTATATAAAAAAAGGCACGAATGACAGGGGACAATGGAAGAAATTAAAATGACAAATAAATAAACAAACAAGATTATATTGTGCTGTGTATACTCGTCTATATCCAAGCAGCACCTGTCCTCTCGTATAAAAGGTGTAAAGGTTGGGTTTATTGCCCGGCCCCTGGGGGTCTCCAAATGCTGACGGAGGTGTGCAAAATTTTGGTAAGAAACTACAGGAGGCTTGATTCCTACAGGGAACCCCATATTGTCAGCATGGCTTAGAATTCACCGATTGCATCCCCTGCATGGTTTGTTATGTTTTTCTCCGGGGGGGGGGCATTCTGTTTGGATAAGGGGATTTTTATTTTCATTTGGTTTTAGCTTTTCTTAACTTTTCCGATTATTGAAACAGAATCCAAATTAAAAAAACTCTTCCTTAATTTTTGGTCAGTTCAATTTGCCTGTTGAATATGGAATCAAGGTTTTATTTATTTTCGTTTCTCTCTCTCTCTCTCTCTCTCTCTCTCTCTCTGTCTCTGTCTCTCTCTCTCTCTCTCTCTCTCTCTCTTCTCTCTCTCTCTTTTTCTCTCTTATTCTCATTTCTCTCTCCACTCTCTCTCTCTCTCTCTGTCGCTGTCATTTCTCTCTTGTCGCTCTTCTCTCTCTTTTGTCTCTCTTCTCTCTTCTCCCTCTTTCTTTTCTCTCTTTGTCTTCTTTCTCTTTCTCTCTCTCTTTCTTCTCTAAGAGTGTGTGTGAGGGATCTTGTCCCTTATCTCTCTTGTTTTATATCTCTTTCTCTTTTTATCTCTCTCTCTTTCTCTTCTGTCCATCTCTCCTCTCTCTCTCTCTCTCTCTCTCTCTCTCTCCTCTCTCTCTCTCTCTCTCTCTCTCTCTCTCTCTCTCTCTCTCTAAAAGGGATATACTGGGTATAACATTAAATTGCATCCAGGGATGAGGATTCAATTTTGGATATCTGAGGATGTGTGGAGTAGCCCTATATTGCCATTCTTCCTTGTTCTATTGTGAAACGGATGTGTAGGTTTTGTTTCTTTTGTAACACGAGTATCAGATATATATATATATATATATATATATATATATATATATATATATCTGATACTCGTGTTTCCAAAAGAAACAAACCTACACATCCGTTTCACAATAGAACAAGGAAGAACGGCAATATAGGGCTACTCCACACATCCTCAGATATCCAAAACTGAATCCTCATCCCTGGATGCAATTTAATGTTATATACCACCCCGGGCCAGAGTGAACCAGGAAGCAATGGTGATGAAGGGGTGCGCCACATTCCCCAAACCTCCAAAACTGGAACCTCACCATCAGATCGAGTTTAACGTCATTCTCAGGACATGTAGACACTCAGCAACCGCCTTCCAGCACTCATATGATAAAAATGGTTGGGGCTTGCCATAAGGGCAATAGGGTTGGGAAAATCATATAGGTGCTAGGGCTTGACGTGACCAGCCGATTGATCGGAGGGGACCTCTCCGACCGCCCGTCTAGCCTAAGTAAGGGTCTAAGTGGAGTGTTGCAGGTCATGGACTGCTCATCTACCAAGACTCCATCCTTAATCATCAACAGGTGACCACATTTGAGGGAGTCTTACCCCCCTGCAGAGGTACAGTCGGTGCATTCCAACGCCCCAACCAACAGGGCGAGAATAGCGTTCATTATACATTTATATTTACATTTTTTGTTTATTATTTTCTTAAGAGTTTTTTTTTGCGCATTTTGTATTATATCAAGTACTTGCACGCAGTGTATTGTTTTAAGTATTCCTATCTAATAAAAATACTTATATGGTTTCAAGTATCTATTTCTATTTAATAATAGTCATTTTACCCATAGATGGAACCCCAAAAGTACTATCAATCTGGATCAGAGTGGACCTGGGTACAATGGTAATGTAGGAGTATTCAATACCCACAAAACTCTGGAACTGGAGCCTCACCATTAAATGAAGTTTAATACGTGTTATATATTCTACCTATGAACATTAATGGGTACTTCCCAATCCTCATTAACACGAGAGTATTATGATGACTGAGAAGTCTTATACCACTTGCAGTGGTTTACCTTCTTCACGCCGCTGGCGAGTATTGCATTTTGTTAATGTTATAAAGGTTGCATTTTATTTCCAACCTCCGTTTGGGCAATTATATAGGTGCTAGGGCTTGATGTAACCAGCTGATTGATCAGAGGGGGCCTCTCCTATCGCCCAAGAAAGGGCCAAAGTGGAGTACTGCAAGTCATGGACTGCTCAGCCACTTGGGTTCTATCCTTAAGCATCACGGGTCGTCACCCACGGTCAACAGGTGGCCCCATTGGGGGAGTCTTATCCCTCTGCAGAGGTGCAGTCGGTGCATTCTAACTCCCCAGGCAACAGGGCGGTAGAAAGGTAGGTAGGTAGGTAGATAGATAGATAGATAGATAGATAGATACATATAGGTTGGTCCGAAAGTCTTGTCACCCAATTTATCATATAATACAACCTGAAATTTTAGAAAATAATTCGATTTTTAAAGTTTGTTTTTGAGGTAAAATAATACCTTTAAAAATTGAATTATTTTCTAGAACTTATTTAGTAACCATTGTTAAGTTACAAGAGTACCATACACAGGACACACACATTTTTTTGGGGGGAGGAGGTTATCCTTGTGTATTCTAAGCCCCGCCTACAAGGCGAATAAAATCTCATATATATATATATATATATATATATAGTCATTCACAGACAAAGTGTTTCGACGTTTACGTCTCATCAGTGTGGCTAGACTTAACAGCCCACTTCTAGTCGGGAGCGAAACCTGACTGAATTTTTATCAGCCCGGCACCTTACCATCTCGGCCCACGGTAACTGTCTGTAAGAAGCGAACATTTAACTGATAAATCCATACTTCCGTAGATGTATGTATACGATCCCCAGAGTACTCAAGTCAGTAAACAACAGACGGGTAATGCGTTATGCTAAGCGGTGAAAGTTCAGTTAAAGTCCCCTCTAGAAAGCTCGACCGAGATTTGGGAGCATACAATATTCATCAACAGACACCGCGTTTCGACGTTTACGTCTCACCAGTGTGGCTATATTTAGCAGCTACTTGTGTTTGTGTGTGTGTGTATAAGAGAGAGAGAGAGAGAGAGAGAGAGAGAGAGAGAGAGAGAGAGAGAGAGAGAGAGGGGGGGGCACAAATCGGATCAGGTCGAAGATATGATCTAAATTTATGTAGCTCATCCACGTGCCATATGGATTTTTGTTAATCAAGGTTGCGGAACAGGGACGTTGTTACGTTTTGAATTTCTTTCAAAAGGGGAAAGTCAGATAAAAATCCGCCGGGGTAAAATAACAATGAACAAAAGCTAATCACGCACTATAAAACAACTGTTGTCTCATAGCGACCTTCGTGTCCATCTTTCTCTCCCTCTCCCCCTCTCCTCTCCTCTCTCTCTCTCTCTCTCTCTATATATATATATATATATATATATATATAATATAACCACCACACACACACATATATATATATATATCCTAATCTGTTTATATCTGTTCATATCTATCAATCTATCTATCCGTCTATCTATCCTAGTTATTTCATATCAATCCATCCATTTATCCGGTAGAGTAAACCAAATATAAAAAGCTATGCACCATAAAACAACTGGTGTCTTGCAGAAGCCTCTCTCTCTTCCCCCCTCTCTCTCTCTCCTTCTCTGTGTGTGTGTGTGTGTGTGTGTGTGTGTAAATATATATATATATATATATATATATATATATATATATATATATATATATATAGTAATAGAGAGCCTTGCTTAACCAAATGCGTTGACTGTCACATGAATTTCTTCCAAAGAGCTCTACCGGGTTTGGGAGTATATATTATATATATATATATATAATCATAATTGTATATGTATATATATATATATATATATATATATATATATATATATATATATCTTATTATAATGGAGATTGTGGGTTTGTCTATCTGTAACCGAAACTATATTATTATACAAGTCACAATTTTTTCTTATTTACATCACATTCTCCAGGATTTTATTTTTTTATTTAAACCTCAATTATTAATAAAATTGTTTTACATTATTAATACTGTTGACCATATCTACATGATATTTTCCACGTACCCCACTTGTGTACGGGTCAGGCACAAAGGCCCTATTTTGTGTGGACCACCACACAAGCCGAGACTCATGGAGTGGCAGGTGAAAAATTGCGTCGATCCCGTCGGCAATTCCCCTCAAGGGGCGCCTCAGGCACTGGGCAATAAACCCAGCCCTGTCCCTTTAATCAAGGGGGCAGGGTTGCCTGGGGGATGGCCCCCTGGGATCGACGCTATTAACTCGTAAAGATCCAGGGCCGAAGCCACTGGACCCCCCTGGCGTTGGCCAGATCTAATGATATTTACCGCGTACCCCACTTGTACGGGTCAGGCACAAAGTCCCTATTAACGTGGGACCACCCCACAAACCGAAGCTCATGGAGTGGCAGGTGAAAAATTGCGTCGATCCGTGGCATTCCCCCTCAAGGGGGCGCCTCAGGCGCTGGGCAATAAACCCAACCCTGCCCCTTTAAATCGAGGGGGCAGGTGTTGCCTGGGGGGATGGCCCCCTGGATCGACGCTATTAACTTGTAAAGATCCAGGGCCGAAGCCACTGGACCCCCGGCGTTGGCCAGGTCTACATACTAATAACATACAATTGTATTTATATATACAACAAAATAGAGGTTTACAGTGTGAACGGGAAGGCTAATTTGCATATTGATATTAAAAATTTGATTTTGATAAATATGTGCTTAGTAATATTGATTTCTAATTGTTTGGTTTTATCTTATTGAATATGAGCAAAAATCTCGGGGATAAATCTAAAAGAAATCCATTAACAAGAAGAAATAACTGTAATTTTATTCTTTACTTCCTATTTTAACTAAATAGTTAAATTAGGAAAATTTACCAATGAAAGACGGGAGTAATGGAAAATGATCGAAGAGTTAGTTTTAAAGTTGTTCTATTTTTTTTATTATACCCCCTCTGTTTCAAATCTTTTTATCTGCATTCTTATTTAGTTTCTAATTTAACATGATATTTTATTATATTAAAACTTAAATACTTGCACCCGGAGGGTGCATATATTTGCTAGTATATATAATTATAATTATATATATATAATATATATATATATATATGTGTGTGTGTGTGTGTATGTGTGTGTGTGTGTGTGTGTGTATAATATAACAAACCCGGTAGAGCTCTTTGGAAGGAAATTCATCTGACGATATATAATTATAATTGTATATATATAAAAGTAAAAAGTAAAGTCGGGGAGGCCTAGTGTCGGATCAGCGAGGGAGTCTATCCCCTTTTCACTAGCGCCAGACCAAGGAGATTATCTTAGCGTCTGAGGTGGAGCGCCACACCTACCATCAGCTCCTTACTTTACCGCACAGATCCCTGTGCTAGTCATACGCTGAGTCGGCGAGGACCGGTATCGAATTGGAAAATCTTGTTGTTTCTAGCCGAACGCTCTACCGACTGAGCTCACCCGGCCCTTATATATACATATGTATATATATATGTATAATATAATAAATACTCCCAAACCCGGTAGAGCTCTTTGGAAGGGAATTCATCTGACGGTCACCGCATTTGCTTAAGCAAGCCTCTCTATTACTAATGGATTTTGAGCTCTCTAGTGACCATGACGTCTTACTATGTATGTGTTTATCAGTTAAAAATGCTGCTTCTTACTGGCAGGTGGCAATAGCCAAGGGCTTAGACTGGAGGTAGTCTACTAAGGCTAGCTACACTGAGAAGACTGTGTGTGACTATATATATATATATATATTATATATATATATATATATATATATATCGGTTCATATCAATATATCTAGCTATCCTAGTTTGTTCATATGTATCCATCTATTTTTCCGGTAGAGTAAAACAAGCTAGGCATGTACTAAAAAAAACAACTGTTGTCTCGCACCGACCTTCCCCCCCTCTCTCTCTCTCTCTCTCTCTATCTATCTATCTATCTATCTATCCATCTCTCTCTCTCTTCGTATATATATATATATATGTATATACGAGGTGGGGTAAAAAATAAAGCCATTTTGTTTAGGACAGGTATAATTACCAACGCAGGAACATTTATCATACCACTTCTTTACTACAGATTTCACTTCCTCGTCACTGGAATAATATTTTCCCCAGACTATCATCTCTTCGGTCCGATAAAAGAGAGGTTGAGAAGTAAACATTATTCCAGTGACGAAGAAGAGAAATCTGCAGTGAAAAGTGGCTCAAAGAACAGTCAACAGTATTTTACGGTCTAAAGATAGATACTCTCATTCGAAGGTGGAACATTGCTATTCAGAGAAACGGTGACTATGTGGAGAAGTAGGGATGTGATCCACAGAGGACCAGTTTCATTTTGATGTATGATACATGTTCCTGTGTTGGTAATCATACCTGTCCTAAACAAAATGGCATTACTTTTTGATTCACCTTCGTACATCTGTTCATATAAATCTATCGATTGATCGATCCTAGTTCGTTCAGATCTATCTATCTATCCATATATCCTGTAGAGTAAAATAACAATTCACAAAAGCTAAGTACGTACCATAAAACAGCTGTTGTCTTACATCCAGCTCCGGCTATCTATCTACCTATCTACCTATCTACTTTAGTCGGATTATAAATGGCTATTACGGTCAAGTCACGCTGAAAGCATCAGTTCCCACTAGATCACCAAAGGGTAATTTCATGTCAAATCATCCAGAAAAAGTATTTTTTCCGAAATTATTTTAGGAGTAGTGAAGCTCTAAAACTCAATTTACAGACAAATTTGGAGAGCTAAGAATCAATATAACTCCGCCAATTTTGGGGATTTGAAGCTCAAATTTTGGGGATTTTTTAAATTTATCATAATCCATACTTGAACAAAATTTCAGAAAAATTAAAAGGGGTGAGTTACATGGCCTGGACGATTTGACATGGAATTGCCCCAAAGTTAAGCAGCGATAAACCTATTTAATACAAGATTGAGTGATAACTTAAGCAGCAGCAGCAGCAGCAGATACTGTAAGCAACGTGAGACCTTTGTTTATCAAAATGCCTAGATACGGCATTAAATGACCCGAAAATGATGGAAAATGTCGTAAAACAAAACAGTTAATTAATATTAATATTATTAATCTATTTGTCCTTTTTCCATTTTTTTCTCATCTTCTTCCGTTTTTCTTAATGACGAAAATATTCATATCTGTGTATCCCTCTGTTTCTTACTATTGCATTTTTTGTAATCGGTTTAGCTCAGTCAGTAGAGCCCTGTGCCAGGAATCGCAAGGTTCCTGTTCGATTCTGGTCCCCGTTAATTCAGCACATGAGTAGCACTGTGCGGTAAAATAGGGAGCATACGGTAGATGTGGCGCTCCAGCTCTGCAAAAACAATCTCCCTGGTCTAGCGCTAGCGGAAAGGAGATAGACTCCCTAGCTATCCGGCTGATACCAACAATAGGCCACTCCGCCAACTTTACTTATATACTAACTTAACTCGAAATCTTCTTTTTCTGTTCAACAAAAATTAAAGAAAGAAAGAAAGAAAGAAAGAAAGAAAGAAAGAAAGAAAAATGACAAGGAAATAAAGAATCCAAGTGGCAAAAACAAATAGAAGATAAATAAGAATGAAATGAATTGTGTTAAAAGAAAGAAGAAAAGTAGATAACAAAAGAAAGAAAGAAAAAAAGAAAGAAAGAAAGAAGAAAGTAGATAACAAAAGAAAGAAGGAAAGAAAGAAAGTATATGAAAAAAGAAAGAAAGAAAAAGAAAGTAGATAACAAAAGAAAGAAAGAAAGAAAGTAACTAACAAAAGAAAGAAAAAAGAAAGAAAGTGGATAACAAAAGAAAGAAAGAAAGAAAGAAAGAAGATAACAAAAGAAAGATAAAAAGAAAGAACGTGAATAACAAAAGAAGCAAGAAAGAAAAGAAAGAAGTAAGAAAATAGAAGATAAGAAAAGACTGAAGGGAAAGAAAGAAAGAAAGAAAGAAAGTAGATAACAAAAAGAAGGAAATAAGTAGATAAAAAAGAAAAAGAAAGAAAGTAAATAACAAGAAAGAAAGAAAGAAAGTAATAACAAAAAAAAAGAAAAAAGTAGATAACAAAGAAAGAAGGAAATAAAAGTAGATAAAAAAAGAAAGAAAGGAAGAGAAAGTAGATAACAAAAGAAAGAAAGAAAGAAAGAAATAACAAAAGAAAAAGAAAGAAAGTAGAATAACAAAAGAAAGAAAGAAAGAAAGTAAATAACAAAAAAGAAAAAAAAAGAAAGTAGATAACAAAAGAAAAAAGAAAGAAAGTAAATAACAAAAGAAAAAAAGAAAGAAAGTAGATAAAAAGAAAAGAAAGAAGAAAGTAAATAACAAAAGAAAAAAGAAGAAAGTAGATAACAAAAGAAGAAAGAAAGAAGAAAGAAAGAAAAAGAAAATAGAAGATAAGAAAGACTGAAGGGATTTGCGTTAGAAGAAAGGAAGAAAGTAGATAACAAACAAAAGAAAGAAAGAAAGAAAGAAAGAAGAAAGAAAGAAAGAATAGATAAAGAAAGAAGGAAATAAAATAAATAGAAGAGTGAAGAGAGTTGCGTTAAAAGAGTGAAAGAAAGAAAGAAAGAAAGAAAGAAAGAAAGAAAGAAAGAAAGAAAAATAGATAAGGAAATAGAGAAAGAAAGTAAGATAACAAATAGAAGAGAAGAAAAACTGAAGAGATTTTACACCAAAAGAAAGAAAGAAAGAAAGAAAGAAAATGTATTCTTTTTTTGAAGACTCGAATCAGTCGAGGTCAGATTTCAAGATAACAGACGGTCTGGATTATAATGACATCTGGAATTACATCTTTTTTTTTATGGATGTATTTATCCATTTATTTATCTATTTATTTATTCTATTAATGATACAATATCATTCATTGTAACGACGTATAACCATCACAACATGATAACACTAAGGGCAACTGCTTGTGAAGCGTGGCCACAAATTGCACAGATCTTGTCACCTTAGCTACCTTTTATCCATCTTTTCGGGGTTTTTTTGTTTGTTTTTTTGTTTTGGTTTGGTTCACTGCTTAGCTATCTTGTACCCAGTTTCATTCGGTTCAGTGCTTAGACCAACAAAATTATCAATACAATTAACAAATATAGACACTTCTGGTAGGAGGGCATATTGAATGCTAAACGGAGAAATGTAAATTTGATTAACGTCAGAATCATCATCATCATCATCATCATCATCAGGTCGTGCCTATGTTGTATACTGGCTCCAAATGGCTATACGGCCTCAAATTCACGACCCTACTTCGTGTATCTGCATACGTTGCGGGTATCGTCACTAACCCTAGACGATATATGTAGTTGTCGTTTAATGAAATCTACAACACATGGGTATAGTAGGAGTTTTGACATTATTTCTCTTCTCGGCTGTACGTGGTGGGCGACGTGACAATAGGAATACCCAAGGGTTGACGATGACTACTACTACTATTGGGGTGGCTGGCGCTTGTTGAGGTAAAGGGGTGGCTGGTGGCGTCTCACCGCCCTTGGCCGCGACGGACCGTGAGCGTTGGTCACTCACTGTTCGCCGTCCGCTCTCTCCTGTCTGACTCTCTTACTGACCTGGGATCCCTGACTTCCTTTTAGATATATCAAACGACTACGCGTTTTCTTTTGTTATCTTTTATCAGCGGACAAATCTATTTCCGAACTTATTGTTACCCATCCTTCTTTGTTCGCTTTACCCGGAAAAAGTCCTTTATTACTCTTTCCGTTTTCTCCCTGCCTCGACCCAACCGGAAGACCCTATTTCCGTTTTCACCTTCTTTTAAAATATCTTCAATATACAACACCTACAGTAAAAATTCCTGCGACTCTAACCCACCCTCTCTCTCTCTCTCTCTCTCTCTCTCTCTCTCTCTCTCTCTCTTTCTTTCTCTCTCTTCTCTCTCTCTCTCTCTCGCACACACACACACACATACACACACATATCATCATCCGTCTCTATCTGTCGTTGCTAAGGGCAGGTCTTTCCGCAAGGCATTCAGTATTCGCAACAGAGCTGATTAATATACAGAGTGGTTCGAAGGTCTTGTCATCCCTACATATTTTTAGCGGTAAAATAATTCCATGGTACAACCCGAAATTCCAGAAAATAATCTGATTTCTAAAGATCTTAGAGGTGAAATAGTTACATAACTTATATATTACTAACAAGACCTGTGAATATACAACAGTATGGTAATTTAACAATTAAAACGTTTGATATGTTTATTTAAGACCTATTGCAAAATACTTCAATATAAAAAAAGAATTATAATTTTGATTTAACGCTCCTCTCTCTCTCTCTCTCTTCTCTCTCTCTCTCTCTCTCTCTCTCTCTCTCTCTCTCTCTCTCTCTCTTTCTTTCTTTCCTTTCCTTCCTAATGGATTCATACCTTTCCGAAGGGTATTAGCACTATGCGAAACGCAAACGGCCCCATCAAGGATTTGAATACGGGTCAACGAGTCCATTTCCTACGACGGTAACCATTACAGTACGAACCCCTTTGGTAGGTTTGTTGCATAGCGCGTCGTCACTGTACTAAATTGCAATAGTTTTATCTTCGTTGTAAGGGATGACAATAACACCAAAGTTATCCTCCAGAAGTTTATTGAAATAAATTCAAGCTTCTTAACTTCGAGAGAGAGGGTCAGTTTAATTAATATATTCAGTCTTTAGACTTTCGGTCCTTCGATTAAATTTCTCGACAAGCTTTTTCGGTTGTAAATATTAACGCTAGCTTTTCCGACACCAACTACACGAGGTCCCGCTCGGCCGACTACTGCCCCGATCACCTCACTCTCTCTCGCGTGACTGCCTCCGGGACCAACTGACGACTGACCTGTCTGAAGCCCTCGGTTCTTTTATATTTTTAGCTACACCCACTTATTTTTATCTCTTGATCTGATAACGGGCAGTTGTAAAAACTTCTTTGTTTAATAAAACCCGAAATTCATATTTCCGTTTGTACAATATATAACAGGTTCAGATAAGTTTGGCAGACAAGCTTTCACTTTGAGTGGACCTGTGACGGGGCTCATCATTTGAGATAGTCACTAGAACCAGCAACTTCTGAGAAAATAATTCAGTAATTGAACCTACGACTCTAACCATTACACCATGCGCCTCCACACAACTCTGTATAAGCTTTTTTTGTATAACAATTTTTAATCAACCTAGAGACGAAAACTTTCAAATATTCCCGAAAAAGAGATACAATAAAAAGGTAATTCCTTGAAAATTATTTTGACAAAGAAACTTTTGTCTGGAGATATGGAAAGGTTTGGTTTTTAACCGGTTACGAGAGTCCAATTGGACACATAGCTTTGTGGATAAAGGCTTTGAGTTCAAATGAAAGTTAACTCTAGGCTGCAGGTTCAATCCTGGTCAAGGACTACAGTAACATAGAATAATAATTAATTACAGCTTAACACCTGAACCCCAGCTATGGTTGGCGGATTGAGAACAGGGTACACCCGTGGATTGAATAAAGAGTTGGGTTCAAAGTTCAGTGATGGCTCCCGATTACGACAAGAAGATTCCCGATTACGAAAAGAAGGTTCCAGAGTTCGAAAATAAGGCTCCTGAATCCGACAAGAAATACTTGAAGAAGACCGGAGGGCATATCGGCCGAAACGTTGTATAGATAACAGTAAATATGAGGACATTATTCCGAATAATCCAAATAATACCAGTTACGAGAGATTTAAAATTCTATCAAACTTGTGTCATGACTGATAGATAAGAGACAAACAGACAGACAAAAGAAAAAAGAAGAAGAAGAAGAAGAAGAAGAAGAAGAAGAAGAAGAAGAAGAAGAAAGAGAGAGAGAGAGAGAGAGAGAGAGAGAGTGTGTGTTTAGTGCTTGCCACTTTTTATAGGAAGTTCTGAGTTTGACGGAAAAAAAAACTTTAACTTTTTTAATTCAATGCTAATTTTTTTTTTTTTAAATCAAGTAACTCAAGGGAGTTAAATCGTAAATTTTGAAATAGCGAGATTGACTTCCCAGGGACAGGGGGAAAACATCAAAATTGGTCACAACGCAAATTTCTGCTAAATTGTTATTGGTGGGGGTGGGGGTGGAGGTTCTCTTCGTGTTATCATGGGATTTTTGTTGTTGTCGTAGTTTATTCTATATTGTTCTTCATATTGTTCTTTCATCTTTTTTTTCTGTTCCTGTTATTGTTGATTATAACAACGTTGTTTCCGCGCCATATCTCTCATTATTAATTCATATTGTTTGTGATCAATTCATTACCGTCTTTACAAATGTTACTATGATCACAGAACCATCTTAGCACCTCCATCATTTTCATTAAAACTATCATTATCAATTCATGATCCCCAAGGAGAATTGAGCAGAACGGTCATCATAGTCATCATAGTCATCATGCTAATAATCGATTCACGTTTATTAAGCCTGCCTTCGTCTGGCATAAGGCCGAAAGGGAATTCGGGCGAGAGGAACAGATAGGATGCACGCTTTGAAAATCAGCATTCGAACTGCTGGTTTATAGCTGAGTTCGAACTTCTACAGCCAGGATCATAGAGGCACCGTTTATAGTTATCACCGCTGGAAATGGACACGGCGTCACGAATTCAAATACTGGACGAGGTTGTTTGCATTTCCCATAACGCTAATACCCTTGGGAAAGGTATATACTCAACTATTATCCTTCCAGCTATGGGTAAATAGTATGACGGCCTGAGCTGTTTATCTTTGGTTAGACAAGCAGTCTACGAGGAGAAAAACTCTGAATTCCAACCTGTTAAACTCCGCTTAACATTTTGCCTACTTTAAACCGCTCACAGCGGCTCTTTCACCTCTGCGATCCTACCGTAAACCACTGGCAGCAGCTCTCGTGCGTGTCACCTTTATACACTGAAAAAGCACTACGTGAACTCAGATTACAATAATCATAGTATTTAATTTGAACAGAAAGAGTTCTGAGGTGAATAGATAGTGAATTCTGGTAAAATACATCTATGAGATGATGGAGGGCGAAGTCATCAGCGTTGTTATATCCTTGGGATCATTGGAAATTTCTGGTCTTTCAACAACGGATTTCCTCCTTAAGGGGGACCTATCGGGGCTGGTCAAACCCCGACCCACCCACCTCAGCAAATAGATAGTGAACTCTGAATTTAACATTTTTGAAAGAACAAATGATGTTAATAGTTTGCTGATAGAATCTGTTTCGACCGTTTTAATAGAGCGGTCTTCATCAAGAGCAACCTATGAAGGAAAGGCGGAATAAATAACCGTTAGAAGGAGGCACAAACGAACGCTGGTTTTCGATGTTGGAAATTTTTTTTTTAAATGCGTATTCTGTGTTAAAAATAAAATAAATTTTATTTAAAAAAATCAGAAGCATTATTATCCATAATAAAACTTAAAAGGGTTTGATGTAAAAATATATAAAACGGTCGAAACAGATTTTGTCAGCAAACTATTAACATCATTTGTTTTTTCAAAAATGTTAAATTCATACTGTCGGATTAACGTCCATTTATTTTCATAGTGAACTCTATAATATCCCATCATCTTATTATAATGGAGATTGTGTATTTGTTTGTCTGTAACCGAAACTAAATCACTACTCAAGTCACAATTCCCTTAGTTATTGACGTTACATTCACTATGAATTTATTTTTATTTAAACCTCACTTAATGATATAAGTCTTATAGCTTATTAATACTATTGGATTAATCTACATACTAATGACATGCAAGTATAATTTATATATTCAAGAAAAATAGCGATTTACAGTGTGAAACGAGAGGCTAATTTTGCATATTGATATAAGAATTTGATTTTAATAAATATATGCTTAGTATTATTGATTCTAATTGTTTGGTTTTCTCTTTAATGAATCTGAAGCAAAAAATCTCGGGGATAATCTAAAAGAAATCCATAAACCAAGACGAAAGAACTGTAATTTTATTAATACTTCATAATCTAACTAAAATAGATAAATTAGGAAAAATGAAAGACGGGAGTGATGTAAAATGATGGATGAGTTAGATTAAAGCTGTTTCTATTTTTCGATAACACCCCCTCAGTTTTCATTTTCTCAATAGTTTTTATAATTTGATACAATATTTTATTACATCAAAACCTAAATACTTGCACCGGAGGGTGCATATATTTGCTAGTACAAATAAAGATACTAAGAAAATTTGGTACAGCCGTCGGGGAAATTTGGTAGGCAAAGAGTTAAGAAATTAACCGTGTTGCATCCTGCTCGTTCGGAGGGGTTGGGTAAATACATTCGACCAGAGTCTAGGGTACCTGGCACTCAGAACTTTGGTGACGATTATGTTATTTATTTACCTTTCAGTATGGAAATTAAATACATAACGTAATGGATCTATTTTTTTTAAACCTTTTATAGGTTTATTTAGCGCTGAAATTTAATACAAATAATTTTCACGCAGCTATATAATTTCAATGATCCCTATCTAATCTATTAATAATGGAGTTTCGCTTCCGGTTTTTGTCTGTAACAAAATTACGTCACTGCTTACGTCACATTACCCAAAATCACGTCATAACATAGAATAAATACACTAAAAATTTAACATGCAACATTAGACAATCCTCATTGTTTTTTAAAACAAATTTAAAATAAATACATGACTGGGTATTATATATCTATTATAGTTTGTTTTATTTTAATACATATTTAAAGTTTACATTTCAAATTGTTTTATTTTTTAATCCTTTAATGAATTTGATGATTTTACTTACTTTGGGTACAAACTCGCTGACATTGAATTATTTACTCCCACCCCTTCAGGCAATATGTTTTAAAAATCTATTTTTACATCGCCCGGAGGGTGTTTTTCATTTTGTACTAGTATACTAATAATTTATACAGGCATTTATGAATTTAAGTAACAATTTATTTACTATTTCTTTGAACTTTTTAGATGAGGCTTGATAATTAGTATTATTTCGATTATTCGAAACGACTGTCCTCATCTTTATTGTTATCTGTACAATGTTTCGGTCGATGTGCCACCCGGCCTTCTTCAGGTATTTCTTGTCGGATTCAGGAGCCTTATCGAACTGGGAACCTTCTTTTTGAACTCGGGAACCTTCTTGTCGTAATCGGGAGCCATCACGGAACCTTGAACCCAGCCCTTTTATTCAATCCACGGGGGTATCCTGTTCTCATTTTCCTACCTGTAGCTGGGGTACAGGTGTTAAGCTGTGTTAATTATTATTCTATGATACTGTGGCCCTTGGCCTTAAATTCTCATTTAATAATAATAATTTGTGTGTATACAATTATATGACATGGAGTATCGGTACCTAAACTTGCACATATTTATATGGTTTCAAGTATTCTTATCCAGTACAAATAATTTTCAAATACATATATTTGATCATGTCATATATGAATAAAGTGGCACACTATCGTTTGAAAACCAATTGCTTGTGGACGAAAATGAGAACCCCCCCGATAGTATAAATAGAGGTGCTTTTAGAGAGAAGGACTTCAATCATAAGTTGGCCAGTACAATCTGGTGTTCGTGAGGGCAGATATTATCGTTTTAGATCCAAAAACATAATTATTATTCAACGAATGCTAAGCTGACAATTAATTTCTCGTCCTTTTTGTGGTTTATAAATTATTTAAAAAAAAAATATTTGAAAACTTGAAAAAACATATTTATAAAGCCCTTTCTCCTGACGATGACCTAAGGTCGAAAAATGATATTGTTGTACCGGCCGTTCCTACAGTGGAGAATATACACCGGTTCTCACTATAAATAGTGAGACACCGAGTGAAAAGGTTGTACTGTTACCGTTTAGCGGCAAACTAGCCGTTCCTGTACCTTATTGTAAATACACTTGTCTCATTTTACCCTACCTCGACTTGACTTCTTTTTTACTGTTGAATTAACATCACAACAGATATTTAAAAAGTAATGGCTACAAAGAAATATTTGTTTTATCGTTTTTGTTAATTTCATTATATATATATAATATATATATATATATATATATATATATATATATATATATGATATATATAAAAGGATATGAAACAACACAATATGCTGTTAAAGTGAAAACATTTTATAACATATTACATATATATTATATATGTTATATATGTTTTCACTTTAACTGCATATTGTGTTGTTTTCACATCCTTTATCTATACTCATACCGTCGGATTCATTTCCTTTCTTTTAACTACTTAATATATATATTATATATTATATATATATATATATATAATATATATATATATATATATATCCTGTTAATACTCATACCCGTAATTCATTTCCTTTTCTTTATATTATATAATATATATATATATTATATATATATATATATCTTTGGCTTGGTTTACAAGAAATATCTTTAAATAAAGTATAATTTTCTACAGGCTAATATAGTTTTTACAATAATATATATATATATATATATATATATATATATATATATATATATATATGTGGTGTGTGTGTGTGTGTGTGTGTGTGTGTGTGTGTGTATGCGAGATTCATTCAATAATACAGGAATATTTTTTAAATAAAAATACATTTTTTTCTTCAGAATCTTTTTCACAGAAATGTAAATTGTGCATTATTTGGAATTGGTTTAAAGTTTAAAATTTTTAATCTCGCATAAAACTTTTTTTGAGGCTATTCAAAATGTTGACGAATAAAACACAATAGGAATATGCAATTTTTTCTTGCTTCTTCAAAATGATTACATTGACTGGACAGCAAAATAGGTGTGAATCCATTAGGTTAGGTTTTATCATACTCTGTCGGCAAGTATAGAAAATATTATTTCATGTTTTAAAATACATTTTCTATCTTATATATATATATATATATAATATATATATATATATATATAAATATATATATATTATATAAGGTGTGACAAAAAACTATAGAGATATTTTTACACATCTTGTATAGGCAAAGGATTAAGAAATTACGTGTTGCTCCTGCCGTTCGGAAGGGTTGGGTAACATACATTCACCAGAGGTCTAGGGTACCTGGCATCAGAACTTGGTTGGGATTTGACGATTATGTTATTATTTACCTTTCAGTATGGAAATTAAATACATAACGGTAATTGTATCTTATTGTTTTGTAAGGAACTTTTTAGTATGTTTAGCGCTGAAATTTGAAGGTAGCAAAGTTTATATGTTGTGTGGCAGCGCAGGCTATATAATTCATATGATTCTTTCCTATCTAAGTAGAAGCATTAAGTATCCATAAAAAACTTAAAAGGGTTTGATGTAAAAATATATAAACGGTCGAAAAGATTTGTCAGCAAATATTAACACATTTGTTTTTTCAAAAATGTGAAATTCATACTGTCGGATTAACGTCCATTTATTTTCATAGTGAATCTATAATTCCCATCATCTTATTATAGGAGATTGTGTATTTGTTTTCTAACCGAATAAATACTACTCAGTCACAATTCCTAGTTACTTGACGTTAACATTCAATAGAATTATTTTTTATTTAAGAACTCACTTAATGATATAAGTCTTTAGCGTTATTAATACTATTGGATTTAATCTACAATAATGAATACAAGATATTTTATATATCAAGAAATACGATTACAGTGTGAAACAGAGAAGGTAATTTGCATATTGGATATTAGATTTGATATTTAATAAATATATGCTTTATTATGATTCTACTTGTTGGTTTTCTCTTAATAAGAATTGACAAAATTCGGGGATAAATCTTAAAAGAAATCATAAACAAACGAAAAGAACTGTATTTTATTAAATACTTCTAATTAACTAAATAGATAATTAGGAAAATGAAAGAAGGGAGTGATGTAAAATGATGGATGATTAGAATTTTAAAGCTGTTCTATTTTTCGATACACCTCAGTCTTCTATTGTTTCAATAGTTTGATATGATACAGATTTATTACAGATAAAGAACACTAAAATACTGGTGCAACCCGGAGGGTGCATATTTGCCATGTACTAAATTAAACTGAATACTAAGAAGAATTTGTACATGCCCGTCGGGGGAAATTTGGTAGGTGCAAAGAGTTAAAATTAACCGGGTTGCATGCCTGCTGCGTTGCGCGTGGCGAGGGGTTGGAGGGAGTCGAGCTAGAAAAGTATCATATCGACTGACCAGTCTGACTGGAAGTACCTTGGCATTGCAAAGCAAAGAACTCTTCGAGTGGCATCGCTTGATGTTAGTCTACTTGTACCTTTCAGTATGTGAAATTTAAACAATACTAACGTAATGATTAGTTTATTTCTAAAAAGCGTTTATGATAGGTATAGTCTGTAGCCGCAGCTGAATATTGTAATCACCACGAGACAGGTGACAGCGCTCATACTAATGTCAATGATAGCACATAGTAATTCTATAAGTCCATCGAAGTTGTCGCTTCGGTTTTGTCTGTAAAAAAATTAGCGGTCACGAGCTACTACGGTCAATTACGCAACAGGGTCGCTAAAGAGAGCTGCGCCGAAGCTCAACGTAGATAAGCACATAGAATATAAGTAACGGCACTAAGAAATTCGATTAACATGCCAGACGCACAACATGTAAGACCATTCATGCATATAGTTATTTTAAAACAAGATCTGTATAATAATATCATCATGAGACTGGGTATAATAATTAGTAACTTCTATATATGATTGAGAACATGTGTTTGTTTATTTTAATAGATATCATGAAAGAGTTTACACTTCAATTGTTAGTTATTTTTTTACGACTAATGAATTTGACTGATTTTACTAGGGTCAACTCGCTGACATTGAAACTTAATTTACCGCTCCCCCCTCAGGCAATATGGTCTTTAAAAACTATTTTTACAGTCGCCCTGAGAAAAAGAGGGGTGTTTTTTTATTTTGTACTATGTATAGGCTAATAATTTATACAGGCATTTAATGAATTTAAGTAATACAATTCTTATTTACTATTTTTTGAACTTTTTTAGATGGAGGTTGATAATTAGTATTATTTCGATCTATCTCGAACGACTGTCCTCATCTTTATTGTTCACTTGTACAATGTTCAGGTCGATCTGCCCTCGGCGCTTCTTCAGGTATATTTTGTCGGATTCAGAAGCCTTATCGAACATTGCGACACCTCTCTTTTGAACTCGGGAACCTTCTGTCGTTAATCGGGCGCCATCACGAACCTTGACCCAGCCTTTTTGCAATCCAGGGGGTCACTGTTCTATTTCCTACCTGTACTGGGGTACAGGTGTTAAGGCTGTGTTCATTATTATTCATAGTGCATACGCGTGGCTTGGCTTCAAATTCTCATGTTAATAAATAATAATTGTGTGTATTACAATTCAATATGCATGGAGTATCGGTACCTAAACTTGCACATATTTAATGGTTTCAAAGTTTCTTATCACAGTACAAATAATTTTCAAATACATATATTGACGTCATGTCATATTGAATAAAGTGGACACACTATCGTTTGAAAAAACAATTGCTCTTGGGACGAAATGAGAACCCCCACGACTAGTAATATAATAGACGGTGACTTTAGAGAGAAGGGATTCAATCATAAGTTGGCCAGTACAATCTGTGTTCGGTGAGGGCAGGATTTATCGGTTTAGGATCAAAACATAAATTATCTTTCAAACGAATTGCTAAGCTGGACAATTCATTTTCTCTGCGTACCTTGTGGTTTAATAAATTGATTCTAAAAAAAAATATTATGAAAACTTGGAAAGAAACGATATTTTTGAAGCCTTACTCTCTGAACGATGACATACTACCCAGGTCGAAAATGATATTGTTGTACGGCAACGTTCCTACAAGTGAGAAATACCGACCGGTTTCTCAACTATAAACGAACAGGTCGAGACACCAGAGTGAAAGGTTGTACTGTTACGTTAGCGGCATAACTAGCGTTCCTAGTACTTATTGTAAAACACTTGTACTCATTTTACCACTACCCTCGACTTGACATTCTTTTTTTACTGTTGGAAACAACAAACAGAATTTAAAAGTAATATGGCTTACAAAGAAATATTGTTTGTAATGCGTTTTTGTTAATTTAATTATTATATATATAATGTATATATATATATATATATATATTATAAAACTGATATATATAACAGGATATGAAAACAAACACAATATGTGCTGTAAAGGTGAAAACTTTTATAAAATATTAACATATAGTATTATATATGTTATATATGTTTTCACACTGTTACTGCTATTGTGTAGCTGTTTTCGATACATTCCTTTTATCTAATATCATACCGTCGGATTTACTTTCTTTCTTTTCAATCTTACTTATATATAATATTATTATAGTAATCAGTATATAATATAAATATATAGTATATATATTATGATATTACTATGTGTGTGTGTGTGTGTGTGTGTGTGCGTTTTCATATCCTGTTATTATACTACATATCCGTCGGAATATCATTCCTTTCTTTTAAGTTATATATATATATAAATATATATATATATATATATATATATATATCTTTGGCTTGGTTTACAAGAAATGATCTTTAAATAAAGTAATAAGTTTTCCTACCAGGCTAAATATGTTTTTACAATATATATATCCTAATATAAATATATAATTATATATATATACTTTATATATTGTGTGTGTGTGTGTGTGTGTGTGTGTGTGTGTGTTGTATGCAGGATTATCAATAATACAAGGAATATTTTTTTAAATAAAAAGTACATTTCTTCTTCAGATCTTTTCACAGAATGTAAATTCGTCATTATTTGGAATTGTTTAAAGTTTTAAAATTTTAATCTCGATAAAACTTTTTTTGAGGCTATTCAAAATGTTTGCGAATAAAACACAATAAAATATGCAATTTTTTTGCTTCTCAAAATGATTACATTGACTGGACAGCAAAATAGGTGTGAATCCCATTAGGTTAGGTTTTATCATACTCTGTCGGCCAAGTATAGAATATTATTTCATGTTTTAAAATACATTTTTTCTGATTTATATATATATATATATATATAGTATATATAATAATATATACATATATATAATATAAGGTGTGACAAAAAACTATAGAGATATTTTACACATCTGATATTATGAAAAAAAACGTTCCATTCATTAATTTTTTCAGAAAATACAAAGTGTGTCAAAAAATGTACCAAGTTTAAAAGCTGTATTTTATAGATAGACATAAGACTAAATGGAATTTATTTTCCAGAATGACAAGGTGTTTCAAAAAGTACAAAAAAATCTCGATACATCTTTGATACACCTGAAATATATATCAGGGTGTTGGGATAATTGAATATTTAAATTTTGCTTTATTTTTCTCACGTGGGTTGGGAGTTATTGACGCACACTACGCATCATTAAAAGCTTGGACCTTTTTCTTATTCATATAAGTGATGACAGTATAGAATGGATGATTGGAAGTCACGAAGAAGAATAACTTTATCATGATGATCTTGCGCCGGCCATCAAATAAGGAAATTAATGGTTGCGCCAATGCTCCCTGAACACGTAAAAACTGGAGAATTGCAATTGGAGACTAGAGGCTGCGGCCAGAAGAAAGCAACATAACAGAAGGATCTTATTTGCGTTCGTACAGCAGAATCCTCGAAACTCTTGCAGAAGGGTATCAGGTTGAATTCAGATGCCTATGTAGAGTTGGCTAAACCTGATAGTCAAGCTGCATAATAAGGGTAGCAATGGTAGGCCATATCTATGGAACAGCGCTTCGGCCTCCTGTACAACTTCTGGAAAAGTCAAAATGGTTGTCGTCGAATTTTTACGACTACAGCGTCCCATTGTTTGGCCTCCAAACTCCCAGATGTAACCCCATGATTATTATGTATGTGCGTTGTTGAGAAAGAACACCAATCGCCGTGTCAGTACTACAGAACGCCTAGATTGAAGCAATTACAATGCATGTATCGCAATAAAAATTCGATACTTTTTTTTAAATAGAAAATGAACTTGACAAGTGTAATCCCGCAAGGATCACTCGGTGTGTAGAACATCGTAAGCAGACTGTTTCGACTTTATTAAGTCTCATCAGCGATGTATACTAACGACTTCCCTCCGACAGAAATCGAAAGCGGGAACTCAGCAGGCATAGTCAAAGACCATATCGCCTCGGCCACAGTACACAGCTAAACGATCCTCTGCGCAATTAACCTTGTCAAATGATACTATACACGCCTTAACATTTTTCTCTAGGTAAGGGAGACGTTGAAGTGAAAATAAAACAAACCAGGACTTATGACTCTTCGGTGAAGTGAATAAGATTTTTGGATGTTTGTTTTTTTAGAAGCATTGTTGATAAAGTATACTTATATTTTTTGCTTGAAGGCAATTACAATGCATGGTATCGCATAAAATTCGATACTTTTTTTAAAATAGAATATGAACTTGATAAGTGTAATCCCGGCATGTATCGCATAAAATTCGATATTTTAAAAAAAATAGAAAAATGAACTTGACAAGTGTAATCTCGGTGTGTAGAACATCGTACACACACACACACGACACACACACACACACACATATAGAACTATATATATATATATATATATATAATATAATATATATATATATTGAAGGGTTTTGAGATTCCACTACTTAACATAGAATCATCGAAAGATCTTTTGAATGAGTAATCAGAAAAACTTAAAATATTTTCATAACACACAAAGAATGTATTTATTATTTTGACTTTGACAAAATCCTTTATTCAAGAAACTAGCAATATATGCACCCTCCGGGTACAAGTATTTTAGTTAAATTTTATAATAAAATATAATATTAAATTAGAAAGACTAATGAAACTGAATAAGAATGTAGATAAAAAGATGTTGAACAGAGGGTATGATTGAAAATAGGACAACTTTGAAACTAACTCTCCCATCATTTTCCGTTACTCCCGTCTTTCATGGTAAATTCCTAAATTAAACTGTTTAGTAAATAGGAAGTAAAGAATAATATTACAGTTATTTCTCTTGTTAAGGGATTTCTTTTAAGATTTATTGAAGAGATTTTTTGCTCATATATCAATAAGATAAAGCCAAACAATTAGAAATCAATAATACTAAGCATGATATTTATTAAAATCAATTTTTTTAAGATCAATATGCAAATTAGCCTTACCATTCATACTGTAAACCCGCTATTTTTGTATATATAAATACAATGCATGTTATTAGTATGTAGATCCGGCCAACGCCGGGGTCAGTGGCTTCGGCCTGGATCTTTACGAGTTTAATAGCGTCGATCCCAGGGGGCTAATCCCCCAGGCAACAACCTGCCCCAATTGATTTAAAGGGCAGGGCTGGGTTTATTGCCCGTGCCTGAGGCGCCCCCCTTGTAGGGGAAATGCCGACGGGATCGACGCAATTTTTTCACGCCGCCCAACCATGAGCTTTCGGTTTGTGGGTGGTCCAACGTTAATACGGGACTTTGTGCCTGACCCGTCAAGTGGGGTACGCGGTAAATACTATGTAGATATGGTAAAGCATGAAGTATGTAAAGACAATTGTATAATAATTGAGGTTTAAATAAAAATAAAACCATGGAGAATATGTGTAAATACGAAAGGAATTGTGACTTGTATAGTAATATAGTTACGGTTACAGACAGACAAACCCACAATCTCCATTATAATAAGATATATAAAAGAAACCCCTTGACGAGATGAGTATCTTAATCTCTGTTGTAAAGTGTACTTTATAAAACACAAAGATTATTTACTCTTTTTGATAATTAGGTTAATTTTGACAATTAACCGCTATATTTTGACTATTAAATATTAAGGTTCGAACCCTTTCACAATGGTTTTGCTTTAACAAAACACCAACCACTCTTTTTGATGCCTTAAAGAATACTGAGCTTTATCAGAAGATATTTCCCCTACAATAAAGTTGGACTCGTTCAACGAAGCACATATAAAGATACGAATACGCGGGGTTTTTCGTGGTCGAGTTCGTTGTACTATTCGTGGTTTAGTCTCTACTCGATGAGTAGTCAGTCATACTGTTTGAAAACTGAATATTTATATTCCTGTACAAAAAGTAATAAACTTTTTTTTCTAGTTTTCAATGTTGTATTTGATAAATTCGTCATAACATATTAATGAAGAGATCCTCTATAGTGGTATATTGAAGTGTGTGTGATGTACGTATGTGTGTCAATCTATTCATATTATTCATCTTTTATCTATCTCGGCTGTTCATGTGTATGTGTATAAGATGTTGTCAATCTGTACGTATTATCTATCTCGGTCTGTTTTTTCATGTATGTATGTATGTCGTATGTATGTATGTTATGTTGTATCTATATTATCTATACTCGGTGTTCTATGTATGTGTATGGTATGTATGTCACTGTATTCGGTATCTATCTTATCTATCTATCTCGGTCTGTTCTATGGGTAATGTATGTATGTCCAACTGTTCGTATCTATCTATCCTATCTATTATCTATCTATCTCGGTCTGTTCCTATGTATGTATGTATGTCCAATCTGTTTAAGTATCTATCTATTAACTCGGTCTGTTCATTGTATGTGTGTACGTACGTATGTCAAAATTTGCGTACTTTATCTATATTCTCATTTGTTCTATGTATGTATATGTATGAATGTTATGTATGCTAATCTGTTCGTATCTATATATCTCGGCCTTTTCTATGTATGTAGTATTAGTAGATGTAGTTATCAAATCCTGTTCGTATCTATCTATCAACTCGGTCTGTTCATATGATATGTAGTATGTAGTATTATGTCACTCTGTTCGTTCTATCTATCTATTATCTCATCGTTATATGTATGTATGAATGTATGTTGCTATCTGTTCGATCTATATAACTCGGTCTGTTCAATATGTATGTATGTGTGTATGTATGTATGTCAATCTGTTCGTATCCATCTATCTATCTATCTATCTCGGCCTGTTCTATGTAGTATGTATGTATGTATATCTGTTCGTATCCATTATCTATCTATCAATCTCGGTCCTGTTCCTAGTATGTATGTATGTGATGTATGTCAATCTGTTCGTATCCATCTAATCTATCTATCTAATCTATCTATCTCGTCATGATTCTATGTATGTATGTGTGTATGTAGTATGTATATCATCTGTTCGTATCTATCTACCATCGGTCTTTTCATGGTGTGTATGTACGTATGTCAATCTGTTTTCGTATCTATCTATCTGATCTATTTCAATCTGTTCATATGTAATGTAGTATGTATGTATGAACGTATGTATGCTTAATCTGTTTCTATTATCTATTCGGTCTGTCCGTATGTATGTATGTAGTATGTTAATCTGTTCGTATCTATCTATCTAACACGGCCTGTTCCTATGTATGTATGTATATCAATCTGTCATATTATCTATCTATCTATCTTCTATCTCAATATGTTCATATGTATGTATGTATAATGTTTGTTATGCTAATCTGTTCGTATATATCTATCTATCTATCTATCTCGACCTTTTCCTATTATGTATGTATGTCAATCTGTTCGTTCTATATCTATCTAAACTCAGTCTGTTCATCTATAGTATGAATGTATGTATGCTAATCTGTTCGTACTATCTAATCATCCTATCTATCTCGGTCTGTTCCGATGTAATGTATGTTATGTATGTATGTATGTATGTGTGTAATGTATGTGCGAATTCCGTTAAAATGGTGTTAGGGAACTCCTTGACAGATTGTGCTTTAACATGTTTTCTACTTTGAGTGTTACATGATTATGAGTGGCAAGTGCGCATGTGTGATATGACAGCCAATGACGGGGCAATGAGGGTGAAGACCAGTGGATAAGGGAGTACCAAATGAGCAAGCGAGGACAGTGTTTTGTTAAATTAATGAGACTTTTTTATTACACCACCCTGGCAATGGGAGACATTAACCAAAATAAAATTTGATAAATCCCCTTTAAAAAAAACTGATAGGTAAAAGATATGGAAAGTTGAGACAAATATAAACACAGATAATGGAGGAAAAAAAGAAAGAAGGGAAGAAAGAAAGAAAGAAAGAAAGAAAGAAAGAAGAAAGAAAGAAAAAATATTTTTCTTAATGTGGATAACAAATAGAATTATATATAAAACTATGGCAATATGAATAGTTCCCTAATAACAAAATCCACAAGGGAGGATTGACGATCGTTAATATCAATAGGTAGAGTTGATTTTATTATTTAAAGGAGTAATTCTTAACGTCAGTATAACAAACATCTACGATACTGCTGGTGCAAAAGACTAGACATCAAATAAATAAAGAAAAAAAAGTTGGATATGAAGAGGTGAAATAAGAAATAAACACGAGAGAAAAAATGAAGATAGAAAGAAGAAAGAAAAAAGAAAAATGTAAAGAAAGAAAAAAGCATGACAAAAAAATAACAGAAAATAAAGAAAGTAAAAGGAAAAAGGAAAAATGGAAAGAATGAAAGAAGAGGAAAAATGCAAAGAAAGTAAGAACAAGAAGAAGAAGAAAAGAAAGGATAAAGAAAATGCAAAGAAAAAGAAAAGAAGAGAAGAAAAAAAAAAATGCAAAAAAAAAAGAAAAAAAAGAAAAAAAAGGAAAATGCAAATAAAGAAAAACAAAAGAAAAAAGAAGAAGAGAGAGAAATAAAAATGCAAAGAGAAAAAGAAAGAAGAAGAGAAGAGAAAATAAAGATGCAAAGAAAGAAAGAAAGAAAGAAAGAAAAGAAGAACGAGAAGAGAAAAATAATGCAAGGAAAGAGTAAAAGAAAGAAAGAAAAGAAAGGAAAAATGCAAAAACGAAAGATAGAAAAGAAGAGAAAGAAAAGAAAAAGAAAGAAATAAAAAAAAAAAAAGAAAGAAAAAAGGAAAGGAAAATGCAAAAAGAAAGAAAGAAAGAAAGAAAGAAAAGAAAAAAATAAAGAAAGAAAAAAGAAAGAAGAAAGAAAGAAGAAGAGAAGAGAAAAATAAAAATGCAAAAAAAATAGAGTAAGGAAAAGGGAAAATGCAAAGAAAGAAAGAAAGAAAGAAAGAAAGAAAGAAGAGAAGAAAGAAAATGCAAAGAAAAAAGAAAGAGAAAGAAGAAATAAAAAAGAAGAAGAAGAAAAAGAAATGCAAAAAAGAAAGAAAACAAAAAGAAAGAAAAGAAAGGGAAATAAGGAAATAAAAATAAAAGAAGAAAAAAAGAAGAAGAAAGAAGAAAGAAAGAGAAAGAAAGAAAGAAAGAAAAGAAAATAAGAGAGGAAATAGAAAAATGCAAAGAAAGAAAGAAAAAAGGAAACAAACAAAATGGAAATAGAATAATGAAAAAAGAAAATGCAAAGAAAGAAAGAAAAAAAGAAACAAACAAAATGGAAATAGAATAATGAAAAAAGAAAATGCAAAGAAAGAAAGAAGGAAAGAAAGAAAGAAAGAATATAACCAGAATTTTGAATGTCTATTTTCAAGGTAGGTACAACACGGGTATAACATAATTAACTTGCCGCTGTTTATTTCCGATTCTGACCCGTACAAAACTAATCTTAGTAAACATTAAGTTGAAACAAAGTGTAAAAGTTAATATTTGGTTATTTTTTTTGATTCTATAGTGTCAATAAATTTGATAAGAAAGTGAAATTAAGGATTCATATCAGTTGTCATTTCCCCGGGAAAAAAAACTGAAAACAACGCGAACATAGTTAGATGTTTCTTATTTGTTACGTCTATGATGACCAAATAAGTGTCAGATCAAAATACAAATGACTTCTTGATTACACCTGATTATTTGCACACATATACATACAATCAGATTAGGAAGCGCGGGGTGTAATGGTTAAAGTCATGGAAAATGGACTCGTCGCCCCGAGTTCAAATCCTGGATGTGATAATTGCATTTTACTTAGCGCTACTACCCTTGGGAAAGGTATGAATCTTACTCTCCCTCCAGCTATGGATAAATAGTAGGGCAGACTGTGCTCTTTAACCTTGGTTAGAAAACTGGTATAGGAGAAGGAAAACTCTGAATTAAAACCTGTTGAACTCCGCTTAAGAAATTGACTTTGTGTCACATCGTGCTAATGCGGAGGGGTTGGTAAATATATATATATATATATATATATATATATATATATATATATATAATCAGATCAGGGGGTGATAAAAAAACTTATCGGGACTGAAGCTTTAGAATCTAGTTTAGTTTCTTCGTTTAATGATATATCAACCTTCGCAGTTTTTTTTTAAATTTCAAAGCCAGCCTTGCAGAAGAACAGTAGTAGTTCTATTCAACCCAAAGCTGAGGGATGAGGGTGTTCAAACTTTTTTTATGCGAGGTATGTCAGAAAAGTTCCAGGACGTGTGTCACAAAAATTATCTCAAATACAGACTACAAACTACAAGTTATCCCTTTCAAAATAATCCCCCTGGAGTCTAATGCAATTTCCCATCCTTCTCTGCCACGCTTGCATGCATTCTTGGAAGGATTCTTCTGGGATTCTCCATAACTCTGTCCTCATTGCCTTTTTGATGTCGTGCATAACCTAAAAACGGGTTCCCTTGAACAGTGATGTTCATCTGAGACAGAAACTCTTGGATACTCAGGGCAGTATGTGCAGGTGCATTGTCATGGTGAAGCACACACGAGTTGTCCTGCCACATCTCTCGTCTCTTCTCGCGCACTGAACGAAGCAAACGCCACATTATCTCTTTGTAGACATGCAGGCTGATCGTCTGGCCGTGTGTTAAGAACTCGCAGTGAACTTCCTTCCTTTCTTTCTTTCTTTCTTTCTTCCTTCCTTTCTTTCTTTTTTCTTTCTTTCTTCTTCCTTTCTATCTTTTTTCTTTCTTTCTTCCTTCTTTCCTTTCTTTTTTCTTTCTTTCATCCTTTCTTTCTTTCTTTTTCTTTCTTTCTTCCTTCCTTTCTTTCTTTTTTCTTTCTTTCTTCCTTTCTTTCTTTCTTTTTTCTTTCTTTTTTCTTTCTTTCTTTCTTCCTTTCTTTCTATCTGTCTTTCTTTCTTTCTTTCTTCCTTCCTTCCTTTCTTTCGAACTACGCCACGTGGACCCATTTGAAACCATAAACTGTTTGAGTTTTAAAGATTTAAATGAGCATACAAACACATTTGAGCAATAGATTTATGATGGAAGGACACACAGACGAGACACTCAATTCTTCTTCTAGTCTGGATAATAATTTTTATTTCACTCGTGTTTTTTGACACTAGTGTTAATTTGTCGGTTCCACTGGATTATGAGTGACAGCAAGTCTCCTCGGGTCTCCAGGACTCTTCCAAGTATCCGATGCTGTAACCTGGACGGTTGCAATTCTACCTCTCCACTCCACCAGATTTCTTCATCAGATTACTTGAGACTGTTCAAAGGGCCTATAATTATTCGGTCTGTTGGTTGGTTGGTTGGTTTGTTGGTTATTTTGTTTAATGACACATCAACCCTTCTGAGCTATTTAATGCCAGTACAGTCGGGATAGTCATATAGGCGCTGGGGCTTAATATGTCAAGCCGATTGAGCAGATCAGGTCTCTCCAATCACGCTTCATATATATATATATATATATATATATAATATATATATATATATATATATTCCGTGACATTAAAGCCTTCAAAACGTTTAATATGTAGTGTGTGTGTACGTGTGTTCAACTTTGAGAGCTTATAGCTAAGCCAGTTCTTCACAAGATCTTTTAACTCTTATTTTCCTTGGCATTAAAGCCTTGAAAATGTGTAATAATGCTTTAATGTCAAGGAAAATAAGAGTTAAAAGATCTTGTGAAGAACTGGCTTAGCTATAAGCTCTCAAAGTTGAACACACATGCACATGCATTACGTATATTATATATATATATATATATATATATATATATATAGAGAGAGAGAGAGAGAGAGAGAGATATTTAACTCTCAAAGAAGTAAGAAAAACTTTTTTTTCTTTCTTTGAAAGTTAAATATTGCTCTGTATATAGTTCAATTTATTGATTATTATACATTGAGCTCTTTTTAGGGATTTATAAAAATCCTTGGATAAGTATATATGTTTGCACCTACAAGAGCATACAGTATGGTTGTACACACACACATACACACGTATATATATATATATATATATATTTATAAAGATAAGAAGTGGCTTACCAGTAAATATGGGCACGATGGTTGGGAGGTGCAAAATTCAGGGGTTAAGTCAGCGAAATAACAAATACAAAGTGCTCAATACGAAGTAGAGCTAATTCATTATAAAATGGATACAATAGAGACCTACTCGAGTTTCACCATAAGGATCTTCAGGGTTAAATCCACTGAATTAATCGAGGTACCGATTAATTCAGTGGATTTAACCCTGAAGATCCTTATGGTGAAACTCGAGTAGGTTTCTATTGTATCCATTTTATAATATATATATATACATATATATATATATATATATATATATATGTTATATATATTTATAAAACAAAATTTGGCAATAAATAGCCCACAGGGGTTTATATGCCATTAAACAAAAAAAATAAGATGCCAATATCTCAGGAAATACCAAAGAAATATTTAATAGAACTGGAGTTATACCACTGTATGCAACTAAGTGTCCCATCTAGGACACCGACTTTTTGACAGGAAAGGTGTCTTACAATAACCGGTTTCAAGCCCAGGGAAGGCAGTTAGGATGGTTACCAAGGAAACCATACAGTATCGATATGATAATATTTGCCTTTTTAATCGAAATGTTTGATATCTTTTCTATATGTCTTATATATATTTTTTTGTATGAATGAGAGCCTTTTCTTCTTAATAATATGACTGACAAGCGCTTGCCATATGGTGTTTATGCGATCTCCGTATCGGTGACGAAATAATATCAACAGTAGAGCTCAGCTGTCACGGCTCCTCCGAAACGGGTGTCAGATGAACAAATAAAAAAGCTGCAGACAGACAAAGACGGTTGATAAAGAAACTGAAGTGTAAGGTTAGACGTTGCGTTCATGTTGACCTGGAGGTCACTCTCTCGTTGTCTTCTTTGTTAGTTTTACACAGATATGGCAAAGTGACATATTACCCTCGAGAGTCCCATCGAAACTTTGGATAAGTATAAAAGAAATAAAACTGCTAATATACAAAGCGTGTCAAAAAAGTATCGACATTTTTGTACTTTTTGACACACATTGTATTCTGGAAAAAAAAATAACGTTCCATTTACTCTTCATTTCTATCTTGGTAAATACAGCTTTAAACTTGGTACTTTTTTGACACAACTTGTATTCTGAAAAAATTAATGAATGGAACATTTTTTCAGAATTGGTGTGTCAAAAAGTACAAAAAATCCCGATACTTTTTGACACACCTTGTATATACACATTTGATATTACTTTGCTCATTCAGTTGGTTGGTTGGTTGGTTGGTTGGATTTACGGCATGTCAACCCTTGGGTTATTTTATGACGAAGACGTTTTCTTGTATTCATTATTGTTGGGTATTCAAATTTTTTAAACTCAATTTTTAAAACACATTTTTAATCTAATTAACTCATATATATATATTTACCAAACACTCCGCACGAGCAGGATGCGACACAAGGTCAATTTCTTAAGCGGAGTTTATCAAGTTTGAATTCAAATTTTTCCTTCTCCTAGACCGGTTGTCTAACCATGGTTAAAGAGTCCATTCTGCCCTACTATTTACCCATAGCTGGAGGGAGATTAGGATTCATACCTTTCCCAATGGTATTAGCGCTAAGTGAAATGCAATTACCACGTCCAGGATTTGAACTCGGGGCGACGAGTCCATTTCCCAAGACTTTAACCATTACACCACGCGCTTCTTAATTAACCCATATATGGGACCCAAACAAGTACTACCACACCGATCCAGATAGAACCTGTGAGTAATGTCATCCTGTGGGTGTTGGGTAGGGGCCAAGGTCGAGTTGTAGTAGTAGTCGTTAGTAGTAGTAGCCATCGTTAGTTCAGAGTAACAACATACGTAAGTCGTATAGTCAAAAAAGGATTGTTTATTTCTTTCTAGGCTCGTGGGTTCTTTTTCAAACAGAAGGGGAGAGAGAGAGAGAGAGAGAGAGAGAGAGAGAGAGAGAGAGAGAGAGAGAGAGAGAGAGAGAGAGTGTGTGTGTGTGTGTGTGTGTGTGTGTAAGGTCAAGCTGTTCTTTCGTGAATCATGTTCGGTACTACTATGCGAAACACATCACCGGGGAACTCGGGAAGACCCGTCTGCCCCTTACAAAGGCCCAGCCGAAAAGAGAGGACCGATTTTCCTCTTCTTCCGTTTTGTCATCCTGGGGGTGGGAGGGTAACATCTGCTTCCTCTCCTCCACAGAAAACATGGAAATTCCGTTTTTTATTTTTAAATCTGGTTCAGGGGTCAATTGTCGGTCATATATACACACACACACACACATATATATATATATATATATATATATATATATATATATATATATATATATAAAATTGTTGAATAGAATATATATATATATATATTATTGAAGGGACAAAACCACCCAGAGTGTGACCACCTGGTGAACTAACCCTTAGCCATAAACACACCCCTAAGATGATAAGAACTGTAATTGAAACCTTTCAGGATTTCCCAGAAAAAATTGTGTATTAAACCTCATGAATTCTCTGTTTACCATTTCCAATAAAGTCATCGGTCTGATGATACTCATAGCTATACATAGATACTTGTGGGTAGAAATAGATCTATAACCGCAAATTGACCGATTTTTAACCTTCTTCTTTACCAAATATATACACATATATATATTTATATATATATACTCGTTTGTTATTACTTTACTATTTTCGTTAGTTGATTGGTTGTTTGGATTTTACGGCATGTCAACACTTGGATTATTTAATGCCAAATACGTTTTCTTTTATTCATTCTTGTTGGGTATTCAAATTATTTTAATTAAATTTCTCATCCATATTTTTAAACACATTTTTATAAAGGTTTTTGAACAATTTAATACATAGATGGGACCCTAACCGATACTAGCACTCCTGGTAAGGGGGACCTGGAAGTAATGCTGATAAAGGGGTACTCCAGACACCCAGCAGTGTAGTTGGCGTATTATACAGCCCAAGCCGATAGGGTGACACTCTTTCCGTTTTCCACATATCTGAAAAATAATATAGAAATTAAATTAAAAACAAGAAAGTTATGAATTTGTTAAATGTTTCAGTATTTTGATGGCCCGCTCCATTTTTTTTAAAGAATTTAACCAACAGAAAACCTTGATGAATTGTTAATAAGTGTTGAGGCTTATTAAATGACACTGCGTTCTATCATCTATCAAATATCAATAGTATTTCGGTTGGGACAGTCTAAATCATTCCAAGGATTTCCGGTGCTCCCAGTCTATTTTCTTGGCCTCTTTGGAATTGTTCTATAAAAGTCATTAGGAAATGTGGCCCGTTTTACTTTCTGATTAGCCTACATAATTTCAATAACGTTTATTAATTTCTGGTGCCACTCGTTTCGCCCCAGAGTTACATAATCTATGCGGTGGCATAAAATTATTGTCAATCCCCTGTAATTTTGAGGGGATGACCTTTTCATAATTATGTAAGGTAGTATAGAGATATGGTGGCGATCAGTGCAGTTGATGGCCCTGAAAGTGAGTGACGGCGTTTGACCTCACTCTCACCTTGCCTTCCGGGGATAAATCGTGGGAACCGGAAGGCATAGAAGAACCTGTTCCGGTTTAAGAATAGTAAGGAGCTTTAGTTGGGTTTTGCAGTGGACGTCAGACAGAGCAGTCGGCAATGATGCTCTGTCTAAACTGTAGCTCTGCATACGCACGCTATGTTATGTCTGGGTTTGGGATTTACCGAATAAAGTAACATTAAAAGAAAATCGAAGTCTTGTGTTTACTAAAAACTAACAATGACACAGGGCTTCTGATAAGGAGAAATCCCTAACAGAAACCAGACCCGAAGCCCCCAAGAAAATCCAGACCTTAGAAGGTATACCAGACCAAGATGATAAAAGAACCAAAGCTGGCCTGAAGAAAAGACGACCAGAGTAAGAAGTAAGAAAGGGTATACAACATATATGCTGATTTGGTACCGTGAAACCCCAGTATACAACACCAGTACTACAACTTGAAATAGTTTGACTAAACCACACACATAATGAGTTAAGTACCATGTTTCTTGAATTTTGTAATCTTTCGTTTAAAGTAAGTTTTTCTGCATTTCAAAATATCATCGAGTTTTCTCATATATTTTAAACAAATTTAGAGAAAAAGTTAAAGAAAAAGGCCTTCCCCTGAGAGAATAAGAGTTTGATCGCTTCGATCATAATAATTTTTTTCTCTGGGGAAAATTTTTTCTTTCGAATTTTTTTCATATATTGATAAGTTAAAAAAAACAATCTTACTACTTTTATGTATATTTTTATTTTGCATTTTTTTATATTAACGTTACTTTTCTATTTAAAAGTGACAAATTGAATTATTTAACAGTCAGAATGTTAAATATGCTCTTGTAATTTAAAGAAAATAGTTTTAGTAAAATTTTGATGCGCGGATTATTAAAATATTTAAATTTTCTTCGATAAACTGATACACGGATAATATTCATATTGAATAAATTGATTTTTTAAAGATTTTATGGAAAACATCTTTTTTCCAAAGAGAAAAAAACAGCTTTTCCTTATTTCCAAGGCAGATGTTTATCTCTAGATAAAATAGTTGAGGTACTTACAACAACAAAAATTACCTGCAATGTTTTTAATAGTGCGGTCCGTTTGATGATAAGCCATGTCTCGTGCGACCCGCTTCTAGAAAAAAGTTACACTTGGCTGGTCTAAAGATTATTATTATTACTAGCAAATATTTGCACCCTCCGGGTGCAAGTATTTACGTTTTAACCTAATAAAATATCATATTAAATTAAAAAGACTAATGAAACTAAATAAGAATGCTGATAAAAAGATTTCAAAGGAGAATATGATATATAATTTTAAAAAATAGAACAATTGAAACTTACTCTTGAATCACTCCCGTCTTTCATTGCTAAATTTTCCTAATTTAACTATTTAGTTAAAATAGAAAGTAAAGAATAAAATAACAGTTATTTCTTCTTGTTAGTGAATTTCTTTTAAGATTTACCCACGAGATTTTTTCTTATATTCAATAAGATAAAACTAAACAATTTGAAATCAATAATACCAAGCACATATTTATCAAAATCAAATTTGCAATATCAATATGCAAATTAGTCTTCCCGTTCACACTCTAAACGGCTATTTTGTTATATATATAAATACAATTGCATGTTATTAGTATGTTGATAAAGCCAACAGTATTAATAATGTAAAACAATGTTATTAATAATTAAAGTTTAAAAATAAAATCAGGGAAAATGTGACGTAAATAACTAAGGGAATTATGAATTGAGTAGTAATATAGTTTCGGTTACAGACAGAAAAATACTCAGTCTCCATTATGATAAGATTATTATTATTATTATTAATGTAAAAATAAATTTTGGAAACATATTGCCTGAGGGGTGGGAGTAAAATCATCAAATTCATTAAAGGATTAAAAAATAAAACAATTTGAAATCTAAACTTTAAATATGTATTAAAATAAAACAAACTATATATAGATATATAATACCTGTCATGTATTTATTAAAACTTGTTTTAAAAAACAATGAGGACTGTTTAATGTTGCATGTTCAAATTTTGAGTGTATTTATTCTATGTTATGACGATTTTGGGTAATGTGACGTAGGCAGTGACGTAATTTTTGTTACAGTAAAAAAAGCGGAAGAAAATCACCATTATTATTATTATTATTATTATTATTATTTATTATTATTATTATTATTTTTTATTCCTCATGAGTTTTTCACACTAGCGTTAGCTGATGGTATTTCACTGGAGTCTGAAAGATAAAAAGTCTCTTTAGGTATCCAGGACTCTTCTGAGTATTCTGGTCGATTGCAGCAATGCAGTGGTCTGGATGGTCTCAATTCCTCCTCTGATTTCCAGATCCTCCAGTCTTTTTTCCAAGCTTTTCGGGACTGTTCCAAGAACACCAACTACAATTGGTATCATTTTGACCCTCATATTCAACAGCTTTTTCAATTCTCTGGTAAGGTCCAGGTATTTGTCCATCTTTTCGTTTTTCCTTCATCTTCACCCTTATTATTATTATTATTATTATTATATTTTATTATTATTATTATTCCTTTTGAGTTTTCACATCAGTGTTAGCTGATGGTCTTTCACTGGAGTCTGAGTGACAGCAAGTCTCCTCAGGTCTCCAGGACTCTTCTGAGTATTCTGGCAGATTGCAGCAGTGCAGTGTTCTGAATGGTTTCAATCCTTCCTCTGATATCCAAACTTTCCAAACCCTTTTCTAATCCTTTTGGGACTGTTCCAAGTGCACCAACTACAATTGGTATAACTTTCACTTTCATATTCCATAACTTTTTCAGTTCTCTGGCAAGGTCCAGATATTTGTCAATTTTTTCATTTTCCCTTAACTTCACCCTGTGATCCGCTGGCACTGCAAAATCCACCAGTTGACAAGTTCTTTCTTTTTTGTTAATCAACACTAGGTCTGGTCTTCTTGCTGGGATAAGGTGATTCGTTTTAATTTCAAAGTCCCAGAGAATTTTGTGCGTTTCGTTCTCAAGAACAGATTCTGGTTTATGCATATACCATTTTGTTGTGTGGTCAAAATTTAATTTCTTGCATAATTCCCAGAGGATCACCTTCCCAACCCAGTCGTGTCTAGTTTTGTATTCTCGTTGTGCTAGTTTGCTACATTCGCAGAGTATATGGTTAACAGTCTCATCTCTATTACCGCAAGTCTACATTTACTATTTTGTTGGGTCTTATCAATTTTCGCTTTGATGTAGTTTGTCCTTATGGCATTATTTTGTGCAGCATTATAAGTGATTCTGTTTCTCTTTTTCAGGTTTCCCTTTCTTAACCATGTCCAAGTCTTTCCATGTGCAACCTCATCTATTTGTCGTTTGAAGCGTCCATATAATTGTTTTTCTTCCCATTTTTGTTTTCTAGTCTTTGTTGTTTTTTCTGTTTGTCCATCTGTCGCTTCTACTATTGTTGGCCGCCATAAGAATTTGTCTTTGCTCTTTCTTGTGTAATCTTCAAGTTGTTGGATTGTGGTTTCTACGCATTCCTCTATGTTGGCAAGACCTCTTCCCCTTCCTTTCTTGACACATACAATCTATCTCTATCTTCTCTAGGGTGGAGAGCCTTGAGCATTGTCATTAATTTTCTCGTCCTTTGGTCAATCTGTCTGAGTTCTTTTGTCCATTTTAAGAATGGTCCTGAGTATCTTATAATGGGGACAGCCCAGGTATTAATTCCTTTGATCAGATTTCTGCTGTTAAGTTTCGTTTCTAGAAGTTTTCTAGTTCTCCTGAGATATTCTTTTTTAACTTTTCCTTTCATTTTTGCTTGCATGATATTGTCCGCTTCTAAAATTCCTAAGTATTTGTAGCTTTCATTTTCATCAAGATTATTATTATTATTATTATTATTATTATTATTATTATTATTATTGCAAAGCGAATATTGGTATGAAAATGTTCTTATTTTTACAAGATTTCCGTATGCACAATATTTTCTGCTAGACATCAATTTTAGAATTTCTGTTTTTGTCATTACGCTAGGTTGAATAAAGAAAATTTTTTTTTTTAGTTTTTAATCCTTAAATTAATCAATAAAATATTTCTCCAACTAATAAAAAAAAACATATTAAAACAGAATATTCACTGCCCAATTAATTAAAATATTTCAGTTAATTTCTTGTGGTTAATAATTAATCAAAATTGACAAATATTTCCTCCGATTAACTAATTACGTAAAAGTATAAAGTTATTTTAAAAAGTTTAATGACTCCATCAAAATTATGTTCCTTCAAAGTTACTGAATATAGTTGTATTTTCTTTAGGAAAAAATAATAGTAATTTTATTGGTTCGTTGTTTACTTGCTTGGTTACAGCCCTGTACGTTAGTGGACTAATCTTGATGAAACATGGTATCTTAACTCTCTTGACTTCAAACAAGTGTTTTAAAAGAATTCTATGAGATACCTGGGCTGTATGATCTGGAGGGTCTAAATCTTTCAGAAAGGTTAGTGTTATATTTTGATTCTTTAAGTTTCTAAAATAGTTAGCTATTTTGGAACTTGGGGGGGGTAATCATTTCGCCGATTCCATTTCCTACGAAGATAACCATTACTCAACGCACCTCCACTGAAATTAATATACAGATTAAAGCGTTAGGATTTGTAAACTGAAGGCAACCCAAGATATGCAACACTTATTGGAACAGCCAGAACAGCCATAATATTGAATACGTATGTATGTACGTCATAACAAAGATGTATGCCACCATAAAACAATGGGAAATAATTTTTGGAGGCGCGTGGTGTAATGGTTAGAATCGTAGGAAATAGACTCGTCCAATGAAAGAATCATATTGTAAATCCTGTTTCATTAACAGTGATTTATCTTTGGGAATAATGATGCTCTTTATTTCATTTTTTTTTCTTTTTAAAAAATTTTATTGATAGTCTGTTGACTTGAAATCTATTTCACAGTTGCTTTTAAATCACATTTCCATTTGTCATATCAGATTTCATCTTAGACTGTCCTTTGTGCTTGATACAGTCTTGAAAGTTGCTAACACCAGTGATTTATTTAATGAACAATTAAAACCGTAAAGAAGAATTACATATTAGAATTGGCGGGGGATAATAAAAGGTGTACATCCTAAAGTTTGGAATTTGTGTACAAAAAAAAATCTTGCCTTGAAAATCAATAAGAAAATGTTAATGTTTATACCAACATATTTTAGAACTTTTCTGTGTAGACGTTATCTATGCAAGGTAAATCACACCATTCGTCGAACACGTTACTTTTACAGGGCACATATACGGCTTTCGGCAATTAATTTTGTCTTTACATTCATTTCCTAAAATAACTGCTAATTTTTTAAGAAAACTATTTAGTGTGTTGACAGGGGTGCTTCTGGGGACGCCATTTTTATTCAAATAGCATTCACAGAAGTACCCCTGTCAACACGTTCAGGGGTAAAATTAAGCAGAAAGTTGCCATTTATACAAAGAGCAAATAAAATTGGTAGGTATATACCTAATAGGGTAGGTCGATTTCGGAATTTTAAAGAGCACGAAAGTAAAGAGCAGGAAAGTTGCTAATTAACGTCAACAATTACCACACTAAATATTTTTCTTCAAAAATTAGCAGTTGTTTGAGGAATTGTACCTAAAGACAAAATTAATTGTGATTTTCGTCATTATATCGGTGTCACCGGAAACATGTTCAGGTAAAATCTTAAAATTATTTTTTAGACAGAAAAACTGCTATTGCCGAAACCCGGATATGTGCCCTGTAAAAGGAAACTGTTTGACGAAACGTGTGATTTACCTTGCATTGATAACTTCTACACAGAAACCAGATCTTACTAAATTTTACGTAGGTTGTAGAAAATCAAAATTTAAAACCTGGTTTGCAAATCATAAACACTCATTTTCAAATATTAAGCTAAAAAATATAACGACATGAACTTTAAATATCAAACTATAGCACCAATTATTAAATGGGAAATTTTAAACAGATCTATTATCTGCCGAAGTTTGACTGATCCGTATTTTTGTGTTTACAAGAAAAGTTAGCGATAATTAAATTCCCGGATAAGAAAAATCTCATGCATAAATAGATGAATGTGAAAATATTATTTAGATATTATTTACATTTATGTATATTTCAGTTAGCTTGAAATGGTGAAGGAAGAAAATCAAAAAACATTGGGATGCATAGATATGATTTTACTCTGTCAATTTCCTACGAAGATAACCATTACTCAACGCACCTCCACTGAAATTAATATACAGATTAAAGCGTTATGATTTGTAAACTCAAGGCAACCCAGGGCATGCAACACTTATTGGAACAGCCAGAACAGCCATAATATTGAAGGCGTATGTATGTACGTCATAACAAAGATGTATGCCACCATAAAACAATGGGAAATATTTTTTGGAGGCGCGTGGTGTAATGGTTAGAATCGTAGGAAATAGACTCGTCCAACCGAGTTCTATTCCTGGACAAAGCTGTTTGCATATCACATGGCGTTAATACCCTTTGGAAAGGTATGAATCCTATTCTCCCTCCAGCTATGGGTAAATAGCAGGACAGACTGGCCTCTTTTAACCATGGCTAGGTAACCATTTTATGATAAGGAGAACTCTGAATTCAAACCTGTTAAACTCCGCTTAAGAAATTGACCTTGTGTC
>CM042137.1:107717817-107735317 GCA_023376005.1 Doryteuthis pealeii | reverse complement strand
TTCTCTCTTCTTCCTTTCTCTCTCTCTTCACTCTCTCTTTCTCTCTCATCTCTCTTTAACTGTCTTCTTTTTTTTACTCCTCTATTCAACTTTTGAGTTTATTCTCCGTTCATGTTTTTTTCTCTCTTGATTTTCCTCTTCATCACAGAGTATCGGCACATCCTTCTATTCTTCTCTCTTTCCCTTCTTTGTCTGGCCCCCCCTCGTCACTCTCTCTCTCTCTCTCTCTCTCTCTCTCTCTTCCTCTCTCTCTCTCTCTCTCGTCTGTTTTGTGTTAATCTGTCTCTCTCTCTCAATCTGTTTGTGTCTATATTAAGTACCAACATTTTTGACTTATGTCTCCCCCACCTTTTTCCTTTCTCTTTACATTTCATTCAGTATGTCCATTTTATTCCTTCTTTCTTTCCGCTACTTTCCCGTCTGTGTCACTGAATACCCCTCTCTCTCTCTTTCTCTCTCTCTCTCTCTCTCTCTCTCTCTTCTCTCGCTATCTATCTATCTATCTATCTATTTATCTATCTATTATATTTCTCTATCTCTCTTTCTCTTTTCTTTTTTATAGTCCCCCTCCACCCGTTTCATTTTTCAGTTCTCAGAAAGATTATTATATATATAGATCTTTCTCTTGCTCTCTCACTCCTCTCTATCTCTCTCTCTCGTTCCCTCTTTTCGTCTCTCCTCTTCCTCTCTTTTTTATAGTCCCCTCCACCTTTCAATTTTTCAATGTTTCTCCTACTTTTTTTCTCTTTCTCTTTTTCATGTTTCCATTTATCTCCTTCTTCTCTCCGCTATATTCCGTCCCATCAATGGTTTAATGAGAAAAAAATGGTGTTATAAAAAACATTAAGTATCATTAAGAATGACTTTATTTCAAGACTTTTATCGACATTAAATGACCCCCTGAGCTTTGATATGCCGTAAACAAACCAATTATATATATATATTTCTCTCTCATCTCTCTCTCCTCTCTCTCTCCCCTCTCTCTCTCTCTCTCTTTTAACTACCTTTCTTTTTTACTCCTCTCTTCTAACTTAAAGTTATTTCTCCGGTTCACTGTTTTTTTCCTTTTGATTTTTCCTCTTACACCACGGAGCATCCATTCATCTTTCTCTTTATCTCCTTCTTTCTTTCCCGTTCTTTTTCGCCTCTCTCTCTCTCCTCTCTGTCCTTCTCTCTCTCTCTACTCCCCCTCCTCTCGTTTCGTTTGTTCGGGTCTCTCCGCTATTTTCCTTCTCTTCTATTCCTATACAGTGTGTCAGATTTATCTCCGCTCTATCCCTTCTCTCTCCTATTGTCCCTTCTCTGTCATTGCATGCTTCTGTCTCCATCTCGCCCCTCATCTGCTCTCTGTTCTCTCTGTCTGTCTGTGTCTGCCTCTCTCCTCTCTCTTGTTCTCTCTCGTCTCTCTCTCTTCTCTCTTCTCTATCTTCTATCCTATCTATTCTATCTCTGTGTTCTCTTCTATTCTCTTCCACACTAATGTTCTTCCTACAAGGAACAAGTTCGACATAATAAGCCACAAAGTTTGGTGTCCATTAAACACAGAAACCAAATCACCTCCCGGTATTATTTTCTATTTACTAAGCTGAGCCTAGTTTAACACAAATAGGGCTCCCAGTAGAATCGAACTTACTAACCCAACGTTTTGAAAAACTTTGGCTTAACTATTTATCGTCTCTCCTTTATTAACCTTAAAGTATTCGTGCTTCAGAATCATGTGTGTTTTTTCTATGGAAATGTGGGGTGTTTGAAAGTAGTCGCTCATATTATTAGTATCGGGTGCACCAGAGATACAGGTGATGAAATAAAGTTTCCGCAACAAACATTTTTTTCCAAACAGCCATCATCATAAGTTAGATTTTAATATGTTCTCCATATTAAAAAAAGATTTAAAACATTAAGAAAACCAATAATACAAGAAGTATTAGGCGCAGGTTTTTCGTTGTTCGTGTCAAATACGACCATTAGGATCGGCAATTAAATAGTTAACTAACCACGTATTCGAGCGTGTGATTGACTGATTGAATCCTCGCGTCAACGCAGAGTCTATGAGTTCAAGTGGTGGCTCCCAGCCACCTTATATAACAAAATCTTAGGAAGCACGTGCGTAATGGTTAAGTCATGGGGAAATGGACCTCGTCGCCCGAATCAAAACCCTGGCGTGGTAAGTTGCATTTCGACTAAGCGGCTAATACCCTGGAAAGGTATGATCTACTCTCCTCTCAGCTATGGATAAATAGCAGGGCAGACTGGGCTCTTTCATTCTTGGTTAGTAAACCTGTTCCAGGAGAAGGAAACTCTGAATTCAAACTTGTTAAACCCCGCTTAAGAAAGTTACTTGTGTCGTATCTGCTCGTGGGAGGGGTTGGCAAATATATATATAAACAAATCATTCCAACACCATATTGTCCCACTTTGTTACCAGCCCTGTTCATTGGAGCTTAGAATCGCTGACTGTATCTCCTGCAGATGGTTAATCTCCCCCCCCCAAGTTGTTATATGAGTATGACATCATCTCATGGGGATACAGCAGTTCAGGATTAGTGCGATGTGAAATGCAAACAGTCTGTCCACGATTTAAACTTGGGTCATCAAGCATTTAGAAATGAATTAAACACTGACATTAAAATACCCATAAAGATGTTTTAAACTCTTTGCATACTTTAAAACCGCGCTCAACACAGTGGCTTCTCCCACCACTGGCGATCCTAAAACAATAAACACCCCTATCATCTTTTAACTCTTTGCATACTTTTAACTGCTCAAAGTGGCTCTCCTACCACTGCGATTTCTGACAATAACACCCTATCATCCTTTTAACTCTTTGCATACTTTAAACCGCTCACAGTGGGCTCTCCCACCACTGCGATTCTACAATAAAACGCTCTTGCACGTATCTCTTGGTTACACTGAAAAATTACTATGTGAACACCCCTATTATCCTTTGTTTTGTCTGTGAACCAACGCTGAGACTGCTGTTTTATCTTTTTGCAATAGATAACCAGTTGAATGGAATAATGTATTTTCAACTGTTCGCCTACTTTAAGAACATTTGGTACAGCTGTAGAGGAAATATTATAGACAAATAGTCTGGGGTTATTTTATGCCTACAGGTTAAAAAATAGCTTTCATTTTACGTTTTTATTTACATTTTTGTGTATTTGTTTCTTAAACGTTTCTTTTTTTTTTTTTTTGCACATAATCCAGTCGAATAATTTAATGTTAATTTGGAGTCCAAAGTTATTATTGAAATAACACCAAACACCTCTATATAAACCAATAACATAACATGGTGTCAGAGTAAAATCGAACCCTAACATGATAAAGGAACCTTATTGTTACATGTTAATTTGGAGTCCAAAGTTATGTTTACACTTTCCCCGCGGGACGAGAGCATCTGCAGACTGGGATCCTACTTGCACCAGTTGCACTTTCCAAATTTTACTGGCCATCCTGCTTGTGATCGTCCCGCTTGCTTCACTCAGGACCTGTTTGTGTCGCGCGACAAATGCTTAAGGGCTCCCCTCCAGGTGGTTTAACAATCAATAACAAAGAGATAAACAAAAGACAAAGACAAAATCAGGTGAACATCTGTTTGACCCATACATCATGGGATCATAACCCATAAGGAATTGATAAAATAATTCAATCAAATCAAATCTCGCTATTACGTTCACTTTCGAACCAATACAATATAGAAACACATTATCCCCATCACCAGCCCTGTCGGTGGGTCTTTAGAATACACCGATTGCACCTCTGCAGAGGGGTAAGACTCCACTAAGGAGCTACCTGTTGGCCATGGGTGGCGAGCCGTGACACTTAAGGACGGGAATCCTGGTGGATGAACAGTCCATGACATGCAACACTCCACTTAGACCCTTAATTAGGCTAGAGGTCCCCTCCGATCAATCGACTGGTCATGCCAAGCCCTAGCACTTATATGATTGCCCCAACCCTATTGCCCCTTTGGCAAACCCAATCCTTTTTATCATATATGTGCTAAAAGGCGGTGGCTGAGGGTCTTCATATCCCGGGAATGACGTTAAACTCTATCTGATGATGAGGTTCCAGTTCTGGAGGTCTGGGTAATGTGGAGTGGTCCTTCATCACCGGAGTGGTAGTACTTGTTAGGGTCCCAACTATAGGTTAAATAGAAAGAAAATTGTTCATAAAAATTGTGTAAAAAGACTTTCCACCAAACTATCGTTTATAACAAACTTGAACTTTACCCTATAAACTTATCCCTTAAACTGATTTCCAGCCACTCAGTAACAAACAACTGCAAACAACCTATTATCAAAATCAATAAAAAAAATCCTTGAAAAAAAGACATAACAATAAATTTGACCATCCCTCACAACCTACCACTTGGCATAAAATAACCCCGGATGGGTTGACATGCCGTTCAAATCAATCAATCAATCTTATCCCTATCATCACCACACATCTTATTATAATGGAGATTGTGTGCTTGTCTGTCTGTAACCGAAACTAAATCATTACTCAAGTCACAATTCCCTTAGTATTGACGTCACATTCACCATGAAATAATTTTTATTTAAAACTTAGCTATTAATAAAATTGTTATACCTTATTAATACTGTTCAATTAATCTACATACTAACAACACGCAAGTATATTATATATTCAACAAAAAATGGCGGTTTACAGTGTGAACGAGAAGGCTATTTGCATATTGATATTAAGAATTTGATTTTTAATAAATATATGCTTAGTATTATTGATTTCTAGCTGTTTTGTTTCTCTCTTAATGAACTGAGCAAAAAATCTCGGGGATAAATCTTAAAAGAAATCCATAAACAAGACGAAAGAACTGTAATTTTATTAAATACTTCATAATCAACCTAAATAGATAAATTAGGAAAACTGAAAGACGGGAATGATGGAAAATGATGGAAGAGTTATATTTAAAGCTGTTCTATTTTTTCATTATACCCCCTCAGTTTATCATTTTCTAAATAGTTTCTAATTTGATACAATATTTTATTGCATCAAAACCTTAATACTTGCACCCTACGGAGGGTGCATATATTTGCTAGTTGAAATAAGAAAATCATTCGGAATTTAAATTTTCAATTTTCAAATAGGAATTATTCAAATATTTAGTCTCGATACTTTTTCATCACATCTTGTACGTAGATAATAGTTCGTGCTATTATGTTCTCTTTTGGACTAATACCCTTGGGAAAGGTATGTACCTCTCATCCCTTGTTATGGGATAAATAGTACTACTACTGTTCTTAAATACGGGTGGCTTTGGCATTAAATAACCAGAGATGGTTAATATGCCATTAAACAAAGAAACCAAAGCAAACCAAACCAACGTACAACTAGTTTTTTTTTTAAGAATAGCTTTGCATTTGAATAACCCACCAAGGTTGATATGCCATTAAACAAAAGAAACCAAATCAAACCTGATCAAAAAGTATCGAAAATTAACTCTGCTTCGCAAAGAAGTCTAAACTTTTGTCTATATTACATAGTTTGTCTAGCTGTGAACATATCTTTATTTGAGATTTATTTTTTAAAAGATTTTTAGGTACAAAAGCAGAATAGCGCGCGAGAGATAATATCATTAGAATCGCATTCTATGTATAAATAGCATTAGATTATGAAAACTCCCGAAGTAGCCAAACCCAAACCTTAAATCATCACTAACCTTAACACTAACTCTAAAACTAACAATATCCCTAACCCTAACCCTAACCTTCTCGAAGTTTTCGGATATTTCGGTGAAATGTAATGCTTTTTATACGTAATCTAATGATATAATCTCTTGAGCGCTATTCTGCTTTAGTACCAAATTTTGAAATAAGAAAATCATTCAGAATTTAAATTTTCAATTTTCAAATAGGAATTATTCAAATATTTAGTCTCGATACTTTTTCATCACATCTTGTACGTAGATAATAGTTCGTGCTATTATGTTCTCTTTTGGACTAATACCCTTGGGAAAGGTATGGACCCCTCACCCCATGCTATGGGATAAATACTACTACTACTGTTCTTAAATACGGGTGGCTTTGACATTAAATAACCAGAGAAGGTTGATATGCCATTAAACAAAGAAACCAAATCAAACAAGTTTTTCATATATTATCTATATATTTATGAGAAGAAAAAAATGAATACAAAATCCGACAGTGTAATTAAATATAAAGTTTTTCAAAAAAAAGAAGGTCTAAGATGCACTTAAAGAAAGCCGACGCTGTTTGCATTTGGGTTTAAATCAAAACATCACGGGACTCAATGTGCTTAATAATTATACATCACTTGAAAAGAATTGGTATAAAACAAGCAAAAACATAGTTTATGCTTAACTCGGCACTCGAAATTTTTTAGTTTACGATGTTTTTTTTAGTTTACGATGTTAAGCTTGTGAGATTTTTTATTTACAATGCTATGCTCCGAAAATTATATATATATATAATATATATATATATATATATATATATATATAAGGAGACTGTTTATGCGTCTGAGGTGGAGCACCACACCTACCATCAGTTCCTTAATTTACCGCACGGATCGTGCTACTCATACGCTGAGTTGGCGAGGGCCGGTATCGAACTAGGAACCTATATATATAATATATATATATATATATATATATATACTCGAAAGGGCCGGGTTAGTTCAGTCGGTAGAGCGTTCGGCTAGAAAACACAAGGTTCCTAGTTCGATACCGGCCCTCGCCAACTCAGCGTATGAGTAGCACAGGGATCTGTGCGGTAAAGTAAGGAGCTGATGGTAGGTGTAGCGCTCCACCTCAGACGCATAAAACAATCTCCTTGGTCTAGCACTAGTGAAAAGGGGATAGACACCCTCGCTGATTGGCTGATACCGACATTAGGCCGCCCCGACGACTTTACTTACTTTTTAAAAACTATATCATTATATAATCGTTTATACATCGTTATTCTTTCTTTTCTTTTTTTTTAATAAAAAAAAGATGGCGAAAGGGAAAAAAAAGGAAGGAATAGGGAAGAGACATGAGTAATTAAAAATCACAAGAAATAACGTAAAGCTACGCGGAGAAAGGAAGCGAATGTTTAGTTGCAGGTTACACATGTCGCCGTAGCGGTTAAGGCATATGTGTTGGAGGGGGGGGTAAGCGACATGGTGCGCAATGCTGAAGAGTGGGGACAGGATTGCGAAGTAGTGACCCTGATTCTATCTCCACACGATCTAGACGCCATCTTGGCGACACCTGGATACGTTTCGCATGACCCGTCAACATTATTGGATTTAAGACAGAATTGATGTGATTATGACTGCTATCAGGTGACAGAGGAGACTGTCCGAAGTTATGAGGCGAAGGTCGAACTTCAAGATCAAAGGGGTTAGATAAGAACATTTCTACGAAGGGCTTAAGTTGGAAAGAAAATGAAAGAAAAAAGGCATATGCCTGATAATGTGTGTTTATGTGTGTGTGTGTGTGTGTGTGTGTGTGTGTGTGTGTGTACCTGGGTGTGTGATCGGGTAGACGTGTGTGCACGCGCGTACTCGGATGAATATTTGAGTCTGGTTCTATTGTTGTTCTGACTAGATAAGGGGTATAAGGTGTATAGGTGTGTGTCCGTGTGTTTGTGTGTCCGTGTGTATGCGGGGTGTCATTTTATGCATATGGCTGTTGTCAGATAGCTGCCAGAAGAAGAAAAAAATTAAGGTTTCGGTACAAAGAAAGAGAAAAGAAAGAAGAGAGAAAGAAAGAAAGAAATAGAAGGAAAGAAGAAAGAGATTTGGGAAAGACTGAAAAACAACTAGACATTTAGGGAAAGAAAGAAAGAAAGAAGACATTTAGGATAAGAAAGAGAGAAATTTAGGAAAAGAAAGAAAGAAAGAAAGACCTTTAAAGAAGGCATTAAAGAAAGAAAGAAAGAAAGAAAGAAAGAAAGAAAAAAAGAAAGAAAGAAGGAGAGAAAACAGACATTTAGGAAAGAAAGAAAGAAAGAAAGAAAGAAATTTCGGAAAAGAAAGAAAGAAAGAAAGACATTTAAAGAAGGCATTAAAGAAACAAAGAAAGAAGGAAGGAAAGCAAAAAGAAATTTAGAAAAAGAAAGAAAGAAAGACATTTAAAGAAAGCATTAAAGAAAGAAAGAAGGAATGAAAGAAGGAAATAAAGAAGGAAAGAAGAAAGACATTCAAGACAAGAAAAAAAGAAAGAAAGACATTTGGGGAAAGAAATACATTTAAGAAAGAAAGACAGAACATGATAGAAAAATGAAGAAAGGCATTTTTGAAAATAAATGAATAAATAAATACAGAAAGAAGAAAGAAAGAAAGAAAGAACGAAGAGAGACGTTAAGAAAAAGAAAGAAAGAAAGCACATGACAGAAGAAAAGAAGAAAAAGGTTTAGAAAAAGAAAGAAAGAAAGAAAGAACATAACAGAAGAAAAGAAGAAAAACGTTTAGGAAAAGAAAGAAAGAAAGAAAGAACATGATAGAAGGAAAGAAGAAAACATGTGGGAAAAGAAACAAAGAAACAAAGAAAGAAGACATTCAGGAAAAGAAAGAAATAATGAAAGAAATAAAATGATAGAAGGAAAGAAAAAAGAAATTTGAGAAAAGATTGAAAGATGGGTGAAAACAATTATTTATTAAGATTTATTAGTAAAGAAGAAAATGAAGGAAAGATAAACTTAAAAGAAAGAAAGAAAGAAAGAAAGAAAGAAAGAAAGCATCTCAGAAAGATATGCACGAAAGAAAGAAAAAAAGAATGAAAGAAAGAACGAATAAGAAGAATGAAAGAGAGAAAGAAAGAATGATGTGAAAGGCATGAAAGAAAGAAAGAAAAGGCTCAAAAGAAATGCATACAAGAAAAGAAAGAAAGAAAGAAAGAAAGAATAGAGTAGAATACATGAAAGCCATGAAATAAAAAAAAATGAATAAATTACGAAAGAAAGAGATAAAGAAAAAAGGCATACAAGAAAGATATATATATATATATTAAAGAAATGGATACAATAGAAACCTACTCGATTTTCACCGTTAGGATCATCAGGGTTAAATTCACAGAATTAATCGGGTTACCGATTAATTGCAGCCGATCACACATGTGTTCATTGAATACGATGTTACATTACAGTAATTCAGTGGATTTAACCCTGATGATCCTAACGGTGAAACTCGAGTAGGTTTCTATTGTATCCATTTCTTTAATAAATTTGCTCTACTTTATATAGAGCACTTTGTATTTGTTTTATCGCGGACCTAACCCCCTGGATTCTGTGCACCTCCAACGATCTTGCCCATATTCACCGGTAAACCACCCTTTATCTATATAAATACACACACACACACATATATATATATATATATATATATATATATGCAGACAAAAGAATCTACAATTGGGGGGGGGAGGGAGCCAAAAGTCGGCTAGTAAAGTTCTTATAGATTAACAACATATAAAAGGTGACAATGTTTCGCCCATTGCAGGCAGTGTTCGCACCTCTGCATGCAATTCGGCAGTATCGGAGACGATTTAACATGATGCTAAGAGATGATGAACAGACAACAGGAGAACTTAAAACAAACCATGCGATTTAAGGACCTACTACACAGCTACCTTAACTGAGGAGTTTAATTCGTTCCGCTCGTAACTCAATTTCCTCTTATATCAAATCAATTTCCTCCATTGAATTAAACTGAAATGCCATTAATCCGTTCCAGGCTCCACCATGAAAGCACCCTAGTTTGTTGTTTTTTTTTATATAAGAAAAATTGTACTGCATTATATAAAAGCATAATGAAATATGTAAGGAATTGTGTGCTTTAACCCTTTGCCTACTTTAAACCGCTCACAGCGGCTCTCCCAACACGGCGATTCTACCGTAAGCAAAGTACAAAAAAATGATGGTTAGTTCATTATGATTGATCAGAACGAACCAAATTACTATAATATTAGGACTTTATTTGAACAGCTTGTGTTCTGAGGTGAATAGATAGTGAACTTTGAAATATTCCATCATATAGGTAAAAAATATGGAAGCGCGTGGTGTAATGGTTAAATTCATGGGAAATGGGCTCGTCGCCCCGAGTTCAAATCCTGGACGTGGTAATTGCATTTCACTTAGCGCTAATACCCTTGGGAAAGGTATGTATCCTACTCACCCTCCAGCTATGGATAAATAGTAGGGCAGAATAGGCTCTTTAACCTTGGTTAGGCAACTGGTCTAGGAGAAGGAAAACTCTGAATTCAAACCTGTTGAATTCCGCTTAAGAAATTGACCCTGTGTCACATCCTGCTCGTGTGGAGGAGTTGGTAAATATATATAGGTAAAAAATACCAAGGATATTTGTACAGCCGTGGGGTAAATATGGTAGGCAAAGAGCTAATATGTTTTAATATTTATCTTTGTATAAATGATATTTTTATTTGGCGTAATAAAATTTTCATACTTGAATATTTTTAGTACACTTATTAACATAAGCGTATCTGAAGCTCGCTCGTACCTCAAATTTTAGCTCAAAACATAAAGCAAAAAATCGACAGCTTGTAACTTGGAAAACTTGTTTGTTGGAGCACTTGTAAATCAAGGTACCACTGTATTTTATGAGGTAAAAACACACACGTTTTCTTTCACACAAACGCACAGGCATACACACTTATGCATAAACACAGGGTCATTATGAAAATCTTTTTGCAATTTCAAATTTGTTTTAACATTTGAGCTATATAAGAAAGATCTAATCTTAAAAAAAAAAACATTAGGAGCCTGAAGTGTCTATTCTATTTGAACTTTCAAAAATTGATTATAATTATTATTAATTTTTTTTTTAATTTCGAAATTATTTTTGTTTTATAGACCTACGTGCTGTATGTTCCCATTCTTGCCCGGGTTATATAGTATCTGGCTAAATTTAAGTATACATTTTTTAAATCTCATATTGCTCACCATTGTATTGGAGTACCTATCGCTCAATGGGCTTATTTGGCTCTCGCCATCCGTCCCTATCGATCATCGCTCCAGGTAGGTCCTCAACTCGACATCCAGTGTCCGCACAGAGCCCTTGTAAGTTTTAACTCATAAGTTTATTTTTAATTTTAATTTTCAGTTTAAAAAAAAAATTTTTAAATAAAGAATCAAGTCTCTAAGCAAAATGTTAGAGAATGGGCATTAGAATGGAAAAATCTTTATTTTATGTAAAATAGAATATTAAATATTATCACAATGTAACAAGACAAGAAAAGAAATGAAAAAATGAGGTTCTAAGTCCAAACTTAGAGATGTTTTATTAAAAAGAGAAAAACAAAACAAAAGAAAAACAAAAAAAAAACAAAAACAACAACAAAGCAATGTAATTAATAATTTTGTGGGCCATATGACCTTTAGGCACCCCTTCTGCGATCTTGACTCACAAAGACACTTTTCTCCTTTACACTGTCAAGATCCAGTTGTTTGTTAGGGGTTAGGGTTAGGGTTAGGGGTTAGTTTCATAATTTTTTTAAAAATCTAAAAATCGTATGTTAACAATTAACCAGATTTTGACAGTGTAAATGGAAAAAAATGTCCCGAAGAATTGAGATCACTAAAGGGGTGCCTAAATTCACTTCTATGCCTATGTCTAAAAATCGTCTGTTAACAATTAACCGGATTTTGACGGTGTAAATGGAAAAAATGTCCCCAAGAATTGAGATCACTAAAGGGGTGCCTAAATTCACTTCTATGTCTATGTCTAAAAATCGTCTGTTAACAATTAACCGGATTTTGACGGTGTAAATGGAAAAAATGTCCCCAAGAATTGAGATCAAAAAAGGGGTGCCTAAATTCACTTCTATGTCTATGTATTGATGTCCACAGTTAAACGTCACATGAGTTCGTCCTAACTTCTCCAGCAGTGTTCGTCTTACTTACATGGTATATGTAATTGTAGATAGGTGATCGTATAGCTGTTTTTTTTTAGGAGTGCTGCTTCCAAGAATTGTTTAAGATAGCACGCAGAATCAGTGTGTAGTTCCCATCTAGTCTTTTCTCTAAACGTTTTGTTAAAGTCCAAGTGGTGCAGCCATACAACAATACTTCTACGGCTACAGCTTAGAAGTATGCTAGCTTTATTTTCACAGGGAGATCAGATTTCAATATGATCGATAACTTGATAATAGCAGTCTATGTCTTTCCTGTGTGTATATTGAAATCACTTTCTGTAGATGAGATATTTCTCCCTAGTTATTAAAATCGCTTTCAGTAAATGAGATATAGCTACCTCGGTATGTAAACTGGTCTACATATTTAAGAGGCTTTCCATTTAATATGGAGATAGCCGTATCTTGTCTAAAACACATGAGCTCTGTTTTTATTCTGTGTTCACGTAGAGGTCAATGCTTCTTGCTGCCTGTTCCAGACTATGCAAGAGTGTTTCGGCTTGAGCATGCGTTTTTAATTTGTTTAAATGTACATGCACGCTCTTCCAGGTAATTTAATGCTGAACCAAGTCATTTTGACGAACAAAGGACTAATATTGTTTACAGAATCGCATGTGTATTTCCAAGAAACGCGAGATCATACGCGTAGCGTGCATCCTCAATCGTTCTGTAGGATATCCTATTTGTAGGCGTTATTTTCATATTCGCCTGGGGAGTTGTCTGCCCGTTTAGTTTCGCTGGTTCCCGCTAGGGGCCTTTGATATTTGAGCGGCTGATTTGAACGCCTCTTTCTCTTTTCCTGTTGCTCGACCTACGAGACACATGGGTTAGACACGGTCTACCCTTCTCGTTGGGGCTCGGCCCCCCTTACATTACTGTAAGGGATTCATACAGCATGGACTATTCCCAGTCGCATGTCTGTTGCTTTTATGTTTTTCCATTCATGAATGTGTCATTATCTCTACTTTAGTATGTATGTTTATGTACACCTCTATGTATTATGTACCCTGTTTAATTCTTGTGCTGTGTATATAAAATGTTTTGTCTATCAACCCCTGTCGGAGTTTTATCTGCAAGTATTATCACTTTGAACCCTACACCTGGTGATACCCCGAGGTGATGGAAACGTTTTGTGAAGGCTTTGTTTTGCATTTGGAACTTTAATCTTTACAACTGGTGACCCCGACGTGATCTGAACACGCAACCTTCTGATCCTCCATAAGATAAAATAACATTTGTAGTATGTAATCTAGGCAGATTATGAATAGAAATAGTAGTAATATATATTATGACAAGACTCCTGCGACTATGTCCAAGAAATTAGTATAACCATTGTTATTGTGTCTTTGTGGGGCATCATTATACCGGTATACAGTTTCTTAGGGGAGACCATTTGCTAGAAGTATTTGCTTCGTCTCTCCTCTGTATATGGAAAGCCCTGTTGGGTGGGGCTATAGAATACACCGACTGAACCTCTGCAGAGGGGGAAAAATTCCCACAATGGGACCACATGTTGGTCGTGAGTGGCGACCAGGGATTTTTAAAGACGGAATCCCGGTGGCTGAGTTGGTCATGACATGCAATACTTCACTTTGGCAGTTAGATGGGTTAGAGAGGCGATCAGGGAGGCGTCTTCAATCGGCTGATCACGTCAACCACTAGTGTTGCATACCCTCTTCATTACTTCTTTACTTACTTCTTTCTTACTCTATTCTTCTGGCCGTCTTTGGAATCTTATAACATCTTGTCTTGGTCTGGAATCTTCTAAGGTTTGGACTTTCTTGGGGACTTCGGGTCTGGTCTTCTATTGGGGATTTCTCTTTATCAGACGCCCTGCGTCATTGTTAGTTTTTAGAGATAATAACACAAGACTTCGATTTACTTAGATCACATTTTATTCTCCCCCACCAGACTACCTGCGTAGATCGAGTCGGCTGCGTGCATAACACGATTTACCACCGTCGTGGTTTCAAGCCGACTGACTAAAATCTATTTCTAATCTAAACCGGAAGAGGGTCTTCTCCACCGATTCTCACGGTATCCACCGGAAGGTTAGGACTGAGGTCAAGCCTTGTCACTCATCCTTCAAGGCCGTGGGCTTCAACTATAACAGCCATTTTGATTTCTACACTATTGCACATAAATATTAGGTATCTAATAACTAGCACCTAAATGATTGTTCCGACCTTATTGCTCGCATGACAATCCCCCCAAATCTCTGTATCATATATGTAGTAGCTAATGGTGGCTGGGGGGTCTTACTGTCCTGGGTATGACCTTAAATTGCATCTAGTGGTGAGGTTTCAGTTCTGGGGCTCTAGGGAGTGTGGAGTACCTTTTCATTGCCATTACCCCCAGATCCACCCTGATCCGGAGTCGTAGTACCTGTTAGGATCCCATCTATGGATTAAATAGAAAAATAAGTTTTTTTAAAATGAGTTTAAAAAAATTGAATACCCATCAAAAATGAATAACAAAAAACGTGTTCGACATGAAATAATCCAACAAAACTTGACATATGAAATCAAACAATGACCCAATCATATATTTGCTAGAAGGTTTTACTCCTATATATGAAGCTAAACTGCATCTAGTGGTGAGGTTAGAGTTCTGAAGCTCTATAGAGTGTGAAGTACTCTCTCATTGCCATTACTCTCAGATCCACCCTAACTCGGAGTGGTAGTACCTGTTAGGGCCTCATTTATGAGTTTAAAAGATCAAAATGTGTTTTAAAAATGAGTTTTAAAATGAATTCGTAACATGTATGAATAAAACAAACGTCTTTGATACAAAATAACCCAACAAGGGTTGACATGCCGTAAAATCAAACTAACCCCTACACAACGGAGATTACTTTTCATATCATGTGTAAAGGGAGCTTTGTCTTCCTATCAATAACATAATTAGAAAATCCATAATTAATAAGAATTTGTTTAACAATATTGAGCGCTTCATAAATCAATACTAAAAGAATATATACTGAAACTTATTTATCAAATATATATTAACACCTATCTTATATCTGTACGGATATTCGATATTAGAATTAAGGTTATCAGAGTCCCAAACTCATAGACTTTTATATAAGGTACTATTATGTGTGTGGTAATTTCTATTTTAATATAAACTTTATAGATAAAATGAATCATTTTATTGAACAGCTTTATTTTCTTCCCTTAAGGCTATTTATCAAGAAGAATATGGGATTAAACATATACGTAATTTATATGAACTTAATTTATATTAATTAATTTATATTAAACTTATGATACAATATACGTAATTTATATTAAACTTATGATACAAACCCTCTGACATTGAATGTTTAACTCCCACCCCCAGACAATATCTTTCAAAAATTAATTTTTGGGTTTTTTTTTTTTTTGCTTGTTATCTTAATGTGACACCAGGTCAAACTTCTGAGTGACGTCGATATTTTTTAATGGCATCGGTCCTTGTAGTGACGTCACTATCTTTTTAGTGACGTCATCATATTTTTTTAGTGATGTTATCATACTTTTTCATATACCCATATTTTTAAGTGTAATTTTAACTTTGGGACAAACACTGACCACTGGTGTCCGCAGAAAATACGTAACTACTTAAGGTATTAACTACGTTTGATGTAAAACTCGTATTTATTCTTTTAAAACATAATTTAAATCCATGCTTATATTAGTGAAAATGTTCATTGGTTAGTTTTATTTAAAAATGTTCTCTATTTGAATAATGCTATCCATTTTTAATAATGTTCTCTTTTAAATAATACGCTCTTTTTAAAAAAAATAGTTTCTCTTCTTTTTTATTTTAATAATGCCCTTTTTAAAAACATAATGTTCTCTATTTAATAATGCTATATTTTTTAAGTAGAGATCTTTTTAAATAAGACTCTCTTTCAAAAAGATATAACGCTCTCTTAGAAAAGCTATGACTTTCCTGCCAGGTCTTTTAGCCTCTCACATTACTAGACACAGACTTCTACCAACAAGACACTGAATTAGTTGTACAAAGACAATTGCATTAACAACACACACACACACACACACAAACACACACACACACACACATACATGCACACAAGCAAACACACGCACACACACAAACACACAATCGCCATCCTTTATATGGTCGTGCTTAGATAAATAACGTTTGGTAATTTTTGAATTCTCATATATCCTAAAACCTCCCATCCCACAATTTATTATTCTGTTCGTGACCATAAAAAAGAATCAGTTTTGTGCTCATTACCTATTAATAATACTCTTGTTCCTTAATCCTCCGACCGTTATCATCTTGCAACACTCTCTGGTAAAAAAAAGATGAGACCATCCAAATCGTCCAAGATGAAATACAAAAATGTAAATCTTGATTATCTGGTGTCGATCAATCACTATATATATATATATATATATATGTGTGTGTGTGTGTGTGTGTGTGTGTGTGTGTGTAATGAACTATTTTTAAATTAATTTATTAATTGAATAATTTCTGCTTAAAAATGTCGGCCTCCGATGATCGAAGAATGTAAACAAAGCCAAAACAACCAATTTTTATTTTTTATTCATTTTTATTTTTCATGAGAGCCACTGTTTATGAAATAATCACGTTAATCTATTTATTCTAATATTGAATATACAAATAATATCGGGGTACTAATGCAGAATAGCGCACAAAAGATAATATCATTAGGCTACTTATAAGATGCATGACATTTCATCGTAATTTACGGGAATATCCGAAATCTTTGGTAAGAGTTACATCGGGAGTTTTCATAATCTGAAGCTATTTACATGTAAAATGTGATTCTAATGATATTATCTCTTGCATGCTACTCTGCATTTGTGCAAAAATCAGTACTGTAATTTGATATTCAACTTTTAAGTACATTCGAAATTATTTTTTTAAAAGTATGTTTCAATTTTTTTCACGATAATAATTTGATATTCGATCGGCTACGCTTTGAATTGATGTTAGTTTTTGAATTCATTTATTGAATTTCAGATATTACGAAAAAAAAAATTAAAAAGAACTATTTTAAATATAAATAGTTTATCTATTTAATTTTATCTATTTTCTTTTTTATTTGAATAATCAATTTAACAAATCGCCTCATTTATATCTTATTTTAAAAAATATTGTTAATTACTGAATTCAATTTTTTTTTACTATATCCTTATATGTGATGTCATTTCCTCTACCCTGATGAAAACAACAACAACAACAAAAAAAAATCCCTGGCCCACACCATGCCTGATTAACAGAAGGTATTTTTTAAGTAAGGATTATCATGGGACATCCTGCGAGGATCGAACTCACAATTCAGTAGTAATAGATTTGCAAAACTAGCTTGCTATTCATTACACCACGTTTATTTTATTATATTTTCTCTACCCAGACTTCACCGTGTAGCCGCTTCTAGTATATATCTTATTATAATGGAGATTGTGTGTTTTTCTGTCTGTAACCGAAACTATATTCCTACTCAAGTCACAATTCTCTTAGTTATTGACATCACATTCTCCATGATTTTATTTTTTATCTAAACCTCAATTATTAATAAAATTGTCTTACATTATTAATACTGTTAACTATGTCTACATACTAACA
>CM042137.1:107710317-107712817 GCA_023376005.1 Doryteuthis pealeii | reverse complement strand
TTCTTTTGAGTTTTTCACATCAGCGTCAGCTGATAGCCTTTCACTGGAGTCTGAGTGGCAACAAGTCTCCTTAAGTCTCCAGGACTCTTCTGAGTATTCTGGCAGATTGCAGCAGTGCAGTATTCTGGATGGTCTCGATTCTCCCTCTGATTTCCAGATTTTCCAAACTTTTTTCCAATCTTTTTGGGACTTTTCCAAGTGTACCAACTACAATTGGTATCAATTTGACTTTTATATTCCATAACTTTTTCAGTTCTCTGGCAAGGTCCACGTATTTGTCCATTTTTTTCATTTTCCTTCGCTTCACCCTGTGATCTGCTGGAACTGAAAAATCCACAACTTAAAAGTTCTTTCTGTCTTTTTTATTTTTATATTTTTTTTTGTTAATCAACACTAGGTCTGGTCTCTTGCTGGATAAGGTGATCCGCTTTTTATCTCAAAGTCCCAGAGAATTCTATGCGTTTCGTTCTCAAGAAACATATTCTGGTTTTATGCCATATACCATTTGTTTGTATGGTCAAAATTTAATTTTTTGCATAATTCCCAGTCGATCACCTTTCCAACCCAGTCCTATGTGTATTACTCCCGTTGTGCTTAGTTTGCTTACATTCGCATAGTACCATGGTTTACAGTCTCATCTCTGTCACCGCATAGTCTACATTTTACCTAAAAAAATAAGAACATTAAGCGATAGATGGGTTTAAAAATGCTTTATTGTGAGTCAACTATATCATTAGAAATTTGATTAAAAGTTACCTTTCAGAAAACTCCACCGAACACTGGATAAATTTCTCTTCGCTCCAAAATACAGACTTATCAAAACGAGAAAAAAGTAAATATATCTTTCTAATGATTGAAAAAGATCGCTTGCGGCCCATCACATAATAAGACCCATGTATATTCCAATGGCCTAAAAATATTTAATAATAACACCCCAATGTACGGGTTCATGAAAACGGTAAAAAGTATATATATCTTTCTAATGATAAGAAAAGGTTGCTTGACAGTCACATACTATGACCCATGTATATGACAATTTGCCTGGAATATTTGATTATAAGCCTCAAAAATAAGTACTCATCAAAAAACGGAAAAATAGATATGTCCTTCCAATGATACAGAAGGTTGCTTCGTCACGACGATACAATTGACCCATGTATATGTCAATTCTGCCTAGAAAAATTTAATTCCGTAGCTTAGTAGAAAAGATGGGGAAACAAATAAAGAAAGTATTAAGGAAAATGTATGGAATTTCAAAAACTTGATTCGTTATCTTAAATTTCCTTTCTCTAGCAAATAAGAAAATTCTATACAAAATACACAAGTTATAATATGGAATCAAAAATAATATATATATATATATATATATGTGTGTGTGTGTGTGTGTGTGTGTGTGTGTAATAAAAAGTGAAAATTCAACAAATGAAAGTTAATACATCATCTTTTGTTTGTTCATTGTCTCCCTTGTAAATCACTGAAGAAAGTTGAAATTCTCAAAAATGAGAATTTTGGTTGAAATAAATTTATAACTGCCAACATGACCAATATTTAAGCCTCTTCTTTATCAAACAAAGATGTTGCTCTGTATTAATTATCAAATTATCTTAGATTGAGCTCTCCAAGCGGAACCAAAAAATTTTAGTAAATCTATCTCCTTTTTTTTCTTTTCCTCCTGTTTTTCTTTCTTTTTTTCATCTTTCTTTCTTCTTACTTACCTTTTTTGACACATATGTCCCCTTTTTCTTTCTTTTTCTTTCTTTCTTTTCTAACATATGCATCACATCTTTTGTTCTTCATTCCATTCTCTCTCCTTTATTTTTCTTTCTTTCTTTCTTTCTTTCTTTCTTTCTTGCTTTTCTAACACTTGCATCACACCTATATTTCTGCATATACTTTTCTTCCCTGAATTTTTCTTTCATTCTTTCTATCTTTCTTTCTCTCGCCATTCTTTCTTCTTCCTCGGCTTTTTTACACTTTCCCTCTTTCTTTCTTTCTTTCTTTTCTTATCTGACTCATTCATCACATCTTTATTTCTTCATTTTCTTTTCTTTCACTAATATTTCTCTCTCTCTCCCTCTCTCCCCCCCTCTCTCTCTCTCTCTCTCTCTCTCTCTCCTCTCTATATAATATATATATATATATATATATATATATATCTTTCATTTTCTCTCTTTCTTTTTTCTTTTTCTAACACATTAATCGAATCTCATTGTTATTTTATCTTCCTTGATTTTTCTCTGTCCCTTTCTTTCGTTCTTTCTTTTTCTTTTTTTTCTTTTTTTCTTTCTCTCTTTGTTTCTTTCTTTCTTCCTTTTATAACACATTCATCACATCTTTATTTTTTCATTTGTCTTTTTCCTTGATTTTTTCTTTCTCTCTCCCTTTCGTTCCTTCATCTCTCTCTCTCTCTTCTCTCTCTCTCTCTCTCTCTCTCTCTCTCTCTTCTCTCTCTCACACACACCACACACACACACACACACATAGCACACACACACTCCTC
>CM042137.1:107699343-107710217 GCA_023376005.1 Doryteuthis pealeii | reverse complement strand
AGGAGCCGAGCTCGTAGGACGTAAGTCTCACCTGCGCAGATGTCTAGGTTGGGATTGAAAATAAAGTAACATCAAAGTAAATCGAAGTCTTGTGTTTATTACCTAAAAACTAACAATGACACAGGGATTCTGATAAGGAGAAATCCCTAACAAAAACCAGACCCGAAGTCCACAAGAAAGTCCAGACCTTAGAAGAGACCAGACCAAGATAGACGATCAGAATAGCAAAGAAAATACGACCAGAAGTAATAGCAAAGAAAATACGACCAGAAGTAAACAGTAGCACTCCTAAAAAAAACAGCTATACGACCACCTATCTACAATTACATATTCCATGCAAGTAAGATGAACACTGCTGGAGAAGTTAGAACGAACTCATGTGACGTTCAACTGTGGACATCTATACATAGACACAGAAGTGTTGGTCGATGAGTTAAATCTTACAAGGGCTCTGTGCGGACACTGGATGTCGAGTTGCAGACCTACCTGGAGCAATGATCGATAGGAACGGATGCCGAGAGCCAAATAAGCCCATTGAGCGATAGGTACTCCTATACAATGGTGAGCAATATGAGATTTTAAAAATGTATACTTAAATTTTAGCCAATTACTATATAACCCGGGCAAGACTGGGAACATACAGCACGTAGGTCTATAAAACATATTAAAATAATTTCGAAATTTAAAAAAAAAGTGAATAATAATTATAATCAATTTTGAAAGTCCAAATAGAATAGACACTTCAGGCTCCTAATTTTCTTTTTTAAAGATTAGATCTTTCTTATATAGCTCAAATGTTAAAACAAATTTGAAATTGCAAAAAGATTTTCATAATAACCCAGTGTTTATGCAAAAGTGCGTATGCATGTGCGCTTGTGTGAAAGAAAACGTGTGTGTTTTTACCTCATAAAATACAGTGGTACCTTGATTTACAAGTGCCCCAACAAACAAATTTTTCCGAGTTACAAGCTGTCGCTCGGTCGATTTTTTGCTTTATGTTTTGAGCTAAAATTTGAGGTACGAGCGAGCTTCAGATACGCTTATGTTAATAAGTGTACTAAAAATATTCAAGTGTGAAAATTTTATTACGCCAAATAAAAAATATCATTTATACAAAGATAAATATTAAAACATATTAGTTCTTTGCCTACCAAATTTACCCACGGCTGTACAATTATCCTTGGTATTTTTTACCTATATGATGGGATATTTCAAAGTTCACTATCTATTTACCTCTAAACACAAGCTGTTCAAATTAAGTCCTAATATTATAGTAATCTGGTTCGTTCTGATCAATCATAATGAACTAACCATCATTTTGTGTACTCGCCGTGTTGGGAGAGCCGCTGTGAGCGGTTTAAAGTAGGCAAAGGGTTAAAGCACATAATTCCTTAGATATTTATTATGCTTTTATATAATGCTGTACAAATTTTCTTATATAAAAAATATAACAAAAAACTAGGGTGCTTTCATGGTGGGGCCTGGAACGGATTAATGGCATTTCAGTTTAATTCAATGGAGGAAATTGATTTGATATAAGAGGAAATTGAGTTACGAGCGGAACGAATTAAACTCGTAAGTTAAGGTAGCTGTGTAGTAGGTCCTTAAATCGCATGGTTTGTTTTAAGGTCTACTGTTGTCTGTCCATAATCTCTTAGCATCATGTTTAAATCGTCTCCGATACTGCCGAACTGCATGCAGAGGTGCGAACACTGCCTGCAATGGGCGAAACATTGTCACCTTTTATATGTTGTTAATCTGTAAGAACTTTACTAGCTGACTTTTGGCTCCCTTCCCCCCCCCATTGTAGATTCTTTTGTCTGCATATATATATATATATATATATATATATATAGATAGATAGATAGATAGATAGATAGATAGATAAAGGGTGGCTTACCGGTGAATATGGGCACGATCGTTGAAGGTGCACAGAATCCAGGGGTTAGGTCCGCGATAAAAACAAATACAAAGTGGTCAATACAAAGTAGAGCAAATTTATTAAAGAAATGGATACAATAGAAACCTACTCGAGTTTCACCATTAGGATCATCAGGGTTAAATTCACTGAATTAATCGGGTTACCGATTAATTACAGTAGGACGTTTCCTACTGTAACGTAACATCGTATTCAATGAACACACGTGTGATCGGCTGCAATTAATCGGTAACCCGATTAATTCAGTGGATTTAACCCTGAAGATCCTAATGGTGAAACTCGAGTAGGTTTCTATTGTATCCATTTCTTTAATAAATTTGCTCTACTTTGTATTGACCACTTTGTATTTGTTTTATCGCGGACCTAACCCCTGGATTCTGTGCACCTTCAACGATCGTGCCCATATTCACCGGTAAGCCACCCTTTATCTATCTATCTATCTATCTATCTATCTATCTATATATATATATATATATATATATATATATGCAGACAAAAGAATCTACAATGGGGGGGGAAGGGAGCCAAAAGTCAGCTAGTAAAGTTCTTACAGATTAACAACATATAAAAGGTGACAATGTTTCGCCCATTGCAGGCAGTGTTCGCACCTCTGCATGCAGTTCGGCAGTATCGGAGACGATTTAAACATGATGCTAAGAGATTATGGACAGACAACAGTAGACCTTAAAACAAACCATGCGATTTAAGGACCTACTACACAGCTACCTTAACTTACGAGTTTAATTCGTTCCGCTCGTAACTCAATTTCCTCTTATATCAAATCAATTTCCTCCATTGAATTAAACTGAAATGCCATTAATCCGTTCCAGGCCCCACCATGAAAGCACCCTAGTTTTTGTTATATTTTTTATATAAGAAAATTTGTACAGCATTATATAAAAGCATAATAAAATATCTAAGGAATTATGTGCTTTAACCCTTTGCCTACTTTAAACCGCTCACAGCGGCTCTCCCAACACGGCGAGTACACAAAATGATGGTTAGTTCATTATGATTGATCAGAACGAACCAGATTACTATAATATTAGGACTTAATTTGAACAGCTTGTGTTTAGAGGTAAATAGATAGTGAACTTTGAAATATCCCATCATATAGGTAAAAAATACCAAGGATAATTGTACAGCCGTGGGTAAATTTGGTAGGCAAAGAACTAATATGTTTTAATATTTATCTTTGTATAAATGATATTTTTTATTTGGCGTAATAAAATTTTCACACTTGAATATTTTTAGTACACTTATTAACATAAGCGTATCTGAAGCTCGCTCGTACCTCAAATTTTAGCTCAAAACATAAAGCAAAAAATCGACCGAGCGACAGCTTGTAACTCGGAAAAATTGTTTGTTGGGGCACTTGTAAATCAAGGTACCACTGTATTTTATGAGGTAAAAACACACACGTTTTCTTTCACACAAGCGCACATGCATACGCACTTTTGCATAAACACTGGGTTATTATGAAAATCTTTTTGCAATTTCAAATTTGTTTTAACATTTGAGCTATATAAGAAAGATCTAATCTTTAAAAAAGAAAATTAGGAGCCTGAAGTGTCTATTCTATTTGGACTTTCAAAAATTGATTATAATTATTATTCACTTTTTTTTTAAATTTCGAAATTATTTTAATATGTTTTATAGACCTACGTGCTGTATGTTCCCAGTCTTGCCCGGGTTATATAGTAATTGGCTAAATTTAAGTATACATTTTTAAAATCTCATATTGCTCACCATTGTATAGGAGTACCTATCGCTCAATGGGCTTATTTGGCTCTCGGCATCCGTTCCTATCGATCATTGCTCCAGGTAGGTCTGCAACTCGACATCCAGTGTCCGCACAGAGCCCTTGTAAGATTTAACTCATCGACCAACACTTCTGTGTCTATGTATAGATGTCCACAGTTGAACGTCACATGAGTTCGTTCTAACTTCTCCAGCAGTGTTCATCTTACTTGCATGGAATATGTAATTGTAGATAGGTGGTCGTATAGCTGTTTTTTTAGGAGTGCTACTGTTTACTTCTGGTCGTATTTTCTTTGCTATTACTTCTGGTCGTATTTTCTTTGCTATTCTGATCGTCTATCTTGGTCTGGTCTCTTCTAAGGTCTGGACTTTCTTGTGGACTTCGGGTCTGGTTTTTGTTAGGGATTTCTCCTTATCAGAATCCCTGTGTCATTGTTAGTTTTTAGGTAATAAACACAAGACTTCGATTTACTTTGATGTTACTTTATTTTCAATCCCCAACCTAGACATCTGCGCAGGTGAGACTTACGTCCTACGAGCTCGGCTCCTACCTATAACTGACTGAAACTTACTTACTATCTAAACCGGAAGACAGTGTCTTCTATGCCTTCCGGTTCTCACGATTTATCCCTGGAAGGCAAAGTGAGAGTGAGGTCAAGCCTTGTCACTCATCCTTCAAGGCCGTGGGCTGTAGCTTATAACGGCCATTTTGATTTCTACACTATTGCCATAAATATTAGGTATCTAATAATTATGTAACACTACTTCCAAGAATTGTTCAAGATAGCACGCAGAATCAGTGTGTAGTTCCCATCTAGTTTTTTCTCTAAACGTTTTGTTAAAGTCCAAGTGGTGCAGCCATACAGCAATACTTCTACGGCTACAGCTTAGAAGTATGCTCGCTTTATTTTTACAGGGAGATCAGATTTCCATATGATCGATAACTTGATAATAGCAGTCTATGTCTTTCCTGTGTGGATATTGAAATCACTTTCTGTAGATGAGATATTTCTCCCTAGTTATTGAAATCGCTTTCAGTAAATGAGATATAGCTACCTCGGTATGTAAACTGGTCTACATATTTAAGAGGCTTTCCATTTAATATGGAGATAGCCGCATCTAGTCTAAAACATATGAGCTCTGTTTTTTTTCCTGTGTTCACGTAGAGGTCAATGCTTCTTGCTGCCTGTTCCAGACTATGCAAGAGTGTTTCGGCTTGAGCATGCGTTTTTAATTTTTTTTAAGGCACATCCAGACTCTTCCAGGTAATTTAATGCTGAACCAAGTCATTTTGATGAACAAAGGACTAATATTGCTTACAGAACCGCATGTGTATTTCCAAGAAACGCGAGATCATACGCGTAGCGTGCATCCTGAATCGTTCTGTAGGATATCCTATTTGTAGGCGTTATTTTCATATTCGCCTGGGGAGTTGTCGGCCTGTTTAGTTTCGCTGGTTCCCGCTAGGGGCCTTTGATATTTGAGCGGCTGATTTGAACGTCTCTTTCTCTTTTCCTGTTGCTCGACCTACGAGACACATGGGTTAGACACGGTCTACCCTTCTCGTTGGGGCTCGGCCCCCCTTACATTACTGTAAGTGATTCATACAGCATGGACTATTCCTAGTCTCATGTCAGTTGCTTTTATGTTTTTCCATTCATGAATGTGTCATTATCTCTACTTTAGTATGTATGTTTATGTACACCTCTATGTATTATGTACCCTGTTTAATTCTTGTGCTGTGTATATAAAATGTTTTGTCTATCAACCCATGTCGGAGTTTTATCTGCAAGTATTATCACTTTGAACCCTACAACTGGTGATACCCCGACGTGATGAAAACGTTTTGTGAAGGCTTTGTTTTGCATTTGGAACTTTAATCCTTACAACTGGTGACCCCGACGTGATCTGAACACGCAACCTTCGGATCCTCCATAAGATAAAATAACATTTGTAGTATGTAATCTAGGCAGATTATGAATAGAAATAGTAGTAATATATATTATGACAAGACTCCTGCGACTATGTCAAAGAAATTAGTGTCACCATTGGGGGAGTAAACCATTGTTATTGTGTCTTTGTAGGGCATCATTATACCGGTAACAGTTTCTTTGGGGAGACTATATGCTAGAAGTATTTGCTTCGTCTCTCCTCTGTATATGGAAAGCCCTGTTGGATGGGGCTATAGAATACACCGACTGAACCTCTGCAGAGGGAAAAACTCCCACAATAGGACCACATGTTGGTCGTGAGTGGCGACCAGGAATTTTTAAAGACGGAAGGCTGAGTAGTTAATGACATGCAATACTGCACTTTGGCAGTTAAATGGGTTAGAGAGGCGATCAGAGAGGCGTCCTCAATCGGTTGGTCACGTCAACCACTGGCACCTAAATGATTGCTCCGACCTTATTGCTCGCATGACAATCCCCCCAAATCTCTGTATCATATATGTAGTAGCTAATGGTGGCTGAGGGGTCTTACTGTCCTGGGTATGACCTTAAATTGCATCTAGTGGTGAGGTTACAGTTTTGGGGCTCTGGGGAGTGTGGAGTACCCCTTCATTGCCATTACTCCCAGATCCACCCTGAACCGGAGTCGTAGTACCTGTTAGGATCCCATCTATGGATTAAATAGAAAAATAAGTTTTTAAAAAATGAATTTAAAAAAATTGGATACCTATCAAAAATGAATAACAAAAAACGTGTTCGACATGAAATAATCCAACAAAGGTTGACATATGAAACCAAACAATCACCCAATCATATATTTGCTAGAAGGAGGTGGATGATGGTTTTACTCCTATGTATGACGCTAAACTGCATCTAGTGGTGAGGTTAGTGTTCCGAAGCTCTATAGAGTGTGAAGTACTCCCTCATTGCCATTACTCTCATATCCACCCTAACTCGGAGTGGTAGTACCTGTTAGGGTCTCATCTATGAGTTTAAATGATCAAAATGCATCTATTGGTGAGGTTAGAGTTCTAAAGCTCTAGATAATGTGAAGTACTCCCTCATTGCCATTACTCTCAGATCCACCCTAACTCGGAGTGGTAGTACCTGTTAGGGCCTCATCTATGAGTTTAAAAGATCAAAATGTGTTTTAAAAAATGAGTTTTAAAATGAATACCCTACATGTATGAATAAAACAAACGTCTTTGCTACAAAATAACCCAACAAGGGTTGATATGCCGTAAAATCAAACTAACCACTACACCACGGAGATTACTTTTCATATCATGAGCTTTGTCTTCCTATCAATAACATAATTAAAAAATCCATAATCAATAAGAGTTTGTTCAACAATATTGAGCGCTTCATATATCAATAAATACTAAAAGAATATATACTGAAACTTATTTATCAAATATATATTAACACCTATCTTATATCTGTACGGATATTCGATATTAGAATTAAGGGTTATCAGAGTCCCAAAAACTCATAGACTTTTATAATAAGGTACTATTATGTGTGTGGTAATTTCTATTTTTGATATAAACTTTATAGATTAAAATGAATCATTTATTGAACACCTTTTTTTCTTCCATTAAGGATATTTATCAAGAAGAATATGGGATTAAACATATACGTAATTTATATGAACTTAATTTATATTAATTAATTTATATTAAACTTATGATACAATATACGTAATTTATATTAAACTTATGATACAATATAATAATTTATATTAAACTATGATACAATATACGTAATTTATATTAACTTATTATACGTAATTTATATTAAACTTATGATAAATATACATAATTTATATTAAAACTTATGATACAATATACGTAATTTATATTAAACTTATGATACAATATACGTAATTTATATTAAACTTATGATACAATATACGTAATTTATATTAAACTTATGATACAATATATATAATTTATATTAAACTTATGATACAATATACGTAATTTATATTAAACTTATGATACAATATACGTAATTTATATTAAACTTATGATACAATATACATAATTTTATTAAACTTATGATACAATATACGTAATTTATATTAAACTTATGATACAATATACGTAATTTATATTAAACTTATGATACAATATACGTAATTTATATCAAACTTATGATACAATATACATAATTTATATTAAACTTATGATACCATATACGTAATTTATATTAAACTTATGATACAATATACGTAATTTATTATGAAAAACTTATGACACAATATACGTTAATTTATATTAAACTTATGATACAATATACGTAATTTATATTTAAACTTATGATACAATATACGTAATTTATATTAAACTTATGATACAATATACACTTATATACGTAATTTATATTAAACTTATTTACGTAATATATAAACTTATTGATACAATATACATAATTTATATTAAACTTATGATACAATATACGTAATTTATATTAAACTTATGACACATATACTAATTTATATTAAAAACTATGATACAATATACGTAATTTATATTAAACTTATGATGCAATATACGTAATTTATATTAAACTTATGATACAATATACATAATTTATATTAAACTTATGATACAATATACATAATTTATATTAAACATGATACAATATACGTAATTTATATTAAACTTATGATACAAACCCTCTGACATTGAATGTTTAACTCCCACCCCCAGACAATATCTTTCAAAATTTTTTTTTTTGGGGGGGGGGGTTTGCTTATTATCTTAATGTGACACCAGGTCAAACTTCTGAGTGACGTCGATATTTTTTAATGGCATCGGTCCTTGTAGTGACGTCACTATCTTTTTAGTGACGTCATCATATTCTTTTAGTGATGCCATCATACTTTTTCATATACCTATATTTTTAAGTGTAATTTTAACTTTGAGACAAACACTGACCACTGGTGCCCGCAGAAAATACATTACTACTTCAGGTATTAACTACGTTTGATGTAAAACTCGTATTTATTCTTTTAAAACATAATTTAAATCCATGCTTATATTAGTGAAAATATTCATTGGTTAGTTTTATTTAATAATGTTCTCTATTTAAATAATGCTATCCATTTTTAATAATGTTCTCTTTTAAATAATACGCTCTTTTTTGTAAATAGTTTCTCTTCTTTTTTTAAATAATGCCCTTTTTAAAAACATAATGTTCTCTATTTAATAATGCTATATTTTTTAAGTAGAGATCTTTTTAAATAAGACTCTCTTTCAAAAAGATATAACGCTCTCTTAGAAAAGCTATGACTTTCCTGCCATGTCTTTTAGCCTCTCACATTACTAGACACAGACTTCTACCAACAAGACACTGAATTAGTTGTACAAAGACAATTGCATTAACAACACACACACACACACACACACACACACACACACACACACACATACATGCACACAAGCAAACACACGCACACACACAAACACACAAAATCGCCATCCTTTATATGGTCGTGCTTAGATAAAATAACGTTAGGTAATTTTTGAATTCTCATATATCCTAAAACCTCCCATCCAACAATTTATTATTCTGTTCGTGACCATCAAAAAAGAATCAGTTTTGTGCTCATTACCTATTAATAATACTCTTGTTCCTTAATCCTCCGACCGATATCATCTTGCAACACTCTCTGGTAAAAAAAGATGAGACCATCCAAATCGTCCAAGATGAAATACAAAAATGTAAATCTTGATTATCTGGTGTCGATCAATCACTATATATATATATATATATATATATATATATATATATATGTGTGTGTGTGTGTGTGTGTGTGTGTGTGTGTGTGTGTGTGATGAACTATTTTTAAATTAATTTATTAATTGAATAATTTCTGCTTAAAAATGTCGGCCTCCGATGATCGAAGAATGTAAACAAAGCCAAAACAACCAATTTTTATTTTTTATTCATTTTTATTTTTCATGAGAGCCACTGTTTATGAAATAATCACGTTAATCTATTTATTCTAATATTGAATATACAAATAATATCGGGGTACTAATGCAGAATAGCGCACAAGAGATAATATCATTAGACTACTTATAAGATGCATGACATTTCATCATAATTTACGGGAATATTCGAAATCTTTGGTAAGAGTTACATCGGGAGTTTTCATAATCTGAAGCTATTTACATGTAAAATGTGATTCTAATGATATTATCTCTTGCACGCTACGATGCATTTGTACCAAAATCAGTACTGTAATTTGATATTCAACTTTTAAGTACATTCGAAATTATTTTTTTAAAAGTATGTTTCAATTTTTTTTCACGATAATAATTTGATATTCGATCGGCTACGCTTTGAATTGATGTTATTTTTTGAATTCATTTATTGAATTTCAGATATTACGAAAAAAAATTAAAAAGAACTAATTTAAATATAAATAGTTTATCTATTTAATTTTATATATTTTCTTTTTTATTTGAATAATCAATTTAACAAATCGCCTCATTTATATCTTATTTTAAAAAATATTGTTAATTACTGAATTCAATTTTTTTTACTATATCCTTATATGTGATGTCATTTCCTCTACCCTGATGAAAACAACAACAACAACAACAAAAAATCCCTGGCCCACACCATGCCTGATTAACAGAAGGTATTTTTACGTAAGGATTATCATGGGACATCTTGCGAGGATCGAACTCACAATTCAGTAGTAATGGATTTGCAAAACTAGCTTGCTAAGCATTACACCACGTTTATTTCATTATATTTTCTCTACCCAGACTTCACCGTGTAGCCGCTTCTAGTATATATATATATATATATATATATATATATATATATATATATATTAAGATTTTGAAGGCCAATACAATGCGTATGAAAAATAAAAACAAAAAGATGTTTTTTTTGTTTTTATTTTATTTTTCATGCGCATTGTATTGGCCTTCAAAATATTAATATATTATAACATACTTAACAATGCTTCAAGCAAATTACCAATTGCTTATATATATATATTATATATATGTGTGTGTGTGTGTGTGTGTGTGTGTGTGTTAGGGGTGCGTGGACATGAAGTTAACGGCGCTTGGTAATTGACAGTTTCTTGACTATACCATTTTCAAACGAAGAAGGCGAAAAAATGCTCAGTTAACAGGCACCGTTGACCTCACTACCCTCACTTATATATACATGGCATATCAATGATATTGAACCCTCTT
>CM042137.1:107681099-107689243 GCA_023376005.1 Doryteuthis pealeii | reverse complement strand
GGGAGAGAGATGCCGTGATATGGCAATAAATAAAGACTCAGCTTAGCCCACTGGTACTTGTGATTCAATGGATTTGAATGATACATTGGCCATCGTAAACTGAGATGAAGTAAGCTGTGAAACTATTTCACTTCATACTGAAATGTACTGAGAATGTCTTGACATCAAGCTTAATATTTGCACTATGGTGGCCTTTAAGAAAAAATTACATAACAAAAAAAAAACTCTTAGGTGATGACCACAACTTTCCAGTTTCGATACCGGTCTTGCCAACTCAGCCAGATGAGTAGCAAATTTTTGTTCATTTGACGTCTTTCTTTTAAAATGTTTAATGTTGCACGTATTGTGAAGAAAGAGAAGAAAGCAAGAACAATTTTATTAGCTCAGTCGGTAGAGGCGTTCCGCCTAAGAACCGAAGTCTAGGTTCGATACCGGCCCTTTCCAATTCAGCAGTTTTTTTTTGTTCTTGGTTTGTTTTTCAGTGGAGTTTTGAAATTTTTCTATTTCTCTCAATGCTCTTCTAACTATCCTGGGTTTTATTTTAACACTGCTGTGGTCTGGATCGGTTATGTGGTCATAGAGATTAAATGGTTAATCATATAATAAATGAATGCGGAAAACTGAAAACAAAAAATGAAGAATACAAGACTGGGTTGGAAAGGTGATTCACTGGAAATTGTGCAATTGATGTCTTTTTAAAATGTTTTTAATGCTGCTGTGTTGATAGATGAAAGGAAAGATTAGTGATTAGATAGGCAGAATCCTATTGTTTATATGGAAGTGTCTGATAAAAAATAACAGGAGAGAGAGAGAGACACATTAAGAAAGAGATTTAAAAAAGGATTAAGTAAATAAATTGAAGAGTAATTAAAAGGGAAGAGAGAATAAAAAGTGAGACAAAGTAAACAATAACGAACGAGAATGAACAGATGTTGTGGCTAATTCTATTGGAGAATTCTCCAACAATTCCAAAGAAGGAATTGCGTTCACTACTTATATTCCCCGATATGAGGACGTCTTCAGAAAAGAATGCACGGAGCGTGTAAAAAAAAAAAGGTACATTTCCTATTGTTACATAATTGTTAGTACCCTAACACTTATGTAGAGTTAGTGTAGAAACCAAAATGGCTGAATGAGTACAGCCGGCGTCCTTGTAGGATTGAGTGACAAGTTTGATCTCATCCTGATCCCTTGGGTTTCTGATAAAGAGAAATTCCCCAATTGAAGACCAGACATGAAATTCCCAAGACGAAGTCCAGACACTTGAAGAAGAACATAAGATACCAAAAGACTATCAGAAGAATAATAGAAGTAAAGATTGTAGACAACACTATTTCAACAATTGAAACCATTAAGCCATGACCGATATTGCAATTACATTTTAACTAGTAAGCCGGGCAAAGTTTCATTTTATGACACATTTAAAATCAGTAAAGTCGTCGGAGAGGCCTAAAGTCGGTATCAGCCAGACAACGAGGGAGTCTATCCCCTTTTCACTAGCGCTAGATAAGAAGATTGTTTTGGCATCTGAGATGGAAAGCCAACCTACATCTAGATCCTCAATTACCGCACAGATCCCTATGGACTCATACGCCGGGTTGGCGAGGGCCTGTATCGAACCAGGAACCCTGTGGTTCCTACTCGGATACTCTACCGTTGGCAAAAGATCTTCTCTTTTTTAACATTTGTCGGAATTGTTTAAATATTTGATAAAAAGGAATCGATGAAGAAAGAGCGGAAACGAATTATATATGAAAAAGAAATAACAAAATACGGAAAAGTAAAAAAAGATAAGAGAGACGAGGTAAAAGAAGCTTAGTTTGGTTTCTTTGTTTTAATGGCATATCGACCTTCGTGGGTTATTTAATGCCAAAGCCATCCTTCTAAATTAACAATAGTATACTATTTATGCTATACTGGTGGGGTGAGAGGGGTTTATCCCCTTCGCAACGGTATTAATCCGAAAGTGAACGTAATAGCGCGACTGGAGTTCGAACCCGCTTACCATGATGCCGCAGTCCAGCTAGTTAGCCACTACGCCCCGGGGAGTCTCTACAAACGAATAGAGAGAAAGAAAGAAGAAGGGAATCGTAAAAAAAAAACATATCTAAAAAGAAAGAGTAAACATTGAAAACAGGTAAAGGTGATATTGAACAGGAAAAAGAACGAAAGAAGAAAAAATAAAAAATAAAATAAAAAGAGAGACAAAGTTAAAACGGTATTAAACAAGAAAGAAAGAAAGAAAGAAAGAAAGAATAAAAGAGAGACAAAGTTAAACGATAAGGAACAAGAGAAAGAGAAAGAAAGAAAGATAGAAAAGAAGAATAAAAAGAGAAAAAGGTTAAAACGATATATGAAAAGAAAGAAAGAAAGAAAGAAAGAAGAAAGAAAGAAAGAAAAAGAGAGACAGAAGTTAAAACGAAATGAACAAGAAAGAAAGAAAGAAAGAAAGAAAGAATAAAAAGAGAGACAAAGTTAAAGTGGTTCTTTGTTTAATGGTATATCAATCTTCTTGGGTTATTTAATGTCAAAGCCATCCTTGTTGAAACACAGTAGTGGTACTATTTTACCAATAGTTGTGGGAATAAAGGAGTCCATACCTTTCCCATGAAGGGGAATCAGTGTGAAGGTAATCGCAATAATGCGACTAGACTTCGAACTCGCTAACTACGATGTCGCAGTCTAGCACGTTAGCCACTACTCTACTTAATTATAGTCTATTTAATACATAAGAAATTCTATGAATACGACGTAAATCGCCATCTTAAAGAGAGTTACTGTATAATAAATCATTTGATGTTCTTCAACGGTATGAAATGATCAACTGAATCAATTTCCACGAAATGAAATCTTCAGGAATAGACAGTGTCATACAATTTCAGTCTGGCGGACTTTCAGGCGTTCTTTGCATTAGTGGTAAGACTTATTGGATTGTTTTGGACTTATAAGGTGTGCTGAAGTCCAACACTTAAACTTATATACTCTGCGTGGGCGCGTGGATTAAAAGCCAGCCAATCAACAGCTCGAATACGTGGTTAGTTAACTATTGAATCGCGATCTTGAAAGCCGTTCATTTGCACGTATTCGACACACCAAAGGATTCTACCCAACAATAAGGGACACCGAGGAACAACCAAAGAATTTTACTCAACACTAAGGAACACCGAGGAACAACCAAAGAATTTTACTCAACACTAAGGAACACCGAGAAACAAGCGAAGAATTTTACCCAACCCTAAGGAACACGAGGAACAACTAAAGAATTTTGCCCAACACTAAAGGACACCGAGGAAAAACCAAAGGATTCTACCCAACACTAAGGGACACGAGGAACAACCGAATAATTTTACCCAATAATAAGGGACACCGAGGAACAACTAAAGAATTTTACCCAACACTAAGGGACACCGAGGAAAAACCAAGGGATTCTACTCAATACCAAGGGACACCGAGGAACAACCAAATAATTTTACCCAACCCTAAGGGACACCGAGTAACAACTAAAGAATTTTACCCAACACTAAGGGATACAGAGAAAAAACCAAAGGATTCTAAGGGACACCGAGGAACAACCAAATGATTATTCGCTAAAGATCAGACCCTGTTTAACAGAAGGGATCTCCACAGTAAAGTCCTCTCACTTGAAGTCTAAAAATTGTCACAAAATTCGTACAAGACGGCTGAAATGAATTATTGGATATCTTTCTTCGGGTGGTATTGCTTTAACAAAATGCTGTTTGAGATAAAGATAAGTTGTACATGGGCCGAGGTTTCATTTTCAGTCGAACAAAAGTTCATTTCCTCATCTGGCCAATTCCAACAACTCGGAGAGAAGCAGACTCCAAAGAAAATCTCAATTTTTTGGCTAAAATGCCATTTGTAGCGATTTGGTCAGTTTTATATAAAAGGTGTATAAAAAAGTATCGAATTTTTTGTACTTTTTGACACAGTTTGTATTCTGAAAAAAATAACGTTCCATTCAATAAATTTGTTCAGAATACAAGGTGTGTCAAAAAGTTTAAAGCTGTATTTATCGAGATAGAAAGGAAGAATGAATGGAACGTTATTTTTTTTTCAGAATACAAGGTGTGTCAAAACGTACAAAAATATCTTGATACTTTTTTTACACACCTTGTATTTTCCTAGGTAAAACCGTACAATCCTAAGTATACATAAATCAAGTGACCAGATTACGTTTATCACTTTCATTCATTCACGTCTAAAAATAACATGTTCTTTAGAATATAGTACATGGTGCATATTGGGTTAATCCACGAATTTGTATATACTATATTACTCTCCAATATCAGCTTGGTTGTAAATGCTAAATCATGTAACAAAAGTAAGGTATGATGTGTTGTTATAAATAAGCATTCTTGCTATTGCCCAACGGCAAACTAAAGAAAGATTTGAATGTTAAAGAATTTTATACAAGTGATTGAACTGAACTGAACACGTATGCGTAAAGCAAAAGAAACAAATGCTTTGTATGGCTGCAAGTAGTACATTGCAAAAGGCATTCGATGTCATAAAATCATACATCATTTCAATATGTAATTACTTATGTAAGTAAGAAACGTGCGAAGAGGCATTTGATATAAACATAGATCTGGTTTGTTTTACGGCATACCAACCTCCATGGTTCATTTAATGCCGAGTAAGTTTGGAAATGAATTCATTCTTAATGGATACTCAATTTTTTTTTATCAACACATTTTTCAATTTAACCCATAGATGGGACCCTAACACGTACTACTAATCCGAGTCAAAGTGGACCTGGGAGCAATGGCAATGAAGGGGTGCTCCACATTCCCTACCTCTTCAGAACTGGAACCTCACCAACAGATAGAGTTTAACGTCATTCCCAGGACATGAAGACCCTCAGCCAGCGCCATATGATAAAAAGGGTTGGGTCTTGCCATCATGGCAATAGGGTTGGGGCAATCATATAGGTGCTAGGGTTTGACGAGAACAGTCGATTAGTCGGAGGGGGCCGTCTAGCCCAAGGGCCTAAGTGGAGTGTTGCAGGTCATGGATTGATCAGACACCTGGGTTTCATCCTTAAGCATCACGGGTCGCGACCCACGGCCAGCAGGTGGACCCATTAGGGGAGTCTTACTCCTCTTCAGAGGTGCAGTCTCTGTATTCTAAAGCCCCAGCCGACAAGGCTCAATAAAAATAGGTTATGAAAATATATATATATATATATATATATATATATATATATATATATATATATATATATATATATAAAACAATGGTATTAAAACAAAACAAAAAAGATGAGAAAGCTTTGGTTTTGTTTGGCTTGGCTGGTTTTTTCGGCATGTCAACCCTTGGGTTATTTTGTGGTCTCCAGCGACTTTTCCCTTTTCAAAAAGCTAAACTCACAGTTTAAAAATAAGAGTTCCGATAGGATTAACAAGAACACATCGAAGCAGCTGATGACGATCCCGAAATAAAAATTGGTAAACTCTTTTTTTAAAAAGTGAAAGGTACTCTGGGATTAGTAAATGATTTTCCAAGGGGAGCACTTAGACATAATTGCTGGTGTTGCTTTTGCGTTAATATGGATCAATTTCCAAGTGACTATCATTAGTAGCTTAGTGCTATCCTCATATTGCCAAGTGTAGATAATTAAAACAAAAATACATTCAGCGCGAATGCAGACACCACATAATTATCATAGAGTTGTAAATTGGACTAGAAATAGCTTTATTCACTAGGTTAGAGAATTTTAAGTGTACTGCACAAATACAAATTCGGTTCAGCCCTGTCGACTGGGGCTTTATAATACACCGACTGCATCCCCTACAGAGCCACCTGTTGGCCGTGGGTGGCGAGCCGTGAGGCTTAAGGATCCTAGTGACTGAGAAGGCCATGACATGCAACACTCCACTTTCACCAAAAGTTAGTCTAGATGGGCAATCGGAGAGGCCACCTCCGATCAATCGACTGGTCATGTCAAGCCCTATCATCACCTATATGATTGTCCCAAGCCTATTACGCTAATGAAAAGTCCCAACTCTTTTATCATATATGTATTAGAAAACGGTGGGTGAGGCTCTTAGTGTCCTGGGTATGACGTCACTGGAGAATGTGGATTACACCTTCTTCGTGATTATTCCTAGGTCCACTCTGATCTGGAGTGGTAGTACCTGTTAGGGTTACATCTATGGGTTAAATTGAAAAAAGATGAGTTTAAGAAATACTTTTAAAAAAATTGAGTACCCATTAAAAGGGAATAAAACAAAATGTCTTTGGCATAAAATAATCCAACAAGGGTTGACATGTTGTAAAATCAAACCAACGAACTTACCACAAAATATTGTTATTGTGAGCTGTTTTTGCCAGATTACGGTTACATACATACATATATACATAACATGATACGTCTATGCATGCATGTATACATTTTGTATATATATATATATATATATGTACGTATGTGTATACGTATGTATATGTATGTATATATATACACGTATGTATGTGTATATATATATATATATATATATATATATATATGTCTATGTATGATTATATGTGGATATGCGTATATATGGATTATATGTATTTGTATATTGTTTTAATCTTCTTATTTTTCTAACATTAATATTCCATATGAAATACGTCATATCTTTGTTAACTTTTCATTCTCCGCCTATTCACGTTCATGCATGCGTCATCATATGATCTTCACCTTTTTTTTTTTTTTGCACATGCATTGATCACGTCATTAGTTTCCGTAAAGAAACGCGCATATAAAAATTAACGGTTAATAACATCATATTCACACATTCACTATACACTTAACATCTTTCATTTTGTCCCTCACATAAACATTACTTAACAGTGTCCTGAAGATGGTACAATATACCGAAAGCTTAAGTATTGAAACATAAAATTGTTTCCCCTGATCATAACATCCTGAGTTTGTTATATTTTTTAAATATTTTCTTCTCATATTGTCGGATTAATTTCCTCACCGTGTTACGTACTGAGGTTTTCACGGTACCAAATCGATATAATGTTGTATACCCTTTCTTACTTCTTTACTTCTTACTTGCTTCTATATCTTGGACATCTATTCTTCTGGCCGGCTTTGCTTCTTCTTCTATCATCTGACTTGGTATATCTTGTAAGGTCTTCTGTTGCTATGTTCCTGCTGGCTGGTCGTCCTGGATTCATTTCTTAGTCTTGTTACCAAGACATTCATCAACCACAAGAACATTTTACTTATACAAACTTTTATTTCCTTAACTATCCATTTCACGTAACTAAATATCTGACTAACATAGCGCGCGTGAGTTCCAGTTTTAGGCAGAGCATAAAATGGCCGCTGCTCTGCCTGACGTCTAACTGCAAACTGGGACTCTGAAAAAGGTCCCACGTGACTTCACATATTTGGCGGGCTTCTTAATTTTCCATAGAAGGACCCGGCCATGGATTGAAAGGGGTCATCCCCTCAGAATTACAGGGGATTGACAATAATCTCATGCAACCAGCATAGATTATGTAACAACCGTATTTCCATACATACATACGTACATACATGTATATGCGTATGTATCATAAAGGTTATCATTGTAGAAAATGGACTGGTTGACCGAATTCAAAACCTAGACGATCCTATTTTCATTCTACTTGATGCCCTTGAGAAAAACATAAATCCATCTGTTTCTTACCCATCTATGAATAAGTAGTAGGGCAGACTGGGTTCTTACTTAGGCAACCAGTCTGTTAGAAAGGAAACTTCTAATGCAAACCAGCTTTAATCGACTAGACCAAATTTAGTAGGAGGTGCGTGGTGTAATGGTTAGTGTTGTAGGAAATGGACTCGTCGACCCGAGTTCAAATCTTAGACGAAGCTACAGTTCACACAGTGCTAATACTCTTGGGAAAGTATGAATCCAAGTACTCTGCCTCAAGCTATGTGTAAAATAGTAGGACAGACTGGGCTCTTTACCTTGGGAACCAGTCTAGGAGAAGGAAAATTCAAACCTGTTAAATACGCTTTGAGTGGTCATTAGTAGAATAGGCTCAGTCCTGATTAGTGATCTATTTCACAAAAACAAAAACAAAAAAAAATAAATAAATTGTGTCACATCCTAGCCGTTTTCTGTTGATCCAAAGAGAGAAAA
>CM042137.1:107636099-107673599 GCA_023376005.1 Doryteuthis pealeii | reverse complement strand
ACTCCTCAGTAGTTCAGTATAAACATACTGTTACGAGTTAAATCGAACAACTTAGAAGAAAGTGATCTACGACGCCTGTAAAGGGTTTAACTACTAATTTTTAATATAGCTATTGTATGAAGATCCTGAATAGAATCATTCTATTCACCAAATTATCTGGTCATATATATATATAAATATATATATATGTTTTTTTAGTTTTATTTTGCATTGGAACAATTTTGGTACCATTAGTTTCTTGCTGTGTAGCAGTCATCAGGCAACGAAAGTTTTTTGAAAATCACTTTCGTGGCCTGATGACTGCTACACAGCAAGAAACTAATGGTACCAAAATTGTTCCAATGCAAATAAATATAAACTAAAACATTTATTTATTTATTTATCTATTAAAGCTCTATCACAGATATTGAGCACTCTTCTAATAACACTGTACGTTGGATTACTACTACTTCTTCAAGTATAATATTACCAACCACACACACACACACACATATATATATATATATATATATATATAGCCGGACAGTGAGGGAGTCTATCCCCTTTTCCGTAGTGTTGTTATTTACGGCGCACCCAACGTGTACGGATCAGACACAAGGCCATATTAATGTGGGACCTCCCACGAGCCGAGCCTCACGGGATGGCTAGTGCAAAAAATGCGTTGATCCCGTCGGCATTCTTACTCAAGTAGGCGCCTCAGGCACTAGGTAATAAACCCAGCCCTGCCCCGTTAAATCAAGGGGCAGGTGTTGCCTAGGGGGGTGGACCCCTGTGCTCAACACCGTTAATTGCTTCACCGGTCCAGGGCCGAAGCCACTGGACCCCCGACGATGTCAGGTAAGTATTTCCTTTTCCCTAGTATTATACCAGGGAGAATGTGTTGTGTCTGGGTTGAAGCGCGACACCTACTATCAGCTTTATCGCACAGAACCTAGTTACTTAATTATTGCAATTTTATATCTTATTTATAAGCCGATGCTCTACCGACTAACTCTGTGACAATGTATGCGAGTTCACAGTAGGTATGAGAAATATCAACGGAAAAGTCGCGTAATTCATTTGTCACACATGCAACAGGACTAGCACGGATTGACATGCCGTAAAACCAACCAACCAACTGGCTTGTATTCATTTTAAAATACACTTGTTATCTTCGAGACCTTGAACGTTCAGTCGCCTTCCGTTGAGAGATGAACAAAATCGCCAAGTTCCTTTCTTCTATCGACAAGAGTAACAAGTTAGAGATACTATCAAAAGTGAGAATATGTTAACTTTTTTTTGCTCTTTCTGGGCATCCATTAGTTTTCATTGGCAAAGATTTTCAAACTTTTATTTAGCTTTCTTTTTCTTTTGCCGTGAAGTTCTATTGGTAGATAAAACACTTATGTAACTTCGTCAATGACTTTGGAGAATAAGAACCTGCTAAAAGGGTTAACTCGCTTGGTAATTTAGTAAAAGGGACGGAGAGAGAGAGAGAGAGAGAGAGAGAGAGAGAGGGAGAGAGAGAGAGAGAGAGGAGAAGACAATAAACGGTCGTAATTTTCTGAGTATCTGCAGATCTTCATAAATATTCATTTCTGAATAGGGAAACTGTCTTGAAACGGTTAACCGTCTTATCTTGAAGGCCATAACGACTTTTTATATTTCAACCCTTACCGATTGGTGTGCACGTATACAAGATTAAACTAAGCTTAATAAGTACTATCTATATCACGAGCGCTTCGGTATATACCAATAGCTAGCATTCTAGTCTTACAAACAATTACTATATCTATAGTGACTTCGAACCTCACAGAGTGCAACGCCTTTTGGGTCTTACACACACACACACACACACACACACACACACCACATATATATATATATATATATATATATATATATATATATATAATTTAATATACCAAACTTGTTGGTAAATCCTCACGGTGAGAAAAAAAACAGCAATTAGTTTGATTGTAAAAATATACTACCAAACATTACCGGGGGAGAAAAAATGTTTTGAAAAAAAGAAAAGACCAAGATAATCGTACCAACCAAAATAATCTATTGGTACAATATTTGGCCAAAAGAAAAAAAATGATATGTATATGTATATATATATATAAGATGTATATATTCCTACAAAACCGCCAGGAAACTAAAGCTAATAAGTAAAACGTGCTCAATACCTAAGTAGAGCAAATAGAGTCGGATTTTAGCCCTGGAGAGCATTAAGCGAAACCTTTAGTACGTTTATCTGACTCATTACATTTATATATATATATATATATATATATATATATATATATATATATATATATATAACCAAGTTAACCAAGTTACTCTTGGGAATTATTCTAAGCAGGTTTTTTTTATTATCGAGATATCAAAACTCGTATAGTCTATGTTCAGAAAACAATGCACAATGAGTGGGGAATAATATACAGAGCAATATATTTGTAAAAGAGAAAAGACTTAACTCTTTGCCTATCAAATGTACCCCACGGTTGTATCAAATTTTCCTGGTATTTTTACCTGTATGATGGAATATTTCAAAGTTCACTATCTATTCATTTCAGAACTCATTTTATTCTAACAGTCCTATTATTATTGTAATCTGTGTCCTTCTGTTCAATTATAATGAATTAATCAGCAGTTTTTTTGTACTTTGATAGCAAAGAGTTAAATACCGGTCATATTAACACTAATAAATTGTTTTCTATATTAACTGACTTCATCAGTTTATTTCAAAAATAGATAAATGATAATTTATTTATAATTTTTTGCTTGCTTGCTTTCTTTCTTATTTTTTGCGTTCGTCTTTCTTTTCTTTTTCGACTATCTTTGTAGACTTTCTCTTTTCTTTCCCTTTCAGTTTTCCTTATTACTTGGTTGTTTTAATTTGTTTCTTTCTTGATTCCTTTCTTTTCTTCTTTCTTTCTCTCTTTCTTTCTTCTTTCTTTCGTTCGTTCGTTTTTGTTTTTTGTTTATTCTTTTTATCCCTCTTTTTCGGCAATCAATCTTTGTAAGTTGTTTTTCTCTTTCTTCTTTTCTTTTCTTTCTTTCTTTCCTTTCTTCTCTCTTTTTTCTTTCTTTCTTTCTTTCTTTCGTTCTTCTTTCTTTCTTTCTTCTTTCTTTCTTTCTTTCTTTCTTTCGTTCGTTCGTTCGTTTTTTGTTTGTTTGTTTATCCCTTTTCTTCGGCAATCAATCTTTGTAAGTTTGTCTTTCTCTCTCTTCCACTTTTCTTTCTTTCTTTCCTTCTTCTTTTCTTTCTCTCTTTTTTCTTTTTTCTTCTTTCTTTCTTTCGTTCGTTCGTTTTTGTTTGTTTGTTTATTTCTTTTTATCCCTTTTCTTCGGCAATCAATCTTTGTAAGTTTGTCTTTTCTCTCTCTTCCACTGTTCTTTCTTTCTTTCTTTCCTTCTTTTTTCTTCTTTTCTTTATTTCGTCGTTCGTTTTGTTTTGTTTATTTCTTTTTTACCCCTTTTTTCGGCAATCAATCTTTGTAAGTTTGTCTTTTCTCTCTCTTCCACTTTCTTTCTTTCTTTCCTTCTTTCTTTCTTCTCTTTTTTCTTTCTTTCTTTCTTTCTTTCGTTCGTTCGTTTTTGTTTGTTTATTTCTTTTTTATCCCTTTTTTCGGCCATCAATCTTTGTAAGTTTGTCTTTTCTCTCTCTTCCACTGTTCTTTCTTTCTTTCTTATATACCCTATTTTCAACTACTCTCCCTCCAGCTATGGGTAAATAGTAGGATAGACTGGGCTCTTTACCCTTGGTTAGGCAACCAGTCTAGGATAAAGAAAACTCTGAATTCAAACCTGTAAAATTCTTTGGGGAGAGGGTCACTACTAGAATAGGCTCTGTCCTAATTAGTGATCTATTTCACTAACTTATACTCTTTTTCACTTTCTTTTTTTTTCATTTTTTATGCCTTCATTTTTTCTACCTTCCATTTTTCATTCCTCATTTTTTTCTTTTTCCCCCTTTACCTCCGTTTATTCATTTTTCTTTCTTTCCTTTTTTACACCTTTCTGTTCTTTTCTTTATTCTATTTCCTCCTTCCGCCATTCCTTCCGTCTTTATTCTCTTCCAATGTCAATTTCTTTTCTTCCTCATCTACTTTTCTACATTCAATTCTTTCTTCTTCTTCTTCTTCTCTTTTCTTCTTCTTCTTCTTCTAATCATTTTCTTATCTTCTTTTGCTTTTTTTCTCTTTTACTTCATATTTTTTTCTTCTTCTTCCTTTATTCTTTCTTCTTCTTCTTCTTCTTCTTCTTCTTCTTTTTCATATATTTTCTTTTTCTTAGGTTCATTTCTTTTTCTTCTTCTTCTTCTTCTTCTTCTTCTTCTTCTTCTTCTTCTTCTCTTCTTCTTCTTCTTCTTCTTCTTCTTTCCGATTTCACTCTATTTTTAAACATTTTCGTTTTGTTTGCTTTACTTCCGGTTTTCATTTCCCTTTTTACTCAAATCTTTTTTTTTTAAGTTTCAATTCCCACTTCAACAAAGACAACAAACAAGACTCACCTCCACAAATTGAGCTCCCCCCCTCCCCGGATCCAACACCAACGGCCCGAGCCATGTTGAGAACGCGTGTTTAACAAGAGAGAACGAACGACGAACTAATGAAAATCAAATGTGATAAAGGCGGACATGATGCAGCGTCATTGTCTTGTTGGGGGGGGGGAGCGGGCGCAAGGGAAGGACTCCGACTGTCGCCCCCGCCCGGCCACTCATTCATTCACTGCATGATAGCCCAAAAGAATAATTTGTAGAAAGCATTCATTCATTCATTGGTAGCATGACATCAGGCGTCTACTCACTTGGTGACTGTCACTAGACTCGACAGGGTATCACAGATGAAGACATGACGCCTTCGAAAAAAAAAAAAAAAAAGATACGGCTAATGCCGAGAAAAGCCGAGAAAATCCGATCACTAACGAAAAGATCTAATTATTGTTGAACCAAAACTGAATATCGCTGACTTGAGCCGAATTGTGAACAGTACGGGAGGATGGAAAACCTGGGCAGTCCGGAGGAAACTAAGCCTTGTTCACTGGAAACGGATTGACCACGAAATACAAGGGAGATTAAAAAATTATCCACACTTTCATTGTTGAACCAAAACCGACTTGAGCCGAACTGTGAATAATACAGGAGTCAGCTTTGATAAAACTGAGTTCATGTGTTTTAAAAATGAAAGAGGCATCATATCAATCGACGGTAAGCCTCTAAAATCAGTGGAACAATTCACGTACCTAGGTAGTAATACCTACATGTGAACATGAATGGGTATATCCCAATCCTACAATAATACAGGAGTATTATGCTGAATGATTAGTCTTATACCACTAGCAGTGGTTTACCTTCTTCACGCCACTGGCGAGTATTGTCTTTTGTTATTGTTATTGTTGTGATGTTAGTTCAACAGTAAAAAAAGAAGTCAAGTCGAGGTAGGGTAAAAAGAGACAAGTGTATTTACAATAAGGTACAAGAACGGCTAGCTTGCCACTAAACAGTAACAGTACGGTAACAGTACGGTAACAGTACAACCTTTTCACTCGGTGTCTCACTATTTATAGTGAGAACCGGTGTATATTCTCCACTGTAGGAACGGCCGGTATAACAGTTATAAAGATTCCATTTCATTTCCAACATCCGTTTGGTTATTTCTCATTAGATAACTTTGATAAGTTGCAACACCCACAGAAAGCGATGTTAATGCACGTATGGGGAAGGCATAGTCTGCCATAGAGAGATAATCAGTCATATGAAAGTTAAAGTGACAATTCTTACAAGCCGTGGTTGTATCAGTGCTACTGTATGGCTGCACCACTCGGACTCTAACAAAGCGCTTAGAGATTAAGTTAGATGAGAGCTGCACAAGAAGGCTACATTCGGTATTAAACAAATCGTGAACCAATACCTAAAAAGAAAGCAGCTGTACGGCAACTTGCCGCCTATCACACAGACCATTCGAGACAAACATGACATGCTGGACTCTGCAGGAGAAGCAGGGACGAACTCATTAGGTGACGTTCTCCTGAAGAAACTAGCACAGCCAGTTGGACCCACCAAAAATCTACATTTGACCTAGCTTCTTGCTCGGTACGGTTTGCTGCGCACGAGGAACCCCCAGAAGACACTGAACTGATGGGAACGGCTGGTCGAGAATTGTCGTAGTGGAATCCGATGGTTACTTGCGACTGGATGATCGGATGACAGTGGGTTGGAAAATTTGATGCGACCAGGAGAAGTAAGCCTTGTTCCTGAAGACGGATTTAAGCACGGAAATTACAAGGGGAGATTTAAAAATTATCCAAATTTTGTTTTATGGAAACCGAGCTAAAGCTGGAGGATTCATAGGCGAGAACCATAACTAATCTGCAGAGAACATTGCAATCATCTGATGATAACACGCAAGTTCACAAGCTGTCTGAATTCTCTCATCAGTGGTTGAGGTTGACGGGCGTCCTGCTCTCTTCGTGTGTCACACTTATCCGGCAACTTTAGATTCTCTTCTACTCAATAGGGTTCTCGTAGTCGTGAACTGTCCCGTATTGTGCTAAAGTTCTGATGAATTTCAGCCCTAGCAGTCTTGATCAGAGAAATTGGGTCACTTCCTTGGTGTACACTGCTAGTGAAGTGGCCATGTTTACACTGTAAAGACAGCAAGCCAAAATGGTGGGATCAGGCTTAATACTCGATACGAGACCATAACAGAGCCCTACAAGACAGTTAAACACAGTGTGACATAATAAAGATATGTTATGACGAAAGTGCGGATAGTTTTTGACTCTCCTTCGCAGTTGAGAGATTCATTTCAAATTTAAGCATTAATTATATTTGTTTCAGTTAGTCATTTATCTAAGCCATATCAACTCTTAGCTCAGTCGGTAGAGTGTCGATAGGATCCACAAGGTTGGTTCGATATGGCCCTCGGCCAACTCAGCGTATGAGTAGCAGAGGGATCTGTGTGGTAAAGTTAGGACTGATGGTAAGTGTGGTGCTCTAACTCAGACTCCAAAAAACAATCTCTTCATTTAGCGCTAGTAAAAGAGGATATATTCCCTTGCTGTCTGGTTGATACCGCTTTAGCCCCCACCCAACTGTTGAATTATTTAGTATATAAGATGCCGCTTCTATTTATAGATCGCCGACGACCCTGTGACAACTCTGGCAATTGCTTGGAGTACTCTGCTGCTGATTATATTATACGGCTGTTCTGGTCACACTAGGTATAACTGCTTTGAACGTTGTGGACGACGGAACTAGGATTGTTACACTGGACCTTTACCAATAGCTGATGGACTAATTCGCAGATAGGACTTATACCTTAGCAAAGGATTTCCATATCTCAGGACTTACTTACTTAAGCCAACGACTTTAATTTTTTATAGGTTATTCAATGCAAAAATATGATAAAAATAATTTGCGCTGTTTCAGGGCATTCTATCTAATATTAAATTAATTTTAAACTTTTTGACACTAAAAGACATAGCAGGTAATTAATCTCCGAGTCAGAGGGTATTGGTGTAATGAAACAAATTGAGGGACTTCTCACTAGAGCTCAGGAAATGAGCCTCACCACTGAATGCGGTTTATTGTCATTACCAGGACATTTCTTTCTTGGGTTAGGCCTTACCTTCTGTACAGGATACGGTCGTTTTTTAAGCCCACTGTGAGGACTGTAATTGGTTTGCTTTGGTTTAGTTTTGGTTTGTTTTACGGCAAATCAACCCAGTGGGTCATTTAATGCCGATAAAGTTTGAAATAAATACATTTTCTATTTAACACCCATATATGGACCCTAACAGGTTCTACATCCGGGCAAGAGTGGACCAGGGAACAATGGGATGAAGGGGTGCTACACAATTACCTCCAAATCCAGTACTGGAACCTCACCATTCAGAGAATAGTGAGTTATAACGCTCATTTCCGGCACATGTAACCCAGCACCACCTTCTAGATCGCATATGATATAAAAAGGGGTTGGGGCTTGCCATAAAGGGCAATAGGGTTGGAAAATTCATATAGGTGCTAGGGCTTGAACTGACGCAGCCGATTGATTGGAGGGGGAATCTCCGACACCCGCTAGCCAGATAGGACTAAAGTGAGTATTGCAAGTCATCGACTGCTCAACACTGGGTTCTATCTCCTTAAGCATCGGGTGACCACCCACAGCCAACAGGTGGTCCCATTGCGGGAAGTTTTACCCCACTGCAGAGGTGCAGTCGAGTGCATTCTAACGCCCAGTCGACAGGCGGGTGTGTAGATTGTTGTTGCTTGGTATTTGGATAGTTTTTAAAGAGTAGTATTTATATATCGAAGTCAGTTTTTAAACCTATTGTATAGCTTCATCTAACTCTTGTATTCATATTATTTATTTTAAAAGAATTATAGCTACTAGTAATTATTATATTAATCAATTATTGAACTACCAAAATAAAAACACCCTCGCGAGCGATGTAAAAATAGATTTTGAAACATACTTGCCTGAGGGGTGGGATTAAAAATTCAATTCAGCGAGTTTGTACATAAGTAAGTAAAATCATCATATTAAAGGATTAAAAATAAAACAATTTGAAATGTAAACTTTAAAATATGTATTAAAAATAAAACAAACTATATATAGATATATAATACAGTCATGTATTTATAAAACTTGTTTTAAAAAACATGTGACTTCTAATGTTGCAGTTTCAAATTTTGAGTTTTTATTCTATGTTATGAAGATTTGGGTAATGTGACGTAAGCAGTGACGTAGTTTTTTTACAGACAAAACCGAAGCGATCTCCATTATTATGATTAGTAAGCAGCTTACAATTATTGACTTATTCCATGAAATCAACGGTAAAAGAAAAAAAAAAGAAAATTTTTCGTAGCATATGTTACTATCTATGAAAAAGACAAATAGGATATGTAAAATAAACCAGGACGCATTGCAGGCAAATTAATTATAGTTACTTGAAATCACAATATTTAAATATTAATTATACAGCAATATATGCACTTCGGGTTGCAAGTATTTTAAGTGTTAATGTAATAAAGATGTTATATTTAAAATAGGATAGGCTACTGAAACTAAATAAGAATGCAGATAAAAAGATTTTAGACGCGGGGGCGGGGTTAATTGAAAAATTAGAACAACTGAAGGTTACAACCTTTCATCTAGTCTTCCTTGCTAAATTTTCTATTAATCTATTCAGTTAAATATGGGAAGGGTAGGGTCGGGGGAAGTAAAGAATTATCAATTATGTCTTCTGTCAATGAATTTCTTTAAGATGTATCCACGACAGACTTTTGCTCATTATGCATTTAAGTTTAAAAACATAATTTAAAATCCAATAATACTAAACAACATATTTTAATTAAACAATTGTTAATATCAGATATGCACAATTATTGCTTCCGTTTCACGACTGTAAATCGCTATTTTGTTGTATATATAAATACAATTGCATGTTATTATCATATGTTGATATGACCAATAGTAAAATATAATGCAAAACATTTTATTGATAATTGTGGTTTAGATAAAAATAAAATCACGGTAAATGGTGACATAAATAACTAAGGGAAATTGTGATGAGTAGTAATATAGTTTCGGTTACAGACAGAAAAACACACAATCTCCATTATAATGAAGATATAGGAATTACTTGAAGTCAACAGCATCGACAGAGGCGTAAAATCCCTTAGTGGACGCATCTGGTCGTATGTGGGTTTGAACTCAGATCGCCGATTTAGTAATAATTAGGCTGAGGGCCGATTGTCGGTATCTAGCGACAGCGGAGGGAAGTAGCCCCTTTTCATTAACGCTGGCTAGGGAGAGTTGTTTTTGTTGAGTTTTTTTTTTTGCATCTGTAGCACCACACATAATATCAGTATCCACACAGAGTTAATCGTGTAGGTCCTTGTTAGACGGTTACTTGGCGTGTCCATGTGTAGGTACCCACGGGAGAAGGTCACTTATGAGTTCGTCTCTACTTCTCAGCAGTGTCCATCATGTTTATTCCCATCACACTAGCATGGTTTTGTGATAGGTGGCCGTGTCGTACAGCTGCTTTCCTTGTGTGTTGCTGTTTTCACAGTTTGTTTAAGACCGCACGCAACATTCTTGCACAATTCCCATCTAGATTAATCTCTAGGCGCTTCGTTAGGTCCAAGTGGTGCAGCCGTACAGTAACACTGATACAACTACGGCTTGATAGAATTGTCGCTTAATTTTACGTGAGATTATATTTTATGTGAGATTATATTTCCCAAATGATTGATAATCCTTCTATAGTAGTACACACCTCTTCTATGTGTGCATTAACATTGCTTTCTGTGGATGAGATGTTACTACCTAGATACGTGAACTTGTCCACCAATCTTAGAGGCTCCCTCTTGTTTAAAACTCAGTTTATCGGAGTTCAAATAGAGACCAATGTCCCTTGCTGCCTTCTCCAGGCTACATAGTAGTGATTCGATTAGTGCAGGTGTATTTGCGAGAAGCGCGAGATCATCTGTGTCGTTCGCAAACCGTAATAGTCCCTGCTTCTTGCCTTTTTTATTGTCGGTCGACCAGCAAAAAACAACATCAATCAGCACTGTGCGGATTCTGGATGTCGTGTGGAAGACCTCCCAGCGGCGATGACCGATATGGACGAGTGGCTAGAGAAAAAGTTTTATCGGAGTTCACATAGAGACCTATGTCCCTTGCTGCCTTCTCCAGGCTACATAGCAGTGACTCGATTAGTGCAGGTGTATTTGCGAGAAGCGCGAGATCATCTGTGTCGTTCGCAAAACGTAATAGTCCCAGCGAGATATCGCCTGCTTCTTGCCATTTTTTATTGTCGGTCGACCAGCAAAAAACAACATCAATCAGCACTGTGCGGATTCTGGATGTCGTGTGGAAGACCTCCCAGCGGCGATGACCGATATGGACTAGTGGCTAGAGAAAAAAGAAAGAAAGAAAGATGGATAGATAGAAAGAGAGAGAGAGAGAGAGAGAGAGAGATCGAGGAAGAGAGAGAGAGAGAGAGAGAGAGAGAACGAGAGAGAGACAGACAGACAGAGAGAGAGGGTCATGGGAATATGTGCTGTCAGCACGACCTGATGACGATGATGATGTATATATTTCTGTACATGCCTATTTCTGTTCTTTGTACATGTATTTTTTTTTCCGTATGTGGTGTATGTGTAGGTGTGTACGCAGGCGTCCCCACCCAATGCAATTATAAAGGGTGAGGCAAGTGACGTGGGTAAGGCTGATTGGCCTCAAAGGACGAATTTAACGTTCGGCACCCTGCAGCGGCGAGTTTCTCTTGTGTTTGTCACTTCCTTTTGTCATGACTTTGTTGATCGTTTTTAAATACATTTTCGCCCTCCCCACCCCTCGGTCTATTCGTTTTTCCAACCCCCGACCGCTCCATCTTTATTTCGTCCTTATTCTGTCATTTCTATCAAGTAGTTCCCGTCCAGTTTTTGTCGCTTCTCTTTACGCTGACGACGAGGGAAAAGAGGCGAAAAGAAAGAAGAAATAATTTTGTTCTCAGCATGTCTGTCGATATGTGGTTGACGTTAGAGGGAAAACGAAGAAGGAAATACAAGGAAGTATAGCTGTATATGATAATATAAACGAAATTGAATCTAGGAAAAAAAGAAAGAAAGAAGATAGGAAATATGGGAGGAACGAAGAAAGAAAGAAAAAGAGGGGAATGCGAGAAAAAGAAACAGAAAGAAAGAAGGTAGGAAATATAAGAAATATGGAAGTGACAAAGAAAGAAAGGAAAAGAAGGAAATACGGGGCAAAATAAAAAAAGAAAAGAAAAGAAAGAAAGAAGACAGCAAATATGAGAGGAATGAAAATAAGAAAGAAAAAGAAGGCTATGTAGGAAAAGAAAGAAAGAAAAAAGAAAGAAAGAAAAAAGAGGGAAAAGAAAGAAAAAAAGGAAATGATGGATAAGAAAGATATGAAAAAGAAAAAGAGAGAGGAAACGTGTGAGAAAGAAAAAGAAAGAAAGAAAGAAAAACAGAAAAATAAGGAAAGAGAGAATAGATAAAGAAAGAAAGATAAAAAGAAAGATAGGAGAAAGAAAGAAAGAAAGAAAGAAAGAAGGAAAGAAAGAAAAAAGAAAAGGAAAAGAAAGAAAAAAGCAAAGTCAAGATCAACGAAAAAAAGAAAGAAAGAAAGAAAGAAGAAAGAAAGAAAGAAAGAAAGAAAAAGAAAATAATGACAGGATAAAGAAAAAGGAAAGAAAGAACAATTATTGTCAGGATAAAGAAAGAAAGAAAGAAAGAAAGCGAGGAAATGTGGGAATTAGGAAGAGAAGAAATTAAGGAGGAATGAAGGAAAAAAGAAACAATGGAAGAAAAAATGAAGAAATGGAGAAAGAGAGGAATGAAAGAAGGAAAGAAAATAATGAAGGATCAAAGTGAATGAAAAACAAGCGAAGAAAGAAAGGAAAAGAGAGCGAGAGATAACGAGAGAGAGAGAAAGAGAGAGAGAGAGAGAAAGAGAGAGAGAGAGAGAGAGAGAGAGAGAGAGAGAGAGAGAGAAAGAAAGAAAGAAAGACGGAGGCAACGAAACGGAGAAGATAGAGAAAAAAGAAAGAAAAGAAGAATAAAAAGGAGAATGAAAAATGGAATGTGACGAAGAGATTTTCTGATTGATGAAAGGATAAAGGCAACCAGTCCCAGAGAAGGAAAACTGAATTCAAACCCGTTAAATCCGCTTAAGAAATTGACCATGTCTCATATCCTGCTCATGGCAACATTGTTTGAGGAAATAGTATCAAAGATCGTCTACTAAAATGCACTAAAAATCCTCGTTTTCAAAAGGCTAAATTTTGTGAAAACGAGAGTTTTAGTGCATTTTAGTAAACGATCTTTGATGCTATTTCCTCAAACAATGGTGCAAATAAAAGATCTAATTTTTGGTATCAGTATTCAGTATACTAATACATAACTTTCGCATAGACGGACAATTTGATATTTTTAAAAAGTGAAAAATCGACCTACTCTAATATATATATTGATATATGTATAATTAATGGGATAATCTAAAAAGATGTTTTGAGAGTAATGTGTATTTCCTTTGTTCAGTTCTTTAAAACATTCCTCATTTCTATGCTGCTATAATAGAAATGTATATATTTTTTTAAAAACCCGTGTTATTATAAAATTGCCGCTTAACTTATATTTCAAGGTGAATGTTTTATCTGTTAATTTCTCTGCAATAAATAAGGCGCGAAGTGAGACACTAGAAAGAAATGAAAGAAGACGCGGTATATGGATGGAAAGAAATAGTATAGATAAACAAAGATGGTGGTGAGGAAGAATTAAGGAAAGAATGAAAAGGATGATAGAGGGAGGATAAGAGACAAGAAATCAGAAATTAAATTGTAAGGGGTCGATAAATAATATCAAGAGTTGCTCGTCGGCCATATTGTCCTTTTGGTTATCTCAAGACTTAAGTGATTACATCAAAATCACTCGAGAAGGTTTCAATAATGATTTACACTTAGGCACCGCGGGGCGATTATGAGGACTAGAAGAGAGCGAATTTGAGGGTAATGTATACTGGTGTGTGCAAGTGTGTGTATGTGACAGACAGACGAAGAGAGAGAGGGAGAGACAGACAGACAGACAGACAGACAGACAGACAGAGAGAAGAAGAAGAAGAAGAAGAAGAAGAAGAAGAAGAAGGGAGTGTTTGTTGGGTAGGTGGTAAGTTTAAAACTAAAGGGGGTGGTCTACGCAGTGGGGGGCACTTGAAAGAAGTGCGCAATGGGAAGTTTCGTTTTTATTTTTGTTTTGTTTTTATTCATTTTTTTTTGTTTTGTTTTTTTTTTTTGTTGTTGATAGGACAAGGAAGTTGACAATGTTACCCAAATAAACAAAACTCACTAATGAAAGTGGACGGCGCGACCCCCAGTGTGAGTCTGAGACTTCACATCGATGTTGAAAGGCCGACTCGAATTTCGCAGGCGTCCTTCTTTCTTCGGACTCTCCACGTGCACGTGTAGCTCATTTAGCGCACCGGTTCGCAATTCTTTTTATTATTATTATTATTATTATTATTATTATTATTATTATTATTTTCTTCTTTCTTTTTTTTTCTTTTTTTAAACTTTTTGACTTTCCGAGCAACGTTGTTTTGTATCTATCATTTAAAAAAGAATTACTGACCCAAACAAAATTGACAATTCGCGCTAACTTCCTTGTGAAAGGCATGAATCCAACCATTCTCTCTCCAGCTATGGGAAAATAGAACGATAGATTGATCTCTTTAGCATTGGCACGGCAACCGGTCTCGGAGAAAGTAAATTCAGAATCCACACCAATTGTATGCGGTATAGCCCAGTCGGTAGAGCAACTGCCTCGGAACCTCAAGGATCCAGCTTCGATACCGGCCCTCACCAACTCACCGCATGAGTAACATAGATTGGATCAGTACGGTAAAGTGGGGGGGTGATGTTAGCTGTGGCACTCCACCTCAGTTCAAATCCTGGATCAGACTATTTGCATTTCACATAGCGGTAATACCCTTTGGTAAGGTATGCATCTAATCTAACTATTCTTCCAAAGGTCAGACAGCTTCTTAACCAATCAGTGTAGAAGAAGAACAACCCTTAAGTCAAAATCCCGCCGATATATATATATATATATATATATATATATATATATATATATATATATATATATATAACTCTTTGTTTTATACCAGGAAGGTCAATTGTTATCTTAGCTTAACTTTCTATTTTTCTTAGTTTACTACCCATTAAGTACTATCTATCATCATCATCATTATCATCTCGCGCTATTAGCACGGATTTCTATGACAATCTCTCTCCAGCCGTCCCTATCACTCTTTGTTCTCGGAAGGTCCTCTGTGCAGCATCCAGTATCCGCACAGAGCTGGTCAATGTACGTATTTACTGGTCGGCCCACACTGGCGTGCTGGCTTCCACAGAGGACGTCACTTATGATTTCGTCCTTGCTTCTCCAGCAGTGTCCTGCGTGTCTTGTCTGTCTTACTCCGATGGTTTGGGTGATATGTGGCAGGTGACCGTACAGCTGTTTTCTCGTGGGGTGTTGTTTCCACGTCTTGTTCAGGATCACACGCAGCATTCTTGTGCAGCTCACATCTAGTTTATTCTCTAGGCGCGTCGTTAGGGTCCATGTGGTGCAGCCGTACAGCAGCACTGACAGGGCAACGGCTTGGAAGAATTACCTTTTATGTATAATAAGGATTAACTAAGTACAAGTCTATTTCTCAGAATTTTAGAGATGAAGCTTGATAACTAGTATTATTAGGACTATTGTCTTCATCTTTATTGTTATGTGTACAACGTTTTGGCCGATATGCCTTCCGGTCTTCTTCAGGTATTTCTTATCGGACTCGGAGGCCCTATCCACTACGCAGTTCTAAGTGACAGTTATCTTTGGGCTGCAGGTTCAATCCTGGTCAAAGGCAACAGTAACATAGAATAATAATTAACACAGCTTAACACCTGTACCTCAGCTATGGTTAGCGGAATGAGAACAGGATACCTCCGTGGATTGAATAAAGGGTTGGGTTCAAAGTACTATCATGGCTCCCGTGTCCGAAAAAAAGGTTCCCGAGTTCGAGAAGTTTTAAAACTCCTCATCTTTATTGTCCTCATCTTTATTGTTATCTGTACAACGTTTTGGTCGATTACAACAACATGGTTCCCGAGTTCGAAAAAGAAGGTCCCTAGTTAAAAAAAAAATTAAAAAAAAGGTTCCCCAGTTCAAGAAGACTCCCGAGTCCGAAAGAAATACCTGAAGAAGACCCGAGAGCACATCAGCCGAAATGTTGTACAGATAACAATAAAGATGAGGACAATAGTCCGAATAATCCTAATGATACTAAGTACTAGACACAAGCAGGAAAAGGCAGAGGAATATTTTCTTTCGTAAATATAATGTAATTGTGAATTTACTTAAATAGAGTCATCTTTTTTTGACAGAACAGGTGAACCCGTCATAGAAATAAATTGTTTTAGACATGAGGGTGCCAGAGGTAAGTTTTTCCCGCTTTTGGATAAGAGTAAATAAATATTAAATGAAGAAATGTTACAGTGTTTCTGTCCCCTAATCGGACACATTATCTTCTGCACTTGAATCAGTCCCATCCCCACTGACTTCAAAAATAATTATTTAATGAACAATTTTCAACACGAATTGTGTGTGTGTGTGTGTGTGTGTGTGTGTGTGTGTGTGTGTGTGTGTGTGTGTGTGTGTCGCTTTCAACTTAAGTCCTGTAAGCGTTAAATAACAAAAAAAAAGTTCAACTTCGACCTGACCGCGGTAATATTTTTAGCTGAAAATTAAATAAGAATTTTCTTTAAAATAGCTAACTTTTTTTGTTGTTGTCATTAACTGTAGAAAATCAAATCATATATATTTCTCAAAAAGTTGTAAGAACTTTTAAAAGTCCAGATTTCATTTAAAATCATTTCTTTGTTATTTGCTAAGCAAAGCTTAGTCTGGCACACAAGTCTCAGATCTATAATATTACCTTTTGTAATTTACTAAACTTTTCTTAGTCTGGCACACGGGTATCAGATTTCTAATATTACCTTTTCTTGTTATTTACTAAGCAAAGCTTAGTCTGGCACATAGGCCTCAGATTTCTAATATTACCTTTTGTTGTCATTTACTAAGCAAAGCTTAGTCTGGCACATAGGCCTCAGATTTCTAATATTACCTTTTGTTGTCATTTACTAAGCAAAGCTTAGTCTTGCACATAGGCCTCTGATTTCTAATATTACCTTTTGTTGTCATTTACTAAGTAAAGCTTAGTCTGGCACATAGGCCTCGGATTTCTAATATTACCTTTTGTTGTCATTTACTAAGTAAAGCATAGTCTTGCACATAGGCCTCTGATTTCTAATATTACCTTTTGTTGTCATTTACTAAGTAAAGCTGAGTCTGGCACATAGGCCTCTGATTTCTAATATTACCTTTTGTTGTCATTTACTAAGTAAAGCATAGTCTGGCACATAGGCCTCTGATTTCTAATATTACCTTTTGTTGTCATTTACTAAGTAAAGCTTAGTCTTGCACATAGGCCTCTGATTTCTAATATTACCTTTTGTTGTCATTTACTAAGTAAAGCATAGTCTTGCACATAGGCCTCTGATTTCTAATATTACCTTTTCTTGTCATTTACTAAGTAAAGCATAGTCTGGCACATAGGCCTCTGATTTCTAATATTACCTTTTGTTGTCATTTACTAAGTAAAGCATAGTCTGGCACATAGGCCTCTGATTTCTAATATTACCTTTTGTTGTCATTTACTAAGCAAAGCTTAGTCTGGCACATAGGCCTCAGATTTCTAATATTACCTTTTGTTGTCATTTACTAAGCAAAGCTTAGTCTTGCACATAGGCCTCTGATTTCTAATATTACCTTTTGTTGTCATTTACTAAGTAAAGCTTAGTCTGGCACATAGGCCTCAGATTTCTAATATTACCTTTTGTTGGCATTTAAATAATTAAAGCTTAGTCTGGCACATAAGCCTCTGATTTCTAATATTACCTTTTGTTGTCATTTACTAAGCAAAGCTTAGTCTGGCACATAGGCCTCTGATTTCTAATATTACCTTTTGTTGTCATTTACTAAGCAAAGCTTAGTCTTGCACATAGGCCTCTGATTTCTAATATTACCTTTTGTTGTCATTTACTAAGTAAAGCTTAGTCTGGCACATAGGCCTCGGATTTCTAATATTACCTTTTGTTGGCATTTACTAAGTAAAGCATAGTCTTGCACATAGGCCTCTGATTTCTAATATTACCTTTTGTTGTCATTTACTAAGTAAAGCTTAGTCTGGCACATAGGCCTCTGATTTCTAATATTACCTTTTGTTGTCATTTACTAAGTAAAGCATAGTCTGGCACATAGGCCTCTGATTTCTAATATTACCTTTTGTTGTCATTTACTAAGTAAAGCTTAGTCTTGCACATAGGCCTCTGATTTCTAATATTACCTTTTGTTGTCATTTACTAAGTAAAGCATAGTCTTGCACATAGGCCTCTGATTTCTAATATTACCTTTCTTGTCATTTACTAAGTAAAGCATAGTCTTGCACATAGGCCTCTGATTTCTAATATTACCTTTTGTTGTCATTTACTAAGTAAAGCATAGTCTGGCACATAGGCCTCTGATTTCTAATATTACCTTTTGTTGTCATTTACTAAGCAAAGCTTAGTCTTGCACATAGGCCTCAGATTTCTAATATTACCTTTTGTTGTCATTTACTAAGCAAAGCTTAGTCTTGCACATAGGCCTCTGATTTCTAATATTACCTTTTGTTGTCATTTACTAAGCAAAGATTAGTCTGGCACATAGGCCTCAGATTTCTAATATTACCTTTTGTTGTCATTTACTAAGCAAAGCTTAGTCTGGCACATAAGCCTCTGATTTCTAATATTACCTTTTGTTGTCATTTACTAAGCAAAGCTTAATCTGGCACATAGGCCTCAGATTTCTAATATTACCTTTTGTTGTCATTTACTAAGCAAAGCTTAGTCTGGCACATAAGCCTCTGATTTCTAATATTACCTTTTGTTGTCATTTACTAAGTAAAGCATAGTCTGGCACATAGGCCTCTGATTTCTAATATTACCTTTTGTTGTCATTTACTAAGTAAAGCATAGTCTGGCACATAGGCCTCTGATTTCTAATATTACCTTTTGTTGTCATTTACTAAGCAAAGCTTAGTCTGGCACATAGGCCTCTGATTTCTAATATTACCTTTTGTTGTCATTTACTAAGCAAAGCTTAGTCTTGCACATAGGCCTCTGATTTCTAATATTACCTTTTGTTGTCATTTACTAAGTAAAGCTTAGTCTGGCACATAGGCCTCGGATTTCTAATATTACCTTTTGTTGGCATTTACTAAGTAAAGCATACTCTGGCACATAGGCCTCTGATTTCTAATATTACCTTTTGTTGTCATTTACTAAGTAAAGCTTAGTCTGGCACATAAGCCTCTGATTTCTAATATTACCTTTTGTTGTCATTTACTAAGTAAAGCATAGTCTGGCACATAGGCCTCTGATTTCTAATATTACCTTTTGTTGTCATTTACTAAGTAAAGCATAGTCTGGCACATAGGCCTCTGATTTCTAATATTACCTTTTGTTGTCATTTACTAAGTAAAGCATAGTCTGGCACATAGGCCTCTGATTTCTAATATTACCTTTTGTTGTCATTTACTAAGTAAAGCATAGTCTGGCACATAGGCCTCTGATTTCTAATATTACCTTTTGTTGTCATTTACTAAGCAAAGCTTAGTCTGGCACATAGGCCTCTGATTTCTAATATTACCTTTTGTTGTCATTTACTAAGCAAAGCTTAGTCTGGCACATAAGCCTCTGATTTCTAATATTACCTTTTGTTGTCATTTACTAAGCAAAGCTTAGTCTGGCACATAGGCCTCTGATTTCTAATATTACCTTTTCTTGTCATTTACTAAGTAAAGCTTAGTCTGGCACATAGGCCTCAGATTTCTAATATTACCTTTTGTTGTCATTTACTAAGCAAAGCATAGTCTGGCACATAGGCCTCTGATTTCTAATATTACCTTTTCTTGTCATTTACTAAGTAAAGCTTAGTCTGGCACATAGGCCTCTGATTTCTAATATTACCTTTTGTTGTCATTTACTAAGCAAAGCATAGTCTGGCACATAGGCCTCTGATTTCTAATATTACCTTTTCTTGTCATTTACTAAGCAAAGCTTAGTCTGGCACATAGGCCTCAGATTTCTAATATTACCTTTTGTTGTCATTTACTAAGCAAAGCTTAGTCTGGCACATAAGCCTCTGATTTCTAATATTACCTTTTGTTGTCATTTACTAAGTAAAGCATAGTCTTGCACATAGGCCTCTTATTTCTAATATTACATTTGTTGTCATTTACTAAGTAAAGCATAGTCTGGCACATAGGCCTCTGATTTCTAATATTACCTTTTGTTGTCATTTACTAAGCAAAGCTTAGTCTGGCACATAGGCCTCAGATTTCTAATATTACCTTTTGTTGTCATTTACTAAGCAAAGCTTAGTCTTGCACATAGGCCTCTGATTTCTAATATTACCTTTTGTTGTCATTTACTAAGTAAAGCTTAGTCTGGCACATAGGCCTCAGATTTCTAATATTACCTTTTGTTGTCATTTACTAAGCAAAGCTTAGTCTGGCACATAAGCCTCTGATTTCTAATATTACCTTTTGTTGTTATTTACTAAGCAAAGCTTAGTCTGGCACACAAGTATCAGATTTCTAATATTACCTGTTATTTTTATTTACTAAGCTTTGTTTTGTCTGGCTCAAATTGTTTATATTACCTGCTGCCGTATTCTGTGCTTTGCTTAGTCTTGCACAGACCTCAGATTGTTTACGGTACCTGCTTTTATTTATTGAAGGCTCGTTGTCTAATGTTTATGGCAGTAGGAAATGGACACAGCGAAGCGAGTTCAGATCATGTTTGCATTTCACATAACGCTGAGATACTTTGGAAAGTTATGCATCCAATTACTTTCCCTTCGGCTATGGCTAAATAGCAAGGTTTATTGAGCTGTTTAATCTTGTTTAGGCAACCCGTCTAGGAGAAGGAAAACTCTAAATTCGAAGCTGTTAAACTACGTTTGAGAAAATGACTTTGATTCACATCCTAATAGTGCAGAGGGGTTGGTAAATATGTACCTAATGTTATTTACTAAGCTTTGCTAAGTCTGACACTCATCGGGATTGCCTAAAGTCGGTATCAGCCAGACAGCGACGGAGTCTATTCCCTTTTCACTAGAGATAGACAAAGAAGATTGTTTTTGCATCTGAGGTGCATGTTATTTTTATGTCGATACGGCCAACGGGCTTCGGCCCTGGCCGTTGATACAGTTAACAGCGTTGATCCCAGGGGCCATCCCCCCAGGCAACACCTGCTCCCTCGATTTAAAGGGGCGGGGCTGGGTTTATTGCCCAGTGCCGAAGGGCCCCCTTGGGGGGGGGGGAATGCCGATGGGATCAACGTATTTTTTGCACCCGCTACCCATGAGTCTCGGCTTGTCGCTGGTCCCACATTAATAGGGCCTTGTGCCTAACGCGTACAAGTGGGGTATGTGGTAAATATCTTGTATATAGATAAGGCCTACAGTATTAATAATGTAAAACAACTTTGTAAATAATTGGGGTTTGAATAAAAAATAAAATCATCCAGAATGTGACGTAAAGAACTATGGGAATTGTGACTTGCGTACTGATATAGTTTCGATTACAAACAGACAAACACACAATCTCCATTATAATAAGATAGTGGTGGCAAACCCAGGGTTAGCACATTTGTGAATATTTGTTTTTACTGAAACATTTTTCTCCGTATATATCACACATTCTTCTGGAGATTTTACATGGTTTGCAATTCTCGGCCATTTTGAATAGCCTCAAAACAATATTTGTGGGATTAAAATAATTCTTGCTATAAACTAATTTCAAACAATGTAGAGTTTACATCTATAGACATGAGTTTTTAAAAAGTTCTTTAAAAGAAATTACCCTTAATTATCAAATGACCTTCGTATATAACAGAGACAGAGTAGTAGACAGACTCACAGAGATAGAGATAGAGGAAGGAACATAGAAAAATTGATTGGTTGGTTGGTTGGTTGGTTGGTTGGTTTATTTTAACGTCATATAAAATCTTCCAGGGCTACTTCATGCACATAGGCTAGGAAACAATATACGTTGTATATCTATATTTACACTTTTGTAATGAACGATTTTAACGATATGTTAGCATTGTCAGGCATTGTGTTAAGGGGTTATTTTTAAATGGCGTTAATTAGGTTTGTGTTTATATTTTTGGTATAATTTTATTTCTATCAAAATGGATAGAAGGGGGAAAGGATCAGGAAAGGTTCTTATTTACATAATGTATATGAGAAGAAGAAGAAGAAGAAGAAGAAGAAGAAGAAGAAGAAGAAGAAGAAGAAGAAGAAGAAGAAGAAGAAGAAGAAGAAGAAGATGGTATTAATGAAAACAGAACCAAGAAAATTTTTTTTAAAAGATGATGATAACTGAGAATAAAATTGATTGATGGAGTTGGCATGGGAGTTGCCGGATGCCATTTTCATGACTGTGAGTTTAGTTAATCAGTGAATCAGTCACTGAAGGTTTGCATGGTATCCCGCAGTGTTTGAAAAGGGAAAAAAATGAAGTCTAGATGAAGATCAAAATTTAAGGACAGGGCAATTCGCCTTAGGTACGATGATCAGACTTAGAGGAGAGGAGTCAGAGGTCAGGTCAGGTCAGGTCAGGTCAACAAACCAAAAAAAAAACGAAAATGAACACAAAAAGTCTCCACATCTTTAAGAATTTTTTTTTCAAGTCTACAAAATTACATTTTAAACATTTGAACTATGGTTGATTTGTTTTCGTTTTTTTTAATGGTATATCAACCTTTGTGGGCTATTTAACTCTTTGCCAAGCAAACTTTCTCCCAGATCTGTAGAGTTCAGATAACTTAGGATAGACAGAGATAAAATGATATAAAGGGTCGGGTAAAGCAATTTATAGAATGACTGATAGGAATAGTTTCTTTGTTTAATGGCATATCAACCTTTGTGGGCTATTTAACTCTTTGCCAACCAAATTTTCCCCAGATCTATACAAGATCTTTAATGGTATTTCTTACCTGTATACTGAGATACTTCATAGTACATTATTTATTCACCTCCAAACTGATTTTATTCTAATAAAGTCCTATTATTATTGTAATCTGAGTCCTTCTTCTCAATTATAAGAAACAACACATCAATTAGTTAATAGTGGTGGGAGAGCCGCTGTGAGCAGCTGAAGTAGGTAGAGAGTTCAGATAAACTAGGATATACAGAGATAAAGTGATTTATAGGATTGGATAAAGTAAAACATAGATTACTGATAGGAATGGTTTCTTTGGTTTCTTTGTTTAATGGCATATCAAACTTCCTGGGTTATTTAACCGTTTGCCAACCAAATTTTCCCCATATTTGTACCAAATTTTTCTGGTATTTTTACCTGCATAATGTGATATTTCAAGGTTCACTATCTATTCACTTCAGAGCATTCTAGTCAAATAAAGTCCTATTATTATAATATTTCAGTGTCACCAATTGAAACGTGCGATAGCCGCTGCCAGCCGCTATCGTACGTTTCGCTGAGTTACACTGAAATCATATAATAATATGACTTTATTTGAATAGAATGCTCTAGTGAGAGAGCCGCTGTAAGCGCCTTAAAGTAGGCAAAGAGTTAATGCCAAATTCATCCTTGTATGTATTTACTTGAAGATGCCGGATTCAAGTTGGGGTTGCTATCGGAGCCGATATGATGCACAAGAACCCGTAATCGGTGATGAAGATAGTGCATCACTGACGGCCACCCTGAACGCATTCGTGAGATGTGTCTTACTACTAATCGCTTTGCACGAACAGGATGTGACACAAGGTCCAATATTTTAAGTGAAGTTTAATAGATTTAAATTAGGAGTTTTCAGGGAAAAAGGAACAGAAAAAGAACCCAAAAAGTTTCCACGTGGATTTTGACATTACATCTTTAAGAATCTTCTTTTCTTTTTTGTTAAATCTTTGAAAATTACATTTCAATCATTTGATAAAGAATAATGGTGTTACATAATCTATGCGGTTGCATAAGATTATTGTCAATCCCCTGTATTTCTAAAGGGATGGCCCTTTTCCTATAACGAGCGGGACTTTTCATGGAATATTACAGAAAGCCCGCGAAATACGTGAAGTTACGTGGGACCTGGTTGGGTCTTCAGTTTGAGTTTGGACGTCGAGCAAAGAAGATGTACTGCCTTAACTGGAACTCACTGCATACGCGCGCTATGTTAGTCAGATGAAAAATGTTTAGTTAAGAAATAAAAGCTTACGAAAATAATATGGTTTTGTAATTAATGAATGTCTTGATAACAATTCAATTGTTTGATCTCAAAATATCAATACCAGAGGTCATAAATTAAAACTCATAAAAAAACTTTTGTAAAGCAAATACAAGACAACATTATTTTTGTAACAGAGTGGTGAATACATGGAATAAACTACCATCATCAATAGTGAATGCCCCATATCTAAACTCGTTTAAGGCAATGTTAGATAATCTGGGGAAAGATTATAAATATTCTGTGGAATTAAGATGAATATTTATACGGAACAGCTGACAGGTCTCAGACCTAATATACTGGCTGAAAAGATATTATTATTGTTATATTATTATTATTATTATTATTATCATTATTATTATTATTTACTACTTTAGAGTTTTCACATCAGCGTTAGCTGATGGTATTTCACTGGAGTCTGGGGGACAACAAGCCTCCTCAGGTTTCCAGGGCTCTTCTGAGTATTCTAGCCGATTGGAGCAATGCAGCAGTCTGGATGGTCTCAATTCTTCCTCTGATTTCCAGATCCTCCAGTCTTTTTTCCAGGCTTTTTGGAACCATTCCAAGTGCACCCACTACAATTGGTATCACTTTGACTTTCATATTCCATAACTTTTTCAATTCTACGGCAAGGTCCAGGTATTTGTCCATCTTTTTGTTTTCCTTCATCTTCACCCTGTGACATACTGGAACTTCAAAATCCACCAGTTGCCAAGTTCTTTCTTTTTTGTTAATCAATACTATGTCTGGTCTTTCTGCTGGGATAAGGTGATACGTTTTTATCTCAAAGTCCCATTTTATGCGTTTCATTCTCTAGAACAGATTCTAGTTTATGCATATACCATTTTGTTGTATGTTCAAAATTTAATTTTTTGCATAATTTCCAGTGGATTACCTTTCCAACCCAGTCATGCCTAGTTTTGTATTCCCGTTGTACTAGTTTGCTACATTCGCTTGGTATATGATTTACAGTGCCATCTCTATCACCGCATAATCTACATTTACTATTTTGTGGGGTCTTATCATTTTTTGCTTTGATATAATTTGTCCTTATTGCATTATTTTGTGCAGCAATTATTAGTGATTCAGTCTCTCTTTTGAGGTTTACTTTTCTTAACCATGTCCAAGTCTTTTCATGTGCGACCTCTCCGACTTGATTATTATTTACTCCTTTTGAGTTTTCACATCAGCATTAGCTGATGGTCCTTCACTGGAGTCTGAGTGACAGCAAGTCTCCTCAGGTCTCCAGGACTCTTCTGAGTATTCTGGAAGATTGCAGCAGTGCAGTGTTCTGAATGGTATCAATCCTTCTGATTTCCAGACTTTCCAATCCCTTTTCCAATCCTTTTGGGACCGTTCCAAGTGCACCAACTACAATTGGTATCACTTTGACTTTCATATTCCATAACTTTTTCAGTTCTCTGGCAAGGTCCAGATATTTGTCCATTTTTTCATTTTCCTTTAGCTTCACCCTGTGATTTGCTGGAACTGCAAAATCCACCAGTTGACAAGTTCTTTCTTTTTTGTTTATCAACACTAGGTCTGGTCTTCTTGCTGGGATAAGGTGATCCGTTTTTATTTCAAAGTCCCAGAGAATTTTATGCGTTTCGTTCTCAAGAACAGATTCTAGTTTATGCATATACCATTTTCTTGTATGGTCAAAATTTAATTTTTTGCATAATTCCCAGTGGATTACCTTTTCAACCCAGTCGTGTCTAGTTTTGCACTCCCGTTGTGCTAGTTTGCTACATTCGCATAGTACATGGTTTTTAATGGTTTTTATTTATTTATTTATTTATTTATTTATTATTATTATTATTATTATTATTATTATTATTATTATATATTGAATGTTCCATTGCATCTTTAAATCGCACTTTCTTATTTGTCGAAATCCATTTATTTGTATACAGTTATAATTTGTTCTTTAAAATACTCATTTTATGAAAATCTGAAACATTTCTTTTCTTCAATTTAAAAGTCCGACACAAAACCTCCGCTGCCTAGCGGCTTTACCTCATCCCAAGGGAAGGCTAGGGGAGTAAACCCCGAAAACAAATCAGGAGCCGGGGTCCCTAATGTGGTGTGATGAACCCACCCAGGCTACATAGTCCCCCCCAAAAAAAAAAATGTGGACACTACTCCATCGTTTCTCGTAGACGGAAGGATACTAACAACAATACAAATAGCTTAACTTGAATTAAAAAGTTAGAAATAAATTTCTTATTTATGTTCAATAGCAACAGAAAACACCCTCCGGGCGTCGTAAAATTTAATTTTTGAAAGACATTGCCTGAGAGGGTGGGAGTTAAAAATTCAATGTCAGAGGGTTTGAATCATAAGTAAGACAATTCCTCATATTTATTAAAGGCGTAAAAAAAATAAAACAATTTGAAAAGCTAACTGAGCCCCGTCCCTCTCAAATAAAATGTTGCATGCATGTAATAATCAAACAATTATTCTGAATATTTTCCACATCAATTTTACACAAAATCGTAGATATTTATTTATTTGTAAACTTTTTAGTTAAATTCTTGTTACTGTAAAAAAAAAGGGACGAGAGTAAAAACAATTTTTAAAATTGCTTACTCAAATTTTGGGTGTATATAGCATAAGAATATTGTGACGTTAGCTGTGACGTAGAGCTATGACGTAGTTTTTGTTACAGACAGAAATACAGACAATCTCCATTATTAATAGAGATAGATACATAGATTAGAAAAAACATTTTTCTATATATTTGTTTTATTATCGTTTATTCTTGATACATTCTTATTTTTAAGTTCTTTATTTATATTATTATTCTTGTTTGTATTTTTTTTAAATTTGTGTTTAGTATGCTTTGTCCTTTATTTATTTGTTTTATTTTTAATCATTTTTTAAATTGATTATTCAATATATCATTGATTTATACATTTATTTTATTCTTATTTAGATTTTCTGATGGAAATGGGGGCAAGCCATTTTAACTACTCTCTTGGATAAACATTGGGAAAGGATTTTATTGAACTTTGGTCTTTTCTTGTCCTCACCAATTTCCCTTTATAAAGGGACCTGCGCTTGGTAGTTGTACAAACAGACAGACAGACAATCTTTCTTTGATATACAAGGTGTGTCAAAAAGTATCAAGATTTTCGGTACTTTTTGACACACCTTGTATTCTGAAAAATTAACATTCCATTCATTCTTCATTGCTATCTTGGTAAATACAGCTTTAAAATCTATACGTTTTGACACACCTTGTATTCTGAAAAATTAACATTCCATTCATTCTTCATTGCTATCTTGGTAAATACATCTTTAAAATCTATACGTTTTGATACACCTTGTATTCTGAGAAATTAAGATTCCATTCATTCTACATTGCTATCTCGGTAAATACAGCTTTAAAATCTATACTTTTTGACACACGTTGTATTCTGAAAATAATTAGCGTTACATTTATTGTTCCTTTCTATCTTGGTAAATACAGCTTTAACCTCGATACTTTTATGACACACCTTGTACATACATTATATAGTTTCATGTAACTATTCTTTTTTAATAATTATAATCATTTGTTTGCACACAGTTATATGGTATCAATCTTTTCTCCCCAATGCTGATAATTTTCATACAGATGTATTTAACACATAGATAGGTACCTAACAGGTACTACAACTCCGGACCAGAGTAGACCGAGAAGCAATGATAATAAAGGGATACTCCACACTCTCCAGATCTCCAGATCTCCAGATGTAGTTTAGTTTCCTACCCAGGGAACATCTTCTTTTTGTGGGGAGAGGTTCACACTCGTCTACAAGGAATAGAGTCAGTATATTCTAAGCCTCGTCGACAGGACGAATTGTGCTGAGTGAGTTGAATTGCAGAAAAGATTTGTGAAATACCATTTACTTTTTATGGCTCGAGGTGATTGTATACTTAGTCTGGCCTCGAACTTTTCAGCACATGCATTCGTATTATTATCTTTTGTTAAAGCCTTGTATTTATTTATTTTAAATGTTTCAGTAATGTATCTTTTTCTTGATATTTTATCCATTAAAGAAAATATAAAAATAAAAAATAAAAACAACAGAAAATTATATTCAAAATAATCAAAATAAATCCTTCACTGACTTTTTGGACCGCCCAGGATTTCATTAATATCTTTTCGACTGCACATTTTTCTTCCCATTCAGATCAGCCGTGGGAGTTTTGGTCAAAGATGATGCCTTCAGGCGACTAATTGTTTCCCCCTTCAATGGCATTGGCTGCCTAGGCCGCTGTCATATGATACGTGCATTGTGACCCAATATTTCTTTCAGCCTCTGTCTTACAATATCCGTGGAAACTGATAGTCTGGTCAATGTAAAAATTTAGAAAAGAAAAAGAAAATAGGAAGGAGGGTAGGATGTTTGCGATTTAGAACTGAAAGGGAAGGGGTTAATATGATGGGGAAAGGAAAGGAAGTTGGTTAGCGGTGTAAAAAAGCTAAAAAAAAAAAAAGCAACAAAAAAAGGCTTAGCGGCATATCTGAAGGACGGTGGGGCTTAACTGGAAGGAAATGACTGATCGAATTGCGTCATGTCGATCTATTCTATCATCGTCACTGGAATAAACAACACTAACAAACCAATTAAGCTTATCAACACAAACAACAACACATCCTTACAATAATATAAATAAGCCGAAAATATAGGAATAACTTAAAAAACAAACATCATTCCCGTGTAACAAAACTATTTTCGTTATCTTATTATAATGGAGATTGTGTGTTTTTCTGTTTGGAACCGAAACTATATTACTACTCAACTCACAATTCCGTTAGTTATTTACGTCACATTCTCCTTGGTCTTATTTTTATTTAAACCTCAATTATTAATAAAATTGTGTTATATTATTAACACTGTTGCCCATATCTACATTGTATTTACCTCGTACCCCACTTGTACGGGTTAGGCACAGGCCCTATTAACGTGGTACCACCCACAAACCGAAGCTCATGGGTGGCAGGTGAAAAATTGCGTCGATCCTGTCGGCATTCCCCCTCAAGGGGGGCCTCAGGCGCTGGGCAATAAACCCAGCCCTGTCCCTTTAAATCGAGGGGACAGGTGTTGCCTGGGGGGATAGCCCCTTGGGATCGACGCTATTAACTCGTAAAGATCCAGGGCCGAAGCCACTGGACCCCCGGCGTGGGCCGGAGCTACATGATATTTTCCATGTACCCCACTTGTACGGGTCAGGCACAAGGCCCTATTAACGTGGGACCAACCACAAACCGAAGCTCATGGGGTGGCGGGTGGAAAATTGCGTCGATCCCGTCGGCATTCCCCCTCAAGGGGGGCACCTCAGGCACTGGGCAATAAACCCAGCCCTGCCCCTTTAAATCAAGGGGGCAGGTATTGCCTGGGGTAATAGCCCCCTGGGATCGACGCTATTAACTTGTAAAGATCTAGGGCCGTTGCCCATATCTACACACTAATAACATGCAATTGTATTTATATATACAACAAAATGGCGGTTTACAGTGTGAACAGGAAGGCTAATTTGCATATTGATATTAAAAATTTTATTTTAATAAATATGTGCTTAGTATTATTGATTTCTAATTGTTTGGTTTTATCGGAATGTATATGAGCAAAACTCTCAGGGATAAATCTTAAAAGAAATCCATTAACAAAAAGAAATAACTCGAATTTTATTCTTTAATTCCTACTTTAACTAAATACTTAAATTAGGACAATTTAGCAATGAAATACGGGAGTGATGGAAGAGTACATTTCACTTGTTCTGTTTTTCGATTATAGCTCATCTGTTTCAAATCTTTTTATCTGCATTCTTATTTCATTTCATTAGCCTTTCTAATTTAATATAATATTTTATGACATTAAAACTTAAATACGTGCACCCGGAAGTTGCATTTAGTTGCTTGTTTGTTTAATTTTTAAAAATATTTTAAAAGCATGTCAACCCCTGTTGAGTTATTTTAAGCCGGAGACATTTTGTTTTATTCATTCTTGATAATTATTGAATTTTTTTTAACTCACTTTTTTTTTTATACATTTTTGTTAATTCATTTTCAACAATTTAACCCATAGATATGACCATAATAGGTACTACCTCTGCGGCTCAGGGTGGACCTGGGATTAATGGCGATGATGGGGTACTCCACAGTGCTTCAGAATTGGAACTTCACCATTAGATGCAGTTTAACCTCATACCAAGAACACGCCGTTATTTAAAAAAGCTTTACGAAAGATTATTTCACGTACACATTGAAAGACTATCTATGATTCAAATATGATATTAGTATTATTACTACATATGCCGGTCCTCGCCAACTCAGCGTATGTGTAGCACAGAGATTTGTGCGGTAGAGGGAGGAGCTGTTGGTAGGTGTAGCGCCCCCACCCCCAGACGCTAAAATAATCTCCTTGGTCTAGCACTAGTGAAAAGGGGATAGCTTCTCTCGCTGTCTGGCTGATATTGACTTAGCCAGATAAAAGGTTTGAAATGGAGGGGTATAATTGAAACATAGAAACTAATTCTTCCATCATTTTCCATCACTCCCGTTTTTCCTTGCTAATTTTTCTAATCTAACTATTTAGTTAAATTGGGAAGTAAACAATAAAATTACAGTTTTTTTTCTTTTTGTTAATGGATTTCTTTTAAGATTCATCTCTGAGATTTGTGCTCCTATCCATTAAAATAAACCTGACAATTAGAAATCAATATTACCGAGCACGTATTTATTAGAATCAAATTTTTAAGATCAATATTCAAATTAACCTTCCCGTTCACACTGTAAACCACTATTTTGTTGTATATATATAAATACAGTTGCATGTTATTCGTATGTAGTTAGAGCTAACAGTGTTAATAATGTAAAGCAATTTATTAATAATTGAGGTTAAATAAGAATAAAATCATGGAGAATGTGACGTAAATAACTAAGGTAATTCTGACTTGAGTAGTGATATAGTTTCGGTTACAGACAGATACACAATCTCATAATAACTAGCAAAATAAAAAAACGCCCTCTGGGTGACGTAAAATAAATATTGCCTGAGGGGATGGGAGTTGAAAAATTAATATCAGAGAGTTTGTATCATAAGTAAAGTAAAATCATAAAATTTATTAAAGGAGTAAAAAATAAAATAAATTTATTAAAGGAGTAAAAAAAAAATTGAAATGGAAAGTTAGTTCAGATAACTTTAAATATATATCAAAATAAAACAAACTATATATATAGATAGATAATACCAGGTATGTATTTATTAAAACTTGTTTAAAAAACCAATGAGGACTGTCTAACATTGCATGCTCAAATTTTGAGTGTATTTATTCTATGTTATGACGATTTAGGTAGTGTGACGTAAGCAGTGACGTAGTTTTTGTTACAGACAAAAACCGGAAGCGAATCTCCATTATTAATAGATAAAATATAGGTTCATCAAAACAATTGCTCGTGTTTTGATTTCTTTTACAAACTTACTCCAAAGCTTATGTTATATACATACACTATATTAGTTTATTCTTCATGAGTTTTTCATGTCATTAATTACAGGAGTCATTCGCAGACTTCTGAATGATAGCAAATGAGACCTGGGGTGTGGATTACCCCTTTAATTGTCATTGCTCCCAAGTCCACTCTGACCCGATGTAATAGTAACTGCTGGATCCCATCTATGGGTCAAATAGATCTCTTTTGAAATTTATTAGATAGTAATACTTGATACCATATAACGGTAAATTATTTGTAGTAAGAATTGTCACGTGGAAGCTATAAGTGAGTACTGAGGATCATTATCTTTTATTAGTTGAGACTATATAACTGCAAATATGATGATTATTATTAAATTATTAAATTGAAAGAATTACTTGAAAGCATATAATTTTGTATAAAATTAGTATTAGATAGAACTATTTTCCTGTTCTGTCGGCTGGGGCTGTAGAATACGCCGAATGCTCCTACCCCCAATGGGGCGAAGTCCCCTCCAACGGGGACACCTGTTAGCCATGGGTGGCGACCCGTGATGATTAAGGACAGAATCCTGGTGGCTGAGCAGTCCATGACTTGCAACACTTTTACTTGGGCTAGACGGGCAGTCGGAGAGACCTCGTCAGATCAGTCGGCTTGGAACGTCAAGCCCTAGCACCTATATGATTGTTCCAACCCTATTGCCCCTATGCCAAATTCCCTATGCATTTTATTATATATGTGCTAGAAGGTGATGACTGAGGGTCTTAGAGTGCTGGATATGACGTTAAACTGCATCTAGTGGTTGAATTTCTAATTCTGAAGCTCTGGAGAGTGTGGGGTAACCCTTCCTCACATTTACCCCCAGGTCTACTCTGACCCGGAGTGGTAGTACCTGTTAGAGTCCCATCTATTACAAGAATGCATTTTAAAAATTGAGTTCCAAAAAAGAATTTTCCATGTCCAAACTGCCCTGACCTTATATATATATACAAGGTGTGTCAAAAAAGTATCGAGACTTTTTGTATTTTTGACACATCTTGTATTTTGAAAAAAAAAACTAACGTTCCATTCGCTATTTCCATCTTGGTAAATACAGCTTCAAACTCGGCACTTTTATGACAATCCTTGTATTCTGAAAAAATTAACGTTACATTCATTGTTCATTTCTATCTTGGTAAATACAGCTTCAATCTCGATACTTTATGACACATCTTATATATATATATATATATATTATATATTATATATAATATATATATATATATATATATATATGGGAGTAAATATAGAAAATTAATCCGACAATATTAAGTAATTTGAAAAAACAAATGTTCCGAAAATAGGATGAATTTAATTATCGATGTTTAAACATTTCGGTTTCTTTAAACCTTCATCAGGATGTATCTTGGGGTGAAGAAATTGATGGATGTTTTATAGATATAAAACATATATAAAACATTCATCATTTTCTTGATGAAGTTTAAAGAAACCGAAATGTTTAAACATCGATAATTAAATTCATCCTATATTCGGAACATTTTTTTTTCAAATTTCTTAATATATATATATATATATATATTATATTATATATATTATATATATATATATATATGTTGTGTATCTTGGCAGCGAGTTATTTTATTCAAACTTTAGAAAGATCGCCAGACGACTGGAAAAAACACATAACCAAATAATGAAGAAGAGTACTCAGTGTTATTCAACATATATATATATATATATATATATATATATATAAGCATTTCAAAAATGTCAGCATTTCTATGGGACTTCCTTTATGATATTATGATTTTAAAGTCTTTGCCTGTTCACCGTTCCTGTGAATACATTATTGGAATATTTTCGAAGTGGTCTCCGTAATGTTAGTCCTGCTTTTCTAATAGAGATATTCCCATAGAGATATTAACATTGTTTTTATTAATATGACTGTTGAACGTGTGGAGATTATTTGAAATTATATCAAAAATGTACTCCCATATAGGTTTTAACATTTTTAAATCACCCTGTATATAATTAATAATATAATTTTCTATATTTGTGAATAATGAGTGTTCAATATCGGTAACAGAGCGAAGGTACGTTTAAATTAGAATAAAGTTGACAAAAGCCAACGACGCTTGGTGACAGTTTCTCATTCAGTGAGCTAGTGATATATATATATATATATATATATATATATATAACTATACTGATGAGAGATGATACCTCGAAACACGTGTCTATAGTTTACTCTATTATACGCTCCCAATTTCGGTTGAGCACTTTATTTAGAGGGTATATAATTGTAAATTCACCGTATTCGGCGCTCAGCTAAATCTCACTTTGTTTACAAAATTTGAGAACTCTAGGTGAAGTTCATTTCCGCTTAGAAATGTAGCGATTAAATAGCCTGCTATACTTGGCGACTGACTGTGGCTGTGTGGGTAAGAGATTTGGCGAGCGTAAGTTCGTTTGGGTCTCTAACCCGGCCAGAGGCAGCTGCTAAAAAAATCGTATAACTATACTGATGAGAGGTGATACCTCGAAACACGTGTCTATAGTTTACTCTATATATATATATATATATATATATATATATTGTTGTACTAAATCTGAGCGAATCAACTTTTGTCTCTCTACGGCTTTTTTACTGCTTAGTTTAATGACATGAAAGTTATACTAAATTATTCCTTACTTCTAGGAGTGAGTTATATTTGCAAAAAATCAGTTTAATTGGTTCTAATTAGTCGTAATTTGCAATTAAGTAAAAAACGGACCAATCTCTTATTGTACATTCTGCCTATCACTTTCTTTCTCTCTATGTGTATTTTGATTACATCTTTGTTCTATATGTTAGATTCTCTGGGAGAGTACAGAGAGAGAGAGAGAGAGAGAGAGAGAGAGAGAGAGAGAGAATGGTGGAAGAATTTGAAATGTTTTTGTATGTTAAATTTCATAAAAAGCAACCGTAGCATAAATTATGTCAAACCTTCCCTTTCTTAGAAATCTTACAAAATGATTTTGATATTCTGTCCGGTCGTATTTATTTTTTAATGAATTTAATTCGCTTTGCAAACTCACTTTTCCCTAATCTCAATTATCTACCCAGAGCTGAATGGGGGACCCAACGGGTCACGTTTTGTCTAGTACCTCTATATATATATACATATATATTCATTAAATTATATATGTATTAAATTATATATATATTAATCAAATTTAAGTGTTAAATCAAATTTGACATTACGAGAGTCACCATTGAAAGAAAAATAGTTACCAAAAATCATGGTATTAACCGATTTAAATTAAATTTTCAAAGTTGATATGTTAATAAATTGAGGTTATAATGCACCACTTTTATTCAAAAACGTTTATATATTTTCACTTTGATGCCACCTATATTTCGGGTGTAATATATATATATATATATATATTATATATATATATATATATATATTATATATTGGATATTTACGGCTCACTCTAAAGTTTGTATAAATATAAAGATAACATTTTTTTTTAATTGGCTGCATTTGCAAGAAATCAAATTCTTAAAATTGAAAAATTAAACTTAAACATTTTTTTTTTTAAATTTTTCAGATTTTTTAATTACTCTGACTAGCAAAATAAAAAAACGCCCTCCGCTATTTTAGTAATCTAATATCAAATAAAATTAAACTTTTTGCTGAATATGTATTGTTTAAACAATGAATGAAATACTACTACTAACTATTAATTATTTCGCTACACTTAATATAAATAAATATATTGCAGATGATCAAAATATATCAGTAATAAAAATAAAAACAAACCGTAAACAGTTTTGGCGTTAAAAATGATTGTAAACATGTTTTTAATGTTTGCACATAAAAAGTAACAACCATAAACAGTTTTTGTATTAGAAATATGAGTAAACAAAACTAAATTCGGTTTAACTTTCAGGTCTATTTTACAGTTCTTAAAATCTAAGCTAAGAGAGGTTTATATGATGATTTCTTGTTTGTAAATATTTTTCCCGTAAAGATCTATACGTTAAATAACTTAAATATATGTTAAATAAAACAAACTATAAATTAATCAATAATACCGGGCGTGTATTTATTAAATCTTATTTTGAAAAACACGGTAGACCGTCAAATGTTGCGCGCTTAGTTTATGAGTATATATAGAATAACATTGCTCTGTAACTTATGTATAAATGGTCTTGAATATAGATTAAATACTCATTGATAAACACTTTCCTGAAATAACTGTGACGTTAATAGTGACGTAGTTTCGGTTACAGACAGATAAATACCAAATCTCCATTATATATAGAAGATGTACATGAAATATAAAGTTATTTTTGATTATCAGATTATTAAAAAAAATATAATAAATATCCAATTTTTCTGTTTAAATAAACAGGTGTAGTTAAGTTTAAACTGAAATTTAAATTAATGTTCTTTTATATCTGATAAATCTAAACATGTTATGAAATAAATATTTTTTTACTAATTTGAAAATATAAATTTTAATGCTAGAAATGGGCCTACTATAATTTAAAATTAATTTTAAGTGATGGATGTACGTAACAGTATTATCTATTATAAATAATTTCGATTTGTTTTCCTTGGGTAACTTGCATTAGATTAAAAATTAGGGCTTACCTTATATATATATATATATATATATATTATATATATTATATATATATATATATATATATATTATATATATGGAAGTATGATGAGGAAATTAATCCGACAGTATGTGGAGAAAATTTTAAAAGAAAACAAATACAGGATGTTCATGAACGATGGAAACTCTTTATGTCGATACTTAATTTTCTCCATATATATATATATATATATATATAATATATATATATATATATATATATATGCGCGCGCGCGTGTGTGGGTGTTTGTGTGTGTGTGTGTGTAAAGGCATAGCTCTAAATACGCTGAGTGTTTTTAATCCCAAAAAGGATGGAACGTAAGTAACCTTAATGATTGTTTTAATAAAATAACTGATGCATTATAAAATTCATTGATTAAAAAGTCAACTCTAATTTTAATTAAAACTGGATAATTCTCTGATTTTTTGGTAATTATTTGTTTATCATTAGGGAATTGTTAATGTAAAAACAATAGTCATGTCTCGGCTGCCATAATTCAAAAATATTTCGCGCGGGAATTCATCTAAACAAACAAAGAGTATTTTTTTACCGAAAATTTTTCCGCGTTTTTTTAACACAAAAAGGATATCACACTGAAATAGAATATAAACATGTGAGTCATTTTTCTATACATAGAGTATTTAATGTTTCTTTTGTTTTGTTTTTTTTGTTTTTTGTTATGATTTTCTAATAAAAAAAATGATGGGATTTTTTAAATATTAATAACACGTTTTTGTAAGTATGCAAGGTATTTCACGCAAACCATCTGCAATTGCAAATTTTTGGGGTAAATGTAATGTTTAAAATATATTAGAAATTAATTACATATGCAAAATTATTTTGCTTTTTTTTTTACTGATGTACTTTATGCAACTATTTTTCGACCAAGACTAAAATTTAACCATAACAATCGATTTAATCAATTTTAATTCGTTTTTTAACTGTAAAAGACCGTCTTTGGAGAATATATATATATATATATATATATATATATATATATATATATAAATATCATTTGTTATATTCATAATTAAAAAGGGCTCAATATCATTGATAAAAAATGTATCTTCAATTAAGTTGCGGAGACAAAAAGTCAGTGGCGTTTGCTAACCGACAGTTTCTCGCGCCCATGCGATTTTCAAATCAGTCTACCCTATAATATATATATATATATATATATATATATATATATTATATATATATATATAGAGTACAATACATTTAAGGTGCGATTGTTATCAAGGGTTTCAAAGGAGCGTCTCAGCCATTTATCATCAAGACAACAAATAAATTCAGCTCTTACACCCGTAATCTACGACTTTATTTCAATTCTCCAATCCTAAAACAACTACGAATATATATATATATATATATATATATATATATATATATATATATATATATATATATATATATAGTCTGTGTGTGTGTGTGTGTGTGTGTGTGTGTGTGTGTGTGT
>CM042137.1:107618599-107628599 GCA_023376005.1 Doryteuthis pealeii | reverse complement strand
GTGATTATAAACATACGTCTACGTAAGTATGTACCAATTAATTGCTCGCTTCTTACTGACAGTTGCTGACGGCCGAGAGGGTAAGGTGTTTGACTGACAAAAATTCAGTCGGATTTCGCTCGCGGCTAGAAGTAGGTGTTAAAGTCGAGCCGCACTGATGAGATGTAAACGACGAAACACTGTGCTTATGGATGACTAATATATATATATATATATGTATGTATGTATGTGTGTGTATAATGAAAATCTAATAACATATACATAGTTATTTATAATTCTTTTTTTTAGGTGTGTAAGTCGTCGTCATCGGGGCGGCCAAATGTCGGTATCAGCCAGACAGCGAGGGAGTATATCCCCTTTTCACTAGCGCTAGACCAAGGAGATTATTTCAGCGTCTGTGGTGGAGCGCTACACCTAACATCAGCTCCTCACTTTACCGCACCGATCCCTGTGCTACTCATAAGCTGAGGTGGCGAGGACTGTTATCGTACCAGAAACCTTGTGCTTCCTAGCCGAACGCTCTACTGACTGAGCTAAACCGGCCCCTATAACTCATAACTAAATTTAGGTATGTAAAGATGTTAATATTTACGTATCCTTCTGACGGATGACAAAATAATGAGGCAACCAGGAAAACAACAATTGTTTATTAATGACTTTCAAGTACAAAACCATCTATCAAAATAAAACGTCCTTATTCGGCTGCTGAGATCTGAGAGCCACAACAAAGACGAATATGAAATTGTCTTTTAAAAATCACATTCTGGTGATTTTGTTTTTTGTAAAGCGATCCAGTTTCTATCACGGATATTACACACTGGAATTGCATTTAATTCATGTTTTGGTAATTATGAACTTATATTTAGTAAATATGGGTGTTCCAGAAAAAACAGAACCCACAAATTTTGTAATAAGACTGTTAATTTTAACTAGGGGAGTTTAGGGTTAGGGTTAGGGTTTAGGGTTAGTTTAAAAGGAAAAGTAATAAATAATTTGGGTTCTGTTTTTTTTTGGTCGCCCTGTACAGGGTGATCCAGAAAAAAACAGAACCCTAACTCTAACCCCAACCCCAACCCTAACCCTAACCCTTGACTCTTCTAGTTAAAATTAACAGTTTTATTACAACATTTGTGGGTTCTGTTTTTTCTGGGACACCCTAATTTACTAAACCAAAGTTCCCACTTTTTTACCCTATAATTAATTTAATGTGTGTGTGCGCATGCCTCTGTGAGTTTGTGCGTGTGTGCTCGCGTGTGCCTTTATGTGTGTGTGCGTGCGTGTGTGTGTGTGTGTAAAATAATTTCAAATTATTTAAAGGCATATCAGCTACTTTTTGGTTATTTATTGATGGAATTTGATACTCTTATATAGTACGTAAATAATGACAACGTAATCGTCTTTTTTTCTATGAATAATGTCTGATGAAACCTCGGAATAAAAAAAATAGTGAGATCTCACAGGATTTGGTAATTAAACCTAGCAATTGTTACCTACTCTGTTCACCTTGCATATTTACTTAGTAATCAGACTGCTCTCAATGATATTGGACATTCTTTATTTATCAATATAGCAAGCAATATATATATATATATATATATATATATATATATTTGTATAGTCATCCACAGACACATGTTTCGACTTATCAAGTCTCTTCAGTGTGGCTAGACATAGCTACCTACAGCCGGGTTAGAAATCCGATCGTTTCAGCAGCAGTCGGACAGCTTACTCTCTCGGCTATCATCACCCACAGAGTATGAAGGGGATTTTAACTGTTTTAATACACACATCTGTATGTATGTAAAGGCCGTCATAGAGTGCTCCATCCATTTTATAGGAGAGCGTTGCGTTTACGCTTTAGTTGGCAGCCGTCAGGGAGATCCCCTTCCAAAGTGCTCATCCCCAGTGGGTAGGGGAGCGTATATATTCATCTACAGACACGTGTTTTGACGAAGTGTCTCTTCAGTGTGGCTAGACATTTTGTGAGCTAACTACAGCCAGGTTAGAAATCCGATCGCTTCAGCAGCAGTCGAACAGCTTACCCTCAAACTCCGAGAGTATAAAAAAACTCCCGGTTTTATAGTTTGTAATTACACAATACAAACTTTTGCCTGGAGAAAAAAAATAAAAAAAGAAAGAAAAGACCAAATCATCTGCACGTCCTTAAAGAAATCAGATGGTACTATAAAAATGCCCAAAAGAAAAAAATACTGTAAAAATTGCCCAAATTAAATATACTAAAGTGCCCAATACAAAAAGTAGACCTAATAAATAATAATAAAGTAAGCCTGATAAGTCAAAGAATATCTACCTAGGTTTCTCCTGACGGATCATCAGGATAATTCTAAATTATCTTGATGATCTGTTATGAGAAACCTAGGTAGATATTCTGTGACTCATTAGGCTTATTTATATATATATATATATATATATATATATATATATATATATATATATATATATATAAGTGTGCGAGTGTGCGTATTGCTACTTTCAGGTTTACGGTCAAAGGATATTCCCCTGGTTATGACGTAACCGTGGATCTGACAATAGTGATACATCTGTTTGGATATTTTGTATAGTCTCGCTGTATAAATAGATCTATATTAGATACTGGGAGGAGTAAATATGAAGGCTTAAAATCTACAGTAACTTATCAATTTTACTTCTCGTTTCACACATACACACACGCAACACACACGCGCATACACACACACACACACAGACACACACACATATAATCTTCATACAATGATTGCTATTTACACAGTAGCATTGCAACTAACAAAGCCTTCATCAGATGATGACTCTGGGTTCAGGCATGGTTTCGGGGCCGAAGCATCATTACCACTAACCCAGAGCGCCCCAGCAGTATCTCCCGATTCCATGAGACTTTGTTGGTTTGATGTCACAATATAGGACTGCCATATCAACGCTGATGCGGTTAGAGCTTTCTCCTGAATCTTTTTTAAGTATTTCCTCTTGTCTGGTAGAGAAAGTCTAAGTTTAGCATCTGCATAGGTATCTATTGTAGATATACGGAGAATAAAGAAGATCACAAATAGAATCCTCCCTAAATTACCTGTTTATTGTATATATATATATATATATATCATCATCATCATGTCGCGCTATAGCACGGATATCCATGACAATCTCTCGCCAACCTTTCCTATCATTCATTTTCCAGGGAGGTCCTCTGCGCAGCAACCTGCATCTTTGCTTAGTTGGTCAATGTAGGTCTTGCTTGGGGCCCACACTAAGCATGTCCGTGTGTTGGCTTCACAGGAGAACGTCACTTATGAGCTCATCTTGCTTCTCCAGCAGTGCCCGGCATGTCTTGTCCGTCTCACTCGAATGGTTTGTGAGATGGGGCAGGTGGCCATATAGCTGTTTCATCGTGGGGTGCTGCTTCCACGATTTATTCAGGACTGCACGCAGCATTCTTGTGCAGCTCCGTCCAGTTTATTCTCAAGGCGCCTCGTTAGGGTCCAAGTGGTGCATCCGTATAGCAACACTGATACAACCACCGCCTGGAAGAAATGTCGCTTTAGCTTGTCAGTGAGATCGGATTTCCATATTACTGATAATTTGTTAGTGGCCGACCACGCTTTTCCTATTCGTGTATTTACATCGCTTTCTGTGGATAATATTACCACCTAGGTATGTGAATTGTTCTACTGGCTTAGGGGCTTACCGTTGAGTGTGGTTATGTCTCCTTTCCTTTTGAAACATATGTTTCTGTTTTATCGGAGTTTACATGAAGGCCAATATTATTTGCTGCCTTCTCTGGGCTATGCAGTAGTGACTCGGCCTGTGGTGGTGTATCTGCAAGGAGTGCAAGGTCATCAGGCGTAGTCTGCATCTGTGACTTTCTGTGCGGGGATATCGCCTGCTTCTTGCCTTTTTTAGTGTGAAGCCTTCTTCTTTTATGGTATCTAATGATGTTTCGGAGTACATAGTCTAAGCATATGATGAATATATATGGTGCTAGTGTATCTCCTTGTAGGACTCCAGTTCCGATGTCGAAGAAATCTGTGTCGCCATCGGGTGAGCGTACATTGCTTGTGTATTTTTGTAGAGCATCATTATAGCAGCAACAGTTTCTTCTGGTAGCCCGTATGCTAGTAGTATTTGTTCCATTTTTCCTCTGTGTATGGAATCAAATTCCTTGGAAAAATTCTACGAATAGTAGCGTTGCCTCTAGATTCTTTGCTCGAATCCCTTCTATGATTCGTCGTATAGTCAGGATCTGAGAGTTGTGGAACGGTTTCTACGGAATCCGTTTTGGTTTTTTCCTAAGATTTTTCTATTCGGGTCGGATGCGATTAAGAAGAAGGGCATTATAGATCTTGGCTGCGATAGCCGTAAGAGTTATGCCTCTGTAGTTTTAGCTATTCCTAGGTCTCCCTTTTTGGGGAACGGGAGGATGCATCCTTTTGTCCATTTATCTATTCTATTTTTGTTATATACTGCATTGCATAGCCTAAAACGGGCAAGTTCAGCGACATATATATATATATAATATATATATATATGTGTGTGTGTGTGTGTGTGTGTGTGTGTGTGTGTTGTGTGTGTGTGTGTGTGTGTTCATGTGTGTGTGTGTGTGTCTGTCTGTCTATGTGTCTGTGTGTGTCTTAAAAAATTGAGTTGGAAAAAAGAAATTGAATACTCAACAAGAATGAATAAAACAAAATGTCTTCGACATAAAATAATATATATATATATATATATATATATATATATATAATATATATATATATATATATATTATATTTTATGTCGAAGACATTTTGTTTATTCATTCTTGTTGGATATTCAATTTCTTTTTTCAAACTCAATTTTTAAAACACATTTTTTATATTATTCTTTTTATATATTGAACGCAAAGATGAGACCCTAACAAGTACTACCATTTGGGATCAGGATAGACCTGAGAGTAATGGCGAAAAAGGAATACTCCACTATTTTCAGTTTCAGAAGTGGAACTTCACAACTAGATGCAATTTATCGTCATACACAGGACACTAAGACCGTAAGCCACCGTCTTCTAGCGAATATATGATAAAAGGGATCGAAGGGTTTCCAGAAGGGCAATCATATGGTTGTGACAATCATATTAGGTGCCAGGGCTTGATGTGACCTGCCGATTGATTGGTGGAGGCCTTTCAGACCGCTTATCTAGATTAAGTAAGGGCCAAATTGGAGTGTTGTATTTCATGGACTGCTCAGCCACCAGAATTCCGTCTTTAACCATCACGGATCTTCACCCACAGCCAACAGGTGGCCTTATTTGAGTAATCGTACCCCTACACAGAGGTGGCCCAAGCGAGGGATTTTAAATAGATAAAAAAAATTGAATGCCCAACAAGAATTAATCAAACACGACGTCTTCGGCATAAAATAACCCAATGGTTTGACGTGCCGTAAAAGCCAACAAACCAACCAACAAACCCACTCTATCATTTAATCCGAAGGCACGTGGAGCAATGGTCATAGTCGTGGGAAATGGAATCGATGATCCGGGTTCAAATCGTGGACAAGGCTTTTTGCATTTCACATAGCGCTAGTACTTTTGGGAAAGATAGATATTTACTCACAACGGTTATCACGGGTAGGATGTGAGACAATTTCGCAAGTTTGGGCATCCAATCGAATTCACTATTCAGTAATAAGTGATCTGCAAGACTAGCTTGCTAACCATTACACCTCGATGGGACACCCTACCATTGGGAAAGTTAAGAATACAACCACTCTCCCTTCAGCAAGGATTAGATAGTAGGACTGACTGGTCTCTTTAATATTGGTTAGGCAGCCAGTCTAGGAGAAGGAAAACTCTGAAATCAAACCTGTTAAACTCCAATTAAGAAACTGACCATGTGCCACATCTACCTCAATTGGAGGGGTTGGCAAATATACAAGGTGTGTCAAAAAAGTATCGAGATTTTTTGTACTCTTTGACACACCTTGTATTCTGAAAAAATTAACGTTCCATTCATTGTTCATTTCTATCTTGGTAAATACAGCTTCAAACTTAGCATTTTCATGACACACGTTGTATTCTGAAAAAAATTAATGTTCCATTCATTGTTCATTTCTATCTTGGTAAATACAGCTTCAATCTCGATAGTTTTATGACACACCTCGTATGATACTTAATCCAGATAGCAGGTAAATATCCAAATATTCGCAGATCTCGTCACCGTCTATAGGACGAAACCAAATCAATATTATTAAAAATACTTCTGATCATAGTTGATCGTCTCTGTGGAAGGAAAGTTAGAAAATGAACACTGTGGATCTCTATAGAGGTTAATCAGTGAGCTGCTGTCTTCCTGTTACTCAAACTGATTTGCAATGAAACCGTACGTACTAATCCTCTGTGATCAGATGTAACGCGTGGTCGTGTTTAACGTGGACAACTTTCCGGAAACAGGAGGGGAATATTAAAAGTTGTACAGCCGAGTCGGCATTTCTCGTGTGGGGCGCTCTAAGATATCAGGTAAGGAATGGGGCTGGTTCTAATTAACCTTTTTGTCCAGCTGAAGTCTAGAGAAATGTTGGTAATTATGAACTTTTGTTTAGTAAATTAGAGTGTCCCAGAAAAAAAAACCACAAATTTTGTAATAAAACTGTTAATTTTAACTAGGGGTTTAGGGTTAGGGCTAGGGTAGAGTTAGGGTTAGGGTTGGGTCGGGTTGGGGTTAGGGTCAGAGGTCGGGATTAACGTGCGGATCATCTCATGAAAGAAAAGTAGCAAAAGATTTATTCACCCCATGTGTTATTTGAGTTTAATTTAGTTTGGTTTGGTTTGTTTTGTTTTACAGCATATCAACCTCAATGGGTCATTTAATGCCGATAAAGTTTTGAAATAAAGTCAGTCTTAATGGATACTCAATTTTTTTTATAAATACATTTTTTCTATTTAACCCATAAATGGGACCCTAACAGGTACTACCACTCTGGGTCAGAGTGGACCAGGGAGCAATGGTGATGAAGGGGTGCTCCACATTACCCAGACCTCCAATACTGGAAGCTCACCATCAGATAGAGTTTAACGTCATTCCCAGGACATGTAGACCCTCAGCCACCGCCTTCTAGCACCTATTTGATAAAAAGGGTTGGGGCTTGCCATAATGACAATAGGGATGGGCAATCATATAGGTGCTAGGGCTTGACGTAACCAGCCGATTGATCGGAGGGGTCTCTCCGACCGCCCGTCTAGCCTAAGTAAGGGTCTAAGTGGAGTGTTGCAGGTCATGGACTGATCATCCACCAAGACTCCGTCCTTAAGCATCACGGGTCGCCACCCACGACCAACAGGTGGTCTCATTTGGGGGAGTATTACCCTTCTGCAGAGGTGCAGTCGGTGCATTCTAAAGCCCCAGCTGACAGGGCTGGTATTATTTGAGATTTATTTATTTTCAGGGCCTGTTTAGCTCAGTTGGTAGAGTTTTCGGCTAGGAATAACAAGGTTCTTGACTCGATACCGGCCCTCGTCAACTCAGCATATGAGTAGCACAAGGATCTGTGCGGCAAAGTGAAGAGCTGATGGTAGGTGTGGCGTTCCGCCTGAGATGTTAGAATAATCTCCTTGGTCTAGCGCTAGCGAAAAGGGTATAAACTCCCTCGCTGTCTGGCTGATACCGACATTAGGCCGCCCCGACGACTTTACTTTTTTTACTTTATACTTTACTGGGCCATAACGACAGGGAAAATATTTTTTGTGCAAAAAGATGAAGTCGCAGCCTGTAAGGAGAGTAACCAGATGGTTCAAGAAATTTTGCTCGAGTTTCAAGAACCTCGGTGGTCATTTATCATTTAGCCCTAAAACTGTGTCTTCCGGGACCGTGTTTCAAGCAATAGATGCAAATCCAGCGAGTACCACACGGAGAATATCAGGCGAGGTCGGCATCACACAGTTCAGCGTGGTTTGTCACATTTACAACCTTGGCAAAAGCATAGGGACAAAAAATTGCTCAAAACCGTCGGTACTTTAAGAGGTGCCTTAGATTTCCGGCAGTGAAACCTACCCAATTGTGAGGGGGTGGGGTGCTGCATTGGGAAAGAGACAGCTCCCCCTCCCACGCAGATACTTCAGGACTGGAAACAAATAACTTATTCTCAAGCCGAAGCCAGAGAATTGTGAATTTGTATGACAGGTTTACAAGATGAGGGTACCCCGAAAATGGAGCGTTTCAGGAAAGGGCACTTTCATTTAAAAAAAAAAAAGAAAAAAGAAGTTAAACAATTATTGAATTCGACATGAACGGTTGGCAAAATTTCTATGTGAGATTGCCAATTTCACGACGGGAAAATTGCCGCTGTAGATTACAAGAGTACGACGCCCATGGGATTGTTACAATTTATGAGCATTCATAAGTTGTGAACGTACCTGTAGTTAGAGTTTTAAATAAAGTTCGTTAGGATTAAAAATCACGGGGTTCATGGAAAATTACCCAACATTTGTGACTGTTGTTTGACCGCTTAAAAGCGCGCCATTGAGCGCCATGAAAATAAGTTTTAAGTTAAACAGATTCGACCCGGATTTCAAGGAGCGTAGACGGTGCTGTCAGCTCCCGAGGTCCATCTCACCCGTGGCGGAATCATGGGCTAAGAAAATAAAACTTGATCAAGAAACACCAAGACTTGTTATTAATTAAATGTTAGGACAATGACCAGCCCAGCCCAGCCCTGTAAAAGAACTAATAAAGAGAATCAACACCCAGAAGAATAGAAGTCAGCCCAGAGAAGATGGTGGCTGAAGTACAAACTGTTGGACGAAGAACCAGTAAGCAGTTACCAGAAGTGAAACAAGTAAGACCATTAACATCTTCACTATCATCTCTAACTCCCCAAACCCCCCTCTCTCTCTCTCTCTCTCTCTTCTTCTACTCTCTCTTCTCTCTCTCTCTCTCTCTCTCTCTCTCCTCATTATATACCCAAATCATGTTAGGAGCATATAAAAGGATCCCCTGTTGGCCGTGGATGGCGATCTGTAATGCTTGCGGTGAGGATTGTGGTGACTGAGTGGTCTGCGACCCGGACACTAAGTGGTTCAGTTACATGCATCACTCTACTTCGGTCCTGCCTTTGGTTAGACGGTCGGTCGAAGAGGCCCCAGCCGATCCCGTGGCGGATGGGCTGGGAAAATAGTTATTAATTAGAAAGTGAAGTTAAAAAGTCGCCAAGAAGAGCAATATTTTATTTTGTATTTTAGGTTTTTAGTTGTTCATTTATTCATTCATTTTATCTATTTATCTATCTTTATTTACTTATTCATTTATTCATTTTGTTAATTTCGCCAGAAATTCTTTCGTGCGAAACCGGACTTTACTTGATTTCAAAAATTTAAAAAGGATTTATTTCTCTTGGGAATTAACTCTTGAATATATAATAATCAGTCGCTTTCATTTTGTATTTGTAAAAGAAATCAGCAATTTAAGCAATTCATGAATCTGCTGCTTACAAAGAAAAATGATATATATATATATATTATATATATATATATATATAATATATAATATAATAAGATAAATATATAGGTTTTACATATCTATTTATTGGGTGACAAAGGAACTTTCACAACCATATTGCGTTGACACCCAATAAATAGATAATGAAAAACCTATAATTTATCTTATTATATATATTAACAGCCTCTATTTTATATGAGCACTCTACCAATAATACTTGCTTTGGTACACCATTTCCAGCAAAAGCTGAAATAGTGACCATCTCACACATATAATATATATATATTAATATATATTATATATTTCTCAATCTTAGCCCTCTTTATAATATATATATATTATATATATTGTTAATTCTTTTAACAATCTTATCTTACCTTCTATATTTCTCCCCCTCTCCTCTCTCTCTCTCTCTCTCTCTACATATATATATATAATATATATATATATATATATATAATATATAATATATATATATATATTATAATATGATTAGTTTTGGCCATTTTTATCTCTCTCTT
>CM042137.1:107610941-107618499 GCA_023376005.1 Doryteuthis pealeii | reverse complement strand
AAAGCAGTTTGATGAAAGAAGCCGGGTAAATAAAAATAAATAAAATAAATATAAATAAAGAGAAAGAGACAAAAACATGTCATTCATCATAGCAGGTGTCAATTGTTTTGTTTCGGGTCGCCTATTTAAACTTCATCATCAATGAAAAAAATAAATTCAACCCGTTAAGAAACTATTATATTAGGTAGAAAATGAATAAATGGATACCTTAGTGCAAATATAAATTTATTTCGGCATTTCTTTGCCTCTTCAGTCTGATCTATCTTATTAATTCGAGACCTCAAAACCAGCGTCTCGTTTGTTTTTTTCGCTTTATTTTAAAAACAAACAAACAAACAAAAAATACAGTTGAAACGCTAGATCATACAAGTGAGACCGGGTATGAGGTCGCGAATTTAATAAAGATCAGACTTGAAAAAGCAAAGAAATGCCGAAAATAAATTTATATCCCGTTGCGTCCAAGGTGGTCGGACGTGTATTCATTTATTCATAATATTCCGTATAATGTAAAAAATATTTATATGCAAATCTTTATATGTACTGAGTTCTCAATTTTGGCTTGAATCCTATCAAGGCAAACACTTGTGATATCACACACACACACAACATACACACACACACACACACACACACACACACACACATATATATATATACTGTATACCTATATATATATATATAGTGGGTGGGCGGAAGTATTCGTTCACTTAAAAAAGATAAGCATTTACAACTTGAACACGCAATGAAAACACTATTTTATTTATTTACACAAACATATTATGGCAGTAGTAAGCAAATATAAGTAAAAGTAAAAGTAAAGCGTCGAAAGTGGCCTAAAGGTACGTATCAGCCAGAACAACGAGGAGTCTATCCCCTTTTTTCACTAGCGCTAGACCAAGGAGATTGTTTATATTAGCGTCTGAGGTGGTCGCCACAACCTAACACCAGCATCCTCACTATACCGCACCAGATCCCTGTGCTACCTCATACGCTGAGTTCCTTCTAAGGACTGGATAATTCTTAACCAAGGTTAAAGCAAGCCACCAAGTAACACACAAGGCTGATGTCATAAAAGTATCGAGATTGAAGCTGATATTTACCAAGAATAGAAATGAACAATGAAATGGAACGTTAATTTTGTCCAGAATACAGGGTGTGTCAAAAAAGTATCGAGATTGATGCTGTGTTTCCAAGGATAGAAATGAACACATGAATGGAACATTATTTTTTTTTCAGAATACAACGTGTGTCATGGAAAATGCCGAGTTTGAAGCCTGTATTACCAAGATAGAAATGAACAATGAAATGGAACGTTAATTTTTCAGAATACAAGGTGTGTCAAAGAGTACAAAAAATCTCGATACTTTTTTGACACACCTTGTATATTTACCACCCGAGGTAGATGTGGCACATGGTCAGTTTCTTAATTGGAGTTTAACAGGTTTGATTTTCCTTCTCCTAGACTGGCTGCCTAAGCAAGATTAAAGAGACCTGTCAGTCCTACTATATAATCCTTGCTGAATGGAGAGTGATTGTATTCTTACCTTTCCCAATGGTAGGGTGTCTCATCGAGATGTAATGGTTAGAAAGCTAGTCTTGCAGATCACTTACTACTAAATAGCAAATTCGATTGGATGCCCAAACTTGCGAAATTGCCTCACATTCTACCCGTGGTAACCGGATTGAGTGAATATCTATCTTTCCCAAAAGTACTGTGAAATGCAAATAGCCTTGTCCAAAATTTGAGCCCGGGTCATTTATTCCATTTCCCACGACTATAACCATTGCTCCACGTACCTTCGGATTAAATGATAGAATGGGTTTGTTGGTTGGTTTGTTGGTTTTTACGGCACGTCAAATCATCGGGTTATTTTATGCCGAAGACGTCGTGTTTGATTAATTCTTGATGAGTATTCATTTTTTTATCTATTTAAAAAAACCCGCTTGGGCCACCTCTGTGTAGGGGTACGATTCCCCAAATGAAGCTCCCCTGTTGGCCGTGGCTGGTGATCCGTGATGCTTAAGGACGGAATTCTGGTGGCTGAGCAGTCCATGAAATGCAACAATCCAATTTGTCCCTAACTTAATCTAGATGAGCGGTCTGAAAGGTCACCACCAATCAATCGGCAGGTCACATCAAGCCCTGGCACCTAATATGATTGTCACAACTATATGATTGCCCTTCTGGAAACCCTTCGATCCCTTTTATCATATATTTGCTAGAGGACGGTGGCTTACGGTCTTAGTGTCCTGTGTATGACGATAAATTGCATCTAGTTGTGAAGTTCAAATTTTGGAACAGAAAATTGTGGAATACTCCTTTTTCGCCATTACTCTCAGGTCTATCCTGATCCCAAATGATATCACTTATTAGGGTACTACCCATCTTTGCGTTCAATAGATAAAAAGAATAAATATAGAAATGTGTTTTAAAAAATTGCGTTTGAAAAAGAAATTGGATATCCAACAAGAATGAATAAACAACAAATGTCCTTCGAAATAAATTATATATTAATAATACATAATATTACGATATATATACCTATTAATATATATATATATATATATATATATATAATTTAATATATATCATTTCATATATATATTATATATATTCATATATTATTATTATATTATATATATTATCATATATATAATATATACTATATATACACATATTATATATTATATATACTATATATATATATATATTATACTATTATCATTATATATATATATACTATATATATTATATATATATATATATAATCATTATTATTATTATAATATATATATATATATTATATATAATATATATATATATATATATTATTATATATTATATATTATCATATATATATATATATATATTATTATATATTATCATATATATATATTATATATATATATATCATATATATATTATTATATATTATTATCTATTATATATATATATATATTATATTATTATTATATAATTATATATTATATATATATTATAATTATCTATTATATATTATATATATATATATATATATATATATATTATATATATACTATATATAATATATATATATATATATATAATATATATACTATATAATGGTTATGTCGAAGAATTTTGTTATAGTTCATTCTTTTGGGTATTCAATTTTTCTTTTTTCAAACTCAATTTTTAACAGACACACACCAGACACATAGACAGACAGACAGACACACACACACACACCACACACAACACACACACATACACACACACACACACACATATATATATATATATATATATATATGTGTATATATGTATGGAAATACGATGATACACAACCACTATACACTTAACATCTTTCATTTTGTTCCTCACATAAAACATTTCCTAACAGTGTTCCTGAAGATGGTACAAAATACCGAAATGCTTAAGTATTGATACTAAAAAATTGGTTCCCTGATTCATAACATCCTGTGTTTTGTTATATATTTAAAAATATTCTTCATATATAATAATATAATATATATATATATATATATATATATATATTCAATAAACAGGTAATTTAGGGAGGGATCTATTTGTGATCTTCTTTATTCTCCGTATATCTACAATAGATGCCTATGCAGATGCACACCAGTAGATTTATACAATGATTCTTTCAAGTCCTTAACGGAGATTAATGTATGATAATTAATAAATTAATTATACTCAGAGCAATTTTTAAAAGTATATACAGAGCAATTCGTTTTTCTCCGTGTTGATATATTGTTCTCAATTGTATGATGGATATCTGACGAGACTGAGCTATTTTGTAGTCACCAGCTGAAAACAAATTTATAAATATCCAAAGATGGTCTTATTGAGTTTTTCTCTCTTTTTGGAAGTATAACTACCCCCCCACACGAATATATATATATATATATATATATATATAATATATATATATATATATATAATATATAATATATAATAAATCAATCTCGCAATTGTAGACATAGGTATGGTCGTCGGTCACTGAAATGTTATTCGAATTACAATATCAAATTTAACTAAATAAATTAGAATTTTTTTTCTTAAATAGTTATTAATTTTAAATAGTATAAATACAAAAGCGAATAATGTAAAACTATAAATTAGTAATATTCAACCCTTAAAATATAATTTGAATTTAATTTTAACTGTTTTTACTAGGTATTATTTGTAATTAGAATTAATAACAGGAATGAGACCTAAGGAATAAATGCACGAATAGAAAAAGCCGCACGCGAAAATTGAGAGAAAAATATCAACTAACGTAGCATTCAACCGTTATTATCCGAAAAGAAATATAACTAAGGAATTACATCGATTTAGTTACGCGTATAGTAGGTCTTGATGAAATCATTTAGATTGAAACCGCTGTAGACACTTAACTTTTTTCATCTACTAATATATATATATATACATACATACATATATTATATATATATATAATATATATATATATCAGCGGAAGTTGGAAAAATATGAAGAACCTACGTGAACAATGCGTCAGAAAATGGATGGATAACCAGATGTATCTCCCATTGAAGCGGGGAGATTATTACCAACTCAACCTCGTCATTTTTGTCTAAACTTAGACTTTCTCTACCAGACAAGAGGAAAATACTTAAAAAAGATTCAGGAGAAAGCTCTAACCGCATCAGCGTTGATATGGGCAGCCTATATGTGTGACATCAAACCAACAAAGTCTCATGGCATCGGGAGATACTGCTGGGGCGCTCTGTGGTTAGTCGGTAATGATGCTTCGCCCCGAAACCATGCCTGAACCCAGAGTCATCATCTGATGAAGGCTTTGTTAGTTGCAATGCTACTGTGTAAATAGCAGTCATTGTATGAAGATTATATGTTGTGTGTCTGTGCTGTGTGTGTGTATGGGTGTGTGTGCTGGTGTGTGTGTGTATGTGTGAACATGAGAAGTAAAATTAAGTTACTGTAGATTTGAAGCACCTTCATAATTTACTCTTCCCCAGTATACCTAATATACATTAGATCACTAACAGCCGAGACTATACAAAACATCCAAAAAGATGTATCACTATTGTCAGATCCACGTACGTCATAAACCAGGAAATATCCTTTGAACCGTAAACCTGAAAAGTAGCGATACACCACACACGCACACTTATATATATATATATATATATATATATAATATATATATATATATACATATAAAGTAAGCCTAATGAGTCACAGAATATCTACCTAGGTTTCTCCTAACAGATCATCAGGATAATTTAGAATTATCCTGATGATCCGTCAGGAGAAACCTAGTTAGATATCATCAGACTCATTTGGCTTACTTTATTATTATTTATTAGATCTACTTTTTGTATTGAGCACTTTAGTATATTTAACTTGGGCAATTTTTACAGTGTTTTTTTGGGGGGGCCATTTTTATAGTACCATCTGATTTTTTAAGGACGTGCAGATGATTTGGTTTTTTCTATTTTTTATATAATAAAACTATAAAACCAGGAGTTTTTTTTATACTCTCGGGGTTTGAGGGTAAACTGTCCGACTGCTGCTGAAGCAATCGGATGTCTAACACGGCTGTAGTTAGCTCACAAAATGTCTAGCCACACTGAAGAGACACTTCGTCAAAACACGTGTCTGTAGATGAATATATACGCTCCCCTACCCACTGGAGATGAGCACTTTGGAAGGGGATCTCGCTGACGGCTGCCAACTAAAGCGTAAACGCAACGCTCTCCTATAAAATGGGATGGAGTACTCTATGACGGCCTTTACATACATACAGATGTGTGTATTAAAACAGTTAAAATCCCCTTCATACTCTGTGGGTGATGATAGCCGAGAGAGTAAGCTGTCCGACTGCTGCTGAAACGATCGGATTTCCAACCCGGCTGTAGGTAGCTATGTCTAGCCACACTGAAGAGACTTGATAAGTCGAAACATATGTCTGTGGATGACTATATATATAATTAATTTTTGGTTATTAAATTGGAGAAATGATCATAAAGTGCTCAAATATTTCTTTAAGAGCTGTATTTATTTATCTATTTAAGTCACCAATACAAAGTTCGTCTTACCAATGGTTTCATATATATATATATATATAATATATATATATATATATATAAATAATATATATTTACTAGTAATCAGACTGCTATCAATGATATTGGTCATTCTTTATTTATCAATAGCAACTCTCTCTCTCTCTCTTCTCTCTCTCTCTCTCTCTATAATATATAATATATATATATATATATATAGCTTGCTATATTGATAAATAAAGAATGACCAATATCATTGATAGCAGTCTGATTACAAAGTAAATATGCAAGGTGAACAGAGTAAGTGGCAATTGCTAGGTTTAACTACCAAGTCCTGTGAGATCACTGTTTTTTTTCTTTCGAGGTTTCGTCAGACATTATTTCATAGAAAAAAAAAAGACTATTACGTTGTCATTATTTACGTACTATATAAGAGTACCAAATTCCATCATTAAATAACCAAAAAGTAGCTGATATGCCTTTAGAAAATTTGAAATTATTTTACACACACACACGCACACACGCACACACACACACACAAAGGCACACGCGAGCACACACGCACAAACTCACAGAGGCATGCGCACACACACATTAAATTAATTATAGGGTAAAAAAGTGGGAACTTTGGTTTAGTAAATTAGGGTGTCCCAGAAAAAACAGAACCCACAAATGTTGTAATAAAACTGTTAATTTTAACTAGAAGAGTCAAGGGTTAGGGTTGGGGTTGGGGTTAGAGTTAGGGTTCTGTTTTTTTCTGGGTCACCCTGTACAGGGCGACCAAAAAAAAAAACAGAACCCAAATTATTTATTACTTTTCCTTTTAAACTAACCATAACCCTAACCCTAACCCTAAACTCCCCTAGTTAAAATTAACAGTCTTATTACAAAATTTGTGGGTTCTGTTTTTTCTGGAACACCCATATTTACTAAATATAAGTTCATAATTACCAAAACATGAATTAAATGCAATTCCAGTGTGTAATATCCGTGATAGAAACTGGATCGCTTTATAAAAATAAAAATCACCAGAAAGTGATTTTTAAAAGACAATTTCATATTCGTCTTTGTTGTGGCTCTCAGATCTCAGCAGCCGAATAAGGACGTTTTATTTTGATAGATGGTTTTGTACTTGAAAGTCATTAATAAAACAATTGTTTTGTTTTTTCCTGGTTGCCTCATTATTTTGTCATCCGTCAGAAGGATACGTAAATATTAACATCTTTACATACCTAAATTTAGTTATGAGTTATAGGGCCGGTTTAGCTCAGTCAGTAGAGCGTTCGGCTAGGAAGCACAAGGTTTCTGGTACGATAACGGCCCTCGCCACCTCAGCTTATGAGTAGCACAGGGATCGGTGCGGTAAAGTGAGGAGCTGATGTTAGGTGTAGCGCTCCACCACAGACGCTGAAATAATCTCCTTGGTCTAGCGCTAGTGAAAAGGGGATATATTCCCTCGCTGTCTGGCTGATACCGACATTAGGCCACCCCGATGACTAACTAT
>CM042137.1:107588646-107598431 GCA_023376005.1 Doryteuthis pealeii | reverse complement strand
AACCTATATGGAAAGTACATTTTTGATATAATTTCAAATATTATATGTGGTTATTGTATTAAAATGTTCGTTAACGAACATTTTAATCAATAACCACACACCGTGAGATCGACTGCTATTAATCGGTGTCTCGATTAATTCAGTGGATTTAACTCTGAAATCCTTTATGGTGTGAAACTCGAGTAGTTATCTCTCGTACCCATTTCATAATAATTTGCTCTACTTAGTATTGAGCACTTTGTATTTGTTATATCGCTGACTTACCCTCTGAATTCTACACTACTAGCCATCGGGACCAAATTCACCGGTTAAGTCAACTTTTCCTTTAATATAATATATATATATATATATATATAATATATATATATATTATAATATGTGTGTGTGGTGTGTGGTGTGTGTGTTGTATGTGTGTGTGTGTGTGTGTCATAAAAGTATCGAGATTGAGCTGTATTTTACCAAGAAGAAATGAACAATGAATGTAACGTTATTTTTTTCAGAATACAAGGATTGTCATAAAAGTGCCGAGTTTGAAGCTGTATTTACCAAGATTAGAAACAGCGATAGAACGTTAATTTTTTTTCAGAATACAAGAGATGTGTCAAAAAAATACAAAAAGTTTCAATACTTTTTTGACACGCCTATAATATATTATATATTATATAATAATATATATATATATATATAAGGTCAGGGCAGTCTTGGACATGGAAAATCTTTTTTCGAAGCTCAATTTTTAAAATGCATTCTTTGTAATAGATGGACTCTAACAGGACTACCACTCCGGTCAGAGTAGACCTTTGGTGTAAATGTGGAGAAGGGTTACCCACACTCCTCCAGAAGCTCATGAATTAGAAATTCAACCCTCTAGATGCAGTTTAACGTCTATCCAAGCACGTCTAAGCACCCTCAGTCATCACCTTCTAGCAATATATGAATAAATTTCGTAGAATTGCCATAGGGCAATAGATTGGAACAATCATATAGGTACTAGGGGTTGGCGTTCTAAGCCGACTGAATCTGGACGAGGTCTCTCCGACTGCCCGTCTAGCACAAGTAAAAGTTTGCAAGTTCATGTGACTGCTCGAGACACCAGGTTCCGTCCGTTAATCATCACGGTCGCCACCCATGGCCAACAGGTGTCCCCATTGGAGGGGACTTCGCCCCATTGGGGGGAGGAGCATCGGCGTATTCTACAGCCCCAGCCGACCAGAACAGGAAAATATTTCTATCTATAAAATTGTATACAGACATTATATGCTTTTCAAGTAATTCTTTCAATTTAATAATAATCATCATATTGCAAGTTATATAGTTTCAACTAATAAAAGATAATGATTCTCAGTAATCACTTATAGTTCACCGTTGACAATTCTACTACAAATAATTTTACCTTTATATGGTATCAAAGTATGCTATCAATAAATTTAAAAGAGATCTATTTGGCCATAGATGGGATCCAGCAGTTACTATTACATCGGGTCAGAGTGGACTTGGGAGAAATGACAATTAAAGGGTAATCCACACCCAGTCTCATTGCTATCATCAAAGCTTCGAATGACTCGTGATTATGACATGAAAAACTCATGAACAATTAAAATTATATAGTGTATATATATAACATAAGCTTTTGGGAGAAGTTTGTAAAAGAAATCAAAAACACGGGCAACTGTTTTTGATGAACATCTATATCTTATCTATAATAATGGAGATTCGCTTCCGTATTTCTGTGTGTAACAAAAACTACGTCACTGCCTACGTCACACTACATAAATCGTCTAAATCAGAAAAAAGCACTCAAAATTGAGCATGCAATGTTAGACAGTCCTCATTGGCCTTTTTAAACAAGTTTTAATAAATACATACGGATATATCTATCTATATTTATAGTTCTATTAAATAATTAATACTTATCAGAACTAAAATTTCCATTTCAATTTTTTTTATTCCTTTAAGAAATTATTTTATTTTTTGTACCCTTTAATAAATTTGAATGATTTACTTACTTATGATACACACTCCTTGATATTAAATTTTCAAACTCCATCCCTCAGCAATATTATTTTACGTCGCCCAGAAGGCGATTTCATTTTGCTAGTTATTATAATGAGATAGTGTATCTGTCTGTAACCGAAACTAATTCACTACTCTTTAATTCAAAAAGCTTTACATTATTAACACTGTTGGCTCTAACTACATACGAACAACTTGCAACTATATTATATATATACAAACAAATAAATATGGTGTACAGTGTGAACGGGAATAATTTGCATATTGATCATATAAATTTGATTCTAATAAATACGTGCTCGTTGGAATATTGATTTCTAAGTTATATTTAATGAATAGGAGCAAAAAATCTCAGAGATGAATCTTAAAGAAATCCATTACCAAGGAAAAAAAAACTGTAATTTTATGTGTATCTTCCCAATTTAACTAAATAGTTAGATTAGAAAATTTAGTAAAGAAAAACAAGTGATGGAAATATGATGAAAGATTTAGTTCTATTTTTCAATTATACCTCCTCCATTTCAAATCCTTTTATTGGATAGTCAATATCAACCAGACAGCAGAGAGAATTCATCCCCTTTTTTCACTACGTGCTAGACCAAGGAGATATTTATCGTCTGCGCGGCGTATACACCAACAGCTCCCTCTCTACCTGCCCACAAATCGCTTCAGCTATCAACGCTGAGTTGGCGGTACCCGGTATATGTAGATATAAATACAATCATATTTAACCATAGATAGTCTTTTCAATGTGTATGTGAAATAATCTTTCGTTAAAGCTTTTTTAAATAAGGTGTTCTTAGTATGAGGTTAAACTGCATTATTATGGTGAAGTTCCAATTCTGAAGCTCTGTGGAGTACCCCATCATCCCATTAATCCAGGTCCACCCTGAGCCGCAGAATAGTACCTATTATGGTCATATCTATGGGTTAAATTGTTGAAAATGAATTAACAAAAAGTTAATCAACAAAAATCAAGTGAGTTAAAAAAAAATTCAATAAATTATCAGAATGATCTAAAACAAATGCTCCGGCTAAAATAAACTCAACAGGGGTTGACATGCTTTTAAATATTGTTTTTAAAAATTAACACAAACAAGCAAACTCAAATGGCAACTGTCCAGGGCACGTATTAATTGTTTAATATCATAAATATTATATTCAAATAGAAAGGCTAATGAAATTAAATGAGAATGCAGATTAAACAGATTGAAAAGAATGGGCTAATCGTAAAAACAGAACAAGTGTAAATGTAGCTCTCCATTCACTTCCCGTATTTCATTGCTAAATTTCCTAATTAACGATTTAGTTTAAAATAGGAAGTAAAGAATGAAAATTCAGAAGTTTTTTTCTTATCGATTTATTTTAAGATTCCCTGAATTTTTGCTCATATTCATTCGACAAACCAAACATTAGAAATCGAATAGTACTAAGCACATATTTATTAAAATAAAATCATTTAAATCAATATGCAAATTAGCCTTCACTGCCACTTAAACGCAATTATTTAAATACCATTCATGAATTAATGGTCCGCCACGGGTTCGTCGTCAGTCAGACTATCCCGGCAACCCCTTGAAAAGGGCACGGTTATGCAGTGACTGGCGCCCGGAATACGCGGATCGACAATTCTACCCATTCGGGGTACATATATGTGAGCTCAAGCGGCCTGAATACGTAGCCGGACCCGGTTGCTTGGATCACAGTATAGCGCTCGATCCCAGGACATCCCCCCATGGCAAATCTACCTGCCCCTTGATTTAAAAGGGGCAGGGTAGGGTTATTGCCCAGTTGCTGAGGCGCCCTTTGAGGAGGGAATCCACGACGGGATCGACGCAATTTTCACCCGCCACCCCATGTCTCGGCTTTGGGTGTCGCCAACATAAATAGGGCCTTGTGCTCCTGACCGGTACAAGTGGGGTACGTGAAAAATATCATGTAGCTTCGCCACACGCGGTGGGTCAGTGGCTTGCGGCCCTGAGACTTTACGGAAATTAATAGCGTCGGATCCCCAGGGGCCATTCCCGCCAGGCAACACCTGCCCCCTCATTAAGAGGGCAGGGTGGGTTATTTGCCCAGTGCCTGAGGCGCCCCCCTTCGAGGGGAATGCCGACTGATCGGACGCAATTTTTCACCCGCCACTCCATGAGTCTCGCTTGGTGGTCCCCGTTAATAGGACCTTGTGCCCTGACCCGTCACAAGTGGGGTAGCGTGAAATATATGTAATGCCTGCCCAACGCCGGGTCCAGTGCTTCTGGCCCTGGTCTTACATTAATAGCGTCGATCCCAGTCGGGCCATCCCCAGGCATAACCGCCCCCTCGGATTAAAGGGCAGCTGGGTTTTTGCCCAGTGCCTGAGGCGCCCCTCTGAGGGGAATGCCGACGGAATCACGCAATTTTTTACCTGCCACGCCATGAGCTTCGTTTCGTGGTGGGTCCCCATTAACTAGCCTTGTGTGACCTACCCTAAAAGTGGTGCGTACGGTAAATACATGTAGATCTGGCCAACGCCAGCGGTCCAGTGGCTTCGCCCCTGGATCTACAAGTTAATAAGCGTCCGATCCCAGCGGGCTATCCCCCCAGGCAATACCTGCCCCCTCGATTTAAAGTTGGCAGACTGGGATTACTGCCCAGTGCCTGAGGCGCCCTCTGAGGGGGATGCTGACGGGATCGACGCAATTTTTCACCTGCCACCCTATGAGCTTCAGGTTGGTGGTAGTCCCGTTTAATACGGCCTTGTGCCTAACCCGTTAAAAGTGGGGTGGGTACGAGTAAATACAATGTAGATATGGGCAACAGTTTAAAATAAACACAATTTTATTAATAATTGAGGTTTTAAATAAAAAATTAAAACCAAGGGAGAATGCGACGTAAAAATAAACTAAGGGAATTGTGACTAAGTAGTATATGGTTTCGTTCCAGACAGAAAAAACACACAAAATCTCCATTTATACATAAGATAAAACGAAAAATAGTTTTGTTACACGAATAGATGTTGTTTTTATCTCTCTCTTCGATGGAGAGAGGGTAATAAATGACAGTATACACAGAGCGGCAAGAAAAAGAAAAAGAAAAAAATCCCGTAGAAAAAATTAGAAATCATCAGAAAAAAATAAACAATACCAACCAAACCCACCTAAAAAAAAAAAAAAAACAAACCGACCAGAATAATATAGACAGACACGGGATGGATGACAGCTGCGCTGACTAGATTAAGAGAAAGAAAAGCGAGATCGACAAACCTAGAACAGGAGCGGTATGAATCCCGTCAAGGAAGAGCCCGGAGAAAGAAAGAACATAAAGCAGGGAGAACTCAAAGGGAGGCGGACAAAAACAAAAAAGGGAAAACAGAACCGATAAAAGCAAAGAAAGAAAGCAGGAAAGATAAGAGAGGGAATAGAAGAAAGAAGAGGAAAGAGACGAAAGAAAGAAGAAAGAAAGAGGAGAAAGAAGAAAAATATAGATCTTTTAAAAAGAATAAATCACTGCTTATCAAACAGAAGAGAGAACAAAGAAAAAAGAAAGAAGAAATGAAAACTAAAACAAAAAAGACAGCTTACGTCCTGTATAAGTAGAACTCAAAAATTAGTTCTTTTTATCTAGCTATAGAACGAAAGAACCAAGGGTAAGGACAACCGGGCAGCAAACCGAAGAGAAAAGCAAAAGAAAGAGAAAAGAAAGACTAGAGAAAAGGAACAATGAACAAGATAAACGAGAGGAACAAAAACAAAAGAAACAAGAGGGACCTAAGGACCGAATGAGAAAGAGAAAAGAAAGAAAGAAGGAAGAAAAAAAAAACCAAAAGATAATAGAAAAAGAAAAAAGAGAGAAAGACAAGAAAGAAAAAGAAAATAAAAGAAATTAAAGAAAAGACGAAGAAGAAAGTTTAAGAGAAACAGTTATACGGAAATTAAGAGTTTGTCTGTATATGCTTGACATTAAACAGACCGCCGTTATATCTTCACGTAGTTAAAAAGAATAGATAGATACGACAATAAGATACGGATAGATAGAGTAGATAAGAGAAGATAGAAAAAGAGAGAAGAGAGAGAGATAAATTGACAGATACACAGAGGAAGAAAAAAGAAAACAGAGAAATAGACAGAGAGACTGATAGATTAGAGAAAGAAGGGTGTTTGAATCGTCAACAGAAAACACGAAAGCAAAGAAAGAAAGAAAGAAAGAAAAAAGGAAAAAGAGGAAGAAGAAAGAAAGGAAGATTAGATCTTTTAAAAAAAAGAGTAATATTTATCAAAACAGTAAGAGAAAAAGAAACAAGAAAAGACAGAACATGAACACACTAAAACAAAAAAGAATAAGAAAGTAGTGTAAAGTAGAAATTAAAAAATAATAGTTTTATGTAGCCTTAGCAAAGAAAAGAAAGTAAAAGAGAGAAGAGAGGAAAGAAGGAAAGAAAGAAGGAAGGAAGAAAGAAAGAAAGGAAAAGAAAGAAGGAACAAAGAAAAGATACAAAGAAAGAAAGAAAGAAAGAAAGAAGAGAAACAGTTTAACGGAATTAAAGTTTGCGTATTCTTGATAGACACAGACGTATATCTTACGTAGTTAAAAGATAGATAGATAGATAGATAGGGAAAGAAAGAAAGAAAGAAAGAGAGAAATAGAGAAAGATAAACTGACAGATACACAGCAGGAAGAAAAACAAACAGAAATAGACAGAGAGACTGATAGATAGAGAAAGAAGGGGGTTGAATCGTCAGAAAGATATTACTCTTTTTTAAGATCTATTATTTCTTTCTTTCCTTCGCACTTGCCTCTTCAATTTCTTTCTTTTATTCTATTTTATTTCCTTCATAATTTCTTTAGTACCCCCTTCTTCCAGTTATTTCTTTCTCCCTTTCATTCTTTCTTTTTCTTTCTTTCTTTCTTTCTTTCTTTCTTCTTTCTTTCGTATCTACTTTCTCCATTTCTTTATTTCTTACGTAGTTAAAAGATAGATAAAAATAGATATATAGATAGATAGGGAGAGAGAGAAAGAAAGAGAGAAATGAGAAAGAGATAAACTGACAGATACACAGAGGAAAAAAACAGAAATAGACAGAGAGACTGATAGATAGAGAAAGAAGGGAGTTGAATCGTCAAGAAAACACGAAAAAGATGGTACCCAGGGACGAAATCGGTCGGGGTGAAGTGATTAAAAACTTTCCAAACTAGCAAAGCATCGTTTTTGCCTTTCAGTGTTAGTCGAGAATTGAAGCGTCAACCTCCCACCCCACCCCAGGAAAACCGAACACCCCCCTACGCCCCCATACTGTTTTATCAATATAGATCTCATTCCTACATTTTTTATAAACGTTTCGCAGAGAAGATGAAAGTAGATAACCGGAAATTGTCTCTTAAAGTCTACTATCTTACATTTCTAGTCAATACTTTATTTTATTTGGATTTTTCGTCAACAAAAAGTTAAATCTTATATATATATATATATATATATATATATATATATATATATATATGTGTGTGTGTGTGTGTGTGTGTGTGTGTGTGTGTTGTGTGTGTGTGTGTTATATTGATCTTTGACAAGTTTGATACCATGTAAGTTCAACATTTTCGTTTTATGTCCATACATTCACAATCATAGAAGCACAGTATTTTACAAGCACTCACTAACACACTCACTATTCCTTTTCTCTCTCACCCTCTCTATTTCTCCCTCTCCCTCTCTTCTCTCTCTCTGTCTCTCTCTCATTCACTCACTCACTCTCTCTCTCTCTCTCCTCTCTCTCTTATATATATATATATTAAAATGGTATAATCAGATAATCTACTCGAGTTTTACCTTGAATGGATCATCAGGGTTATAGTAATTAAATTATCTTACATTTTCAGTCAATACATTATTTTATTTAGATTTTTCGTCAACAAAAAATCAAGTCGAATTTACCAAACTCAAAGTTTTCCTTCGCCTCGACTGGTTACGTAGCCAAAGTTAAATAACCCATTCTTCCCTAGTATTTAACCCTAGCTGGGGTGAAAGTAGTTGGATGCATGCCTTTCCCAAGGATATTAGCGCTATGTGAAATGCAAACAGCCTCGACCAGGATTTGAACTCTGTCCGACAAGTCAAATTCCTAAGATTCTAACCATTACAGGTATATATATATATATATATATATATATATATGTGTGTGTGTGTGTGTGTGTGTGTGTGTGTGAAGAAAGTTTGTAGAAAAAACAAGATGTTAAAAGTTTTGCTGACAGAAATCTGTTTCGACCATATGAAGAGGTCTTTATCAAAGCAACATTGTAAACGGAAAGACGAAATAAATATATCATTAATCACGAGGCACAGAATGTATTGGAATTTTCAAAAAAAAATTTTTTTTTAAATTCCAATACTGATCGAGAGCGTTCTGTGCCTCGTGATCAATGATATATTTATTTCGTCTTTCCGTTTACAATGTTGCTTTGATAAATACCTCTTTATAAGGTCGAAACAGAATTCTGTCAGCAAAGCTTTTAACATCTTGTTGTTTTTTTCTACAAACTTTCTACACATATTGTCGGATCCATTTTACCTCTCATATATATAATATATTATAATATATATATATATATATAATATAATCAATAATATATTATATTATGGATATTATTATCTTATTACTATTAGTTTCATGCTTATGCAATCCTCAGACAAGAGTCAAAGATTTTTTACTCTTGTCTGAGGATTGCATAAGCATGAAACTAATAATAATAATAATAAGATAATAATATCCATAATATAATATGATATAGTATAATATAATATGATAATAGTAATAAGATAATAATAATAACTAATAGTAATAAGATAATAATATCCATAATATAATATATCATTGATTGTAAACCTGCTCTGCTATATTAGCATTGAATACCTTTATATTCTAATACTTTTCTCATTCATTCTCTATTCATTCTATATTGCATATTATATATATATATATATATATATATATATATATATATATACTAGCAAATATATGCACCCTCCGGGTGCAAGTATTTAAGTTTTAATGTAATAAAATATTGTATTAAATTAGAAAGGCTAATGAAACTAAATAAGAATACAGATAAAAAGATTTGAAACAGAGGGAGTATAATAAAAGATTTGAAACAGAGGGAGTATAATAAAAAATGGAACAACTGAAACTTACTCTTCCATCACTCTCGTCTTTCATTGTTATTTTTTCTAATTTAAATATTTAGTTATAGAGGAAGTAAAGAATAAAATGACACTTATTTCATCTTGTTAATGGATTTCATTTAAGATTCATTGAAGAGATTTTTGCTTATATTCATTAAAATAAAACCAAACAGTTAGAAATCAATAATACTAAGCACATATTTATTAAATTCGATTTTTTAATATTAATATGCAAATTAGCCTTCCCGTTCACATTGTAAAGCGCTATTTTATTGTATATATAAATATAATTCCATGTTGTCAGTATGTAGACATAGTTAACAGTATTAATATTGTAAGACAATTTTATTAATAATTGAGGTTTAGATAAAAATAAAATCATGGAGAATGTGATGTCAATAACTAAGACAATTGTGACTTGAGTAGGAATATAGTTTCGTTTACAGAGAGAAAAACACACAATCTCCATTATAATAAGATATGAATGGTATAGTCTGATAGCCTACTCGAGTTTCACCTTAAACTGATCATCAGGGTGTTCTGCGATGAATTAATTAGATTAATTAATATTTTATTCTCTGGTAAGTCACTTACTTTGCATAAACACACACACACACACACACAC
>CM042137.1:107558646-107578646 GCA_023376005.1 Doryteuthis pealeii | reverse complement strand
TGTTGTGCATTCATGGAGAAAATGCATAAGCAATGACGATCTCTTGGACCATATTACCTTTAGGCACCCCTTTTTTATGTCGATTGAGAAAGGGCATGTTTTTTATTTACACCGTCAATATCAGGTTGTTTGTTAGGGTTAGGAGTTAGGGTTTGGGTTAGGGGTTAGGCTTAGGGTTTAGTTTTATAATTTTTTTAAAATCTAAAAATCGTCTGTTAAAATAGTTGACGGTGTAAATGAAAAACATGTCCTTTCTAAATCGAGATCAAAAACGGGTGCCTAAAGGTCATATGATCCGATCTCATTGTAGAAAACATATTTTTATAGCTGAACACTTCCTCTTAACAATGGTGTTAGTAGACGAGTCCCCGGGGCGTAGTTGCTAACTTACTTGACTACGAAAGCTTAGCAAGCGAGTTCGAACGAAAGTTGCACGATTGCGTTCATTTTCGTAATAATATTCTGGGGAAAGGCATAAACCCCACAATCCCAACATTTATAGGTTAAAAAGAACTAATACTGTTCTTAAACAAGAATGGCTTTGGTATTAAATAACCTATGAGGATTGATATGCCATTAAACAAATAAACCAAGCCAACAATGCTATTGCGTCAACAATATATGGGTATTTTTCGTGTAAATACTTGGTTGGTTGGTTGGTTGGTTGGATTTTTAAGACATGTCAACACTTGGGTTATTTTATGGCGAAGGCGTTTTGTTTTATTCATTCTGGTTGGGTATTCAATTTCTAAAACTCTTTTTTTTTCATCTATTTAACCTATAGACGAGACACTAACAGGTACTATCACTCCGAATCAGAGTGGACCTGGGGGTAATGGCAATGGAAGGGTACTCCATACTCTTCGGAGCTCCAGAACCTGCACCTCACCACTAGATACAGTTTAAAGTCATACCCAGGAGAGTAAGACCTTCGGCGGCGGCTTTCTAGCACAAATATATTCAAAAATGGTTTGGGGGTTGTCATAAGGGCAATACGGTTGGGACAATCATATAGATCCTAGGGCTTGATCTAACCAGTTGACTAATCTGAGGTGGCTTGACCGACCACCCGTCTAGCCAAAGTTAGGGCCAAATTGGAGTGTTGCATGTCATGTACAGCTCACCAGGATACCAGCTGATATAGCCAATAAGCTACTCCGCACATTTTATGTTTACCTAAAATCATAATATCAGAAAGAAACTCCCATAGAAATGTCATCATTTTTTAAAACACCTTGTATATAAAAAAAAAAAAAAAATGGAGGCGCGTTGTCGTAGAAAATGGACTCGTCGACCCGAGTTCAATTCCAGGAGGAAGCTGTTTGCATTTCACATTGCGCTAATACCCTTGGGAAAGGTATGAATCCAATTCTCCCTCCATCTAAGGGTAAATAGCAGGGCAGACTGGGCTCTTTAACCATGGCTATATAACCATTCTAGAAGGGAAACTCAGAATTCAAACCTTTAAACTACGCTTAATAAATTGACCTTGTGTCGCTTCCTGTTCGTGCGGAGCGGTTGGTTACTCGCCTGTCGCTGTTTAAAGACTTGAGTTCTCTGGTGATTGTAAAAAAAAAAATACCCCCGTAAGTATGCATCAATTAATTGTTCACCCCAGACTGACAGCCGTTGATGTCCGCAAGGGTAAGAAACTTGGCAGACGAAAATTCTGTCGGTTTTCCATCCCGGCTAGAGGTAGCTGTTAAAAGGTTGACCGGCACTGATGAGAAGTAAACTTCAAAACACGTGTCTGTGGATGACTTATATATATATATATATATATATACGCGCGTGGTCTAATGGTTGGAGTTGTAGGAAATGGACTCGTCAACGCGATTTCAATTCCTGGCAAAGCTGTTGGCATTTCCCAAGCGCTAATACCCTTGAGAAAGGTATGAATCCAATTCTCCGTTTAGCTATGGGTAAATAGTAGTGTAGACTGGACTCTTTAACCATGGCTAGGTAACCAGTCTAGGAGAAGGAAAACTCTTAATTCAAACCTGTTAAACTCCGCTTAAGAAATTGACCTTGTGTCGCATCCTGCTCGTGCGGGGGGGTTGGTAAATATATATATATATATATATATATATATATATATATATATAATTTAATATACCAAACTTGTTGGTAAAACCTCGCGGTGAGAAAAAATCCAGCAAATAGTTTGATTGTAAAAATATAATACCAAACATCAACCGGAAGAAAAAAATTTTAGGAAAAAAGAAAAGACCAAGATAATCGTACCAACAAAAAATAATCTATTAGTACAATATTTTCGCCAAAAGAAAAAACAATTTATATGCATATATATATATATAAGATATATATATTCATACAAAACCGCCAGGAGACTAAAGCTAATAAGTAAAAAGTGCTCAATACCTAAGTAGAGCAAATAATAAAGATAAATCTAATGGGACAGACGAACCTACTAAAAGTTTCGCTTAATGCTCTTCAGGGCTAAGATCTGACTCAGATCTTAGCCCTGAAGAGCATTAAGCGAAACTTTTAGTAGGTTCGTCTGACTCATTAGATTTATCTTTATATATATATATATATATATATATGTGTGTGTGTGTGTGTGTGTGTGTGTGTGTGTGTGTATTACAGTATTTTGCTCATATTCAATAACACAGACGAGTAATTGTATATAATTAGATAGAAAGCGTTTAGACCTGATTTTTTTTCTTTTTAGGCGAGTGTTGCTTGTTTTTTAACTTCGGTGGTCTAGTGGTATTTTAACGGTAACTTGACCTTGGCTCTCACGAGATCTACTTGCTGGAGAAAAGGATTTCTTTTTACATATTAGACATCTAGGTACCACCAAAATTCATCACGTAATCAGTTTAGGCCATATTGAAGGAAGAAACGTAAATATTTTAGAATTTAAAAAAAAATCTCAGCGACCCGAGTTCATATCTAACGTGTCACCCCACCAATTACTACTGTTTGAGTTTCACTTCGTAAAATTGCCCTTGAGAAAGACGGAAATGGATCGCGTCTTTCGCCATCTATTGGTAAATAGTAGGATAGACTGGGGTCTTTAATTTTGGTAAGGCAACCAGTCTAGGAAAAGGAAAATTTCAGTTAAAACCAACTGTAAGTAAAGTCGTCAGGGCGGCCTAAAGTCGGTATCAGCCAGTTAGCGAGTATATAAATTATATAAATATAAGTGTATAAATTAAGCCTCATCCACACCAGAACGTTCTCGTTTATGTATTTGTCTGAGTTGGGGGAAGTAGAAATATCGAAACTAAGAAATATTTAGAGATTTTAGTCGCATATTCTGTGGGATATTTTTCCCAAACATTTTTTTTTTTTTTTTTTTGTAGTTGTACTTGAATTCACTTTTCGAAATTATCGGGATCTTTAAGATATTTCCCTCCCCCTTCACCTTTTAAAAATGTTTATTTCTGTATGTTGAACCAGCAAAGAAGAAGGCGCACCTGTTAATTAGGGGCTAGACACACGGAGAAGAAGAAATTTAAGAAGACAAAGAGGTAAAGTTGAAAATATCGGGTTAAATAGAAAGGGGAATGAGAATGGGTGAAAGAAAGAAAGAAAGAAAGAAATATGAAGAAAGAAAGAAAGAAATATGAAAGAAAGAAAGAAAGAAATTAGAGTAATAGCAAGAGAAAAATATTAAAGAGTAAACTATGAAAAAAAAGAAAGAAAGAAAGAACAAGAAAAGTAGAAAAAATCATTGGAAAATATGAAGAAAAACGAAAGAAAAAAGAAAGAAAAGAAGGAAGAAAGATAAAAAAAAGTTTTGGGAAAAATATAAAGAAAAAAGAAAAAAAGAAGGAAGAAAGATAGAAAAAAGTTTTAGGAAAAATATGAAGAAAACGAAAGAAAAAAGAAAGAAAAAAAAGGAAGAAAGATAAAAAAAATGTTTTGGGAAAAATATAAAGAAAAAGAAAAAAAGAAGAAAAAAGAAGGAAGAAAGATAGAAAAAAGTTTTAGGAAAAATATGAAGAAAAACTAAAGAAAAAAGAAAGAAAAGAAAAAAAAGACAGGAAAAAAGTCATGGGAAAAATATGGAGAAAAAAGAAAGAAAGAAGAAAGAAAAGAAAAAAGAAAGTAAGATATGAAAGGGAAGAAGATTTTTAAATAATAGGTTAAAGTAAAAATAGGGAAAGAAAGAAAGAAAGAAAGAAAGAAAGACAGAGAGATAGAAGAAAGAACGATGAAATAAGAATTTTTGAAAAAAATAGTTCATAAATTAAAAATGATTAAAGAAAAGATATGGAAAGGAAAAAAGGATAAAAAGAAAATAAAGAAAAATAAAGAAAGAATACAAACAAGAAGAAAGTAATGAAAAAAGGAAGTAATGAAAAAACAAAAAAACACAAAAACAAAACCAAAGCAAGGAAGTAATAAGACTCCAGAAAAGAGGAGAATATGAACGGGAAGAGAAAGAGAAAAAAAAGTAAAGCCAAAAAAAAAAAAAAAAAAAACATGAGAGAAGGAAAAAGAAAGAGAAGAAAAAAAAAAGAAAAGATGAGTCGGGGAAGACGATGTCGATGATGTCGTCATCTGTGCGTCTCCACGTGCCGGTGATAAGTGGCCAGTAATTAAGCAAGTCGGGAATCAGATTACTTGATTTTGTCAGTAGATAAAAGCAATCAGGTAACAAAAAATGGCGGTAAGCCCTCTGGCGTTGAAGTTGGAGGAGGAGGAGGAGGAGGAAGGGGAGGAAGAGGAGATAGAGGAGGGCAGTTTACATGGAAATTTCGCGGGAAAACTGATGAGTAAATGCCTAAAAAAATAGATGTTCCCCTTTCTTACTTTCTATTAACTTTTGAATATGTATGTGTGTGTGTATGTGTGTGTGTGCATAAGCGTGTAAGTATGCGCATGCATATATGTGTGTGTGCCCGTGTGTGTGTGTGTGTGCATGTGCGCGCGCGTGTATGCATGTGCGCGCGCGTGTGTGTTTATAGATATTTACTGAGCTCTACTTAGTTTGCCAGAGGGGAAAAACGGGAGTTTATGCCGTACAAAAAGAATATGTAGCGCCAACTTTCAAAATCGTCGAAAGTTTTGAGCTATGCTACAAGCAAGGATCACGGATATCTATATCCTTGGCAGCCTAGAAAACAGCCCCCCCTCTTAACAAATTGGTGACCCACAATAATCCGTGCCTTCAAATTAGCCCAGTACTAAATTCAGTTTTGTAAATATTTATGCTTATCTAAAGGGACGCCCACAAACCTCCCATACACAGACAAGGACACACTCTACAACAAGCATGTCAAACCAAATATCCACCAAGGGTCACATGGATTACATGTGTTTCTCATAAAGGCCCCACAGATTACATATGTACATCATGAGGGCTGCATATCACAACTAGTTAAGCAAAATACAACCCAAAGAAGTAAAAAAAAGGGAAAAATCTACCATAGATAGACTTAACGAAGGCGTGAGGTATGATCCAACAACATAAATTATAGAATATCTAAAAATGATTACCATTTCAGAGCAAGTAATTGTGATATGTACCCCTTTCTCGTCGAGTACATAACCAGAGTTCTTATGTGATAGAGAGAGGAGAGAGAGAGTATCAGATAGATATTTAGACAGATACATATATAACGTACTTGGTGTTCTTCATTCTTAGTCACCATGTTGGATATTAACTTCTTCTTTCTACTTCGGCCATTTGTGTGATCGTCTAGTCTTCTTTCTATTCGCCATATTAGATTCTACCTTGTCTAGTCTTCTCTCTGGCCATTCGTGATCTTCTAAGTTCTTGCTTTTAGACTTCACTTGTGTCTTCGTTTTCTAACTAAGGCATTAAAGTTTTAATTTGCCTTTTCTAACTAACACATCGCGCGGAGTTGAGTCAGCCGAAGCGGAAGACGTCTCTCCTACTTCACATCTTGGATGAAGAAGAAAGAAGACTAGACGATCACATAATAACTAGGTCAAAATTACGTGACGTGCGAAACTTCAACTGTCCAGTAGTTTTCCACTTCGTGATATGTAAAAACTTGAGCCGCAGAATTCCTACAGTGTATTGCCAATAATCTATGCTACCCATAGATTATGCAACAATCGACCTCATCAGGTGAGCTATGAAAAGCTGGAAAACAGAAAGTACTGATGGAGTATCAATACCTGTCATTGTCTTCTGCAATCACGTGATAACTTGGAATATATATAGTTGTGTAGTCCCCAAGTCTATATATTAGAGAACTTTATTGATAGTTTGTCATTTTTAGAATCTGACATTATTTTTTAAATTTTAAGCATCATGCAATATATACTGAAAGGTGATGTATTTATTTGTATAGATCAGTGCTTCTTAAACTATTTGAGTGTCAATCATTCTTTATTCTTTATTACTTAATTTCAATCAACCATAACTAGACTCACTTAAGATTTTATCATTTTTGTCTTATTCATAAATATCTAATGTAAAGTGAATTTGGCAGAGTGGCCTATGGTCGATATCAACAAGGCAACCTATCCCCTTTTTGTTAGCGTTAGACCAGGGAGATTGTTTTTGCTACCCCACTTTATTACACAGATCAGATTATAAATAAGAATTGTCCAAGGAGACTCATTGTCCCGACTGCTGTTTGACGAAGCGCTGATACTGCTAAATTAAACCATACATCTGTATTAGATACGAATACGTGGTATCTTATAACTGTATACAACAACTCTTAAGAAACAACCACACAAAGTAAATACAAACGTAAAATGTACGTGATTCCCTAACCTCTAAGCATAGAATAACCATAAGTCGTCGGGGTGGCCTAAACTCGGTATTAGCCAGACAGCGAGGGAGTCTAACCTCTTTTCACTAGCGCTAGACCAAGGAGATTGTTTTGGCGTTTGATGTGATGTGCCATACCTAACATCAGCTCCTCACTTTACCGCACAGATCCCTGTGCTACTCATACGCTGAGTTGTCGAGGGCTGGTATCGAACCAGGAACCTTGTGGTTCCTAGTCGGACGCTCTACCGACTGAGATCGTTTAAAATCATTTACTCATTCATTCTTTTATTCATTTAAAAAGGGCAAGATGAAAAAGAAAAAGAAAAGAAGAAAAATAATTTTAAGATAACAAAAATAAGAAAATAAGCTTTGACCATCACTTTTAATTATTATTATTATTATTATTATTATTATTATTATTATTATTATTATTATTCTCATTTATTTTTTATTTTTTATTTTTTTTTTTTATTTTTTTTGTTAGGAGGAGCCCTCAAAGAAGTTTTTGACGAACGAGAAGATAACTTTTTTGGTTTAAATTCAGAATGTTCATTCTCTTGGACAGATTAAAGAGCCCAGTATTCCCTATTATTCACCCATAGCTGGAGGGAGAATAGTTGCATTCGTACATTTCGCAAAGGCATTAGAGCTATGTGAAATGCAAACAGCAGCGTACAGGATTTGAACTCGTCTCGCCGTGTCCATTATCCTACGATGGTAAACATTACACCTAACGCCTACGATTAAAAAAACGAAAAAACAAAACAAAAACAGAAGAACAACACAATGCATTCAATAACAGAACATTTCAAATCAAAAATAAATGTCAAATGAAACAAACGGAGGTAAATACCTTATTATAATGGAGATTGCGTGTTTTCTGTCTGTAACCGAAACTATATTACTACTCAAATTACAATTCCCTTAGTTATTAACCTCCCGTTCTCCATGATTTTGTTTTTATCTAGACCTCAATTATTCATAAAATTGTTTTACATTATTAATACTGTTGACTATATCACACACTGATAACGTGCAATGGTACTTATATTTATACGACAAAATAATGGTTTGTAGTGTGAACGGGAAGAATAATTTGTATTGAATATTAAAAATTTGATTTTAATAAATATGTGCTTAGTATTATTAATTTCTAATTATTTGGTTTTTAACTTAATGAATATGAGCAAGAATCTTGGGATAAATCTTAAAAGAAATCCATTAACAAGAAGAAATAACTGTCATATTATTATTTACTTCCTATTTTACCTAAATCGTTGAATTAGGAAAATTTAGCAACGGAAGACGGGAGTGATGGAAGAACAAGTTTCAGTTGTTCTTTTTTTATCATACTTCGCTCAGTTTCAAATCTTTTTATCGGCATTCTTATTTACATTCATTAGCCTTTCTAATTTTATATAATATTTTATTACATTAAAACTTAAATACTTGCACCCTACGGAGGGTGCATATATTTGCTAGTTTAAATAAAAGTTGAACCAGCAGAAATGTTGGATAGCCGCAACCCAAGGAAATTACTTGGCTTCAAAATAAAAACAACAATTTCCTTAAGAAAAAAAAAGATTAGTTTATATGGGCCTCTTTTTCTTTCCTTCCTTCTTTCTTAAATATCAACAACAAGCAAAAAGGAAAAAAGAAAAACGGTACCAGAATTTGAAAAAAAGAAAAAAAAAAAAAAAGAAAAAAGAATTGCAGCAAAACAAAATCAGCTTTATTTTATTTTATTTTATTTTATTTTATTTTATTTATTTATTTATTGCACGCCATGTTTTTTTTTTTCCTTTATTTTTTTTATCTTGAAATCTTATCATAATTAAAACTTTACGTTCGAAAGATGAAATTAGCAGTCTGGCTTCTTTGCCACGAAAACAATTAATGGTTCTGGTTTAAAAGATTTTTGACAAGGGAAGGGGAAATGGAATTTCACAAACGTTGAACCTCTCAGAAATATTTTTGTCGCTTTATTCTTTCTAGTTTTTGTCAAAAATTAACGGAGTTCTTCTTAAAAAACAAATAGTGCACACACACACACACACATATATATATATATATATATATATATTAGCAAATAGTGACTAAAGTTTTCTTTAGCGTAAAAAGTTGATTGAGTAAGAATATATCAATATAATCCGATCGGGAAATGTAATATGATATTATATTACATACAATGCACACACACGCACTTACACAAATACACACTCACACACTTACACAAATACACATAAACACAGACACACATACACACACAAGCAGAAATATATATATATATATATATATATATATATATATATATACACACAAACACACATACACACACACGCACACACACACACACATACATATATATATATACATGGAAGGGAAATACGCTGTCAGATGCTATTTACTCTGAAATTGCAAGGCCTTCCTTAAAAACAGATAGTGCTCACTTTAGTAACCTTTCCATATGTATTCATTTAAAATTCACTTCTGCTAGTGATTTTGCCGATGGCCCGGTGGTTAGAAGCTCTGACTGATGAAGAATTGGTCGAATTTCGATCTCGGCTTGAAGCAGCTTATAAAGATTAGTGGCAATGAAGAGATGTGATACCTCGAAACAGGACTGTATATGAATGACTATATATATATATATATATATATATAAACATGTCCTAAATGTATCGAAATCGAAGCTGTATTTACCAAGATAGAAATGAGCAATGAATGGAACGTTATTTTTTTTTAAGAATACAAGGTGTGTCAAAAAGTGCTGAGTTTGAAGCTGTATTTACCAATATAAAAAGGAACAATAAATGGAACGGTAATATTTTCAGAATACAAAGTGTGTCAAAAAGTACAAAAATCACGATACTTTTATTACATACCTTATATATATATATATATATATGTGTGTGTGTGTGTGTGTGTGTGTGTGTGTTGTGCTTGATACTAAAACTACTATAGTTATAACCCATGCCTATATATTCAGATTCAACTTCGTCCCAGGAAAATAGGTTAAGATATATCTGTTTATCGAATGTGTAAGACGTATAGAAGTAGAGATATTTGTAAAAATGTTAAAAGTTATTTTTTTCTACCAAAAAAAAATCGGCATATTATTACGTCTATGTACAGTAAAAACAGATATTACAAAGTCCATTTGTTGTTATCAATATATTAATATTTTCGATATTGTAAATTAATTTGTTTGTTTTCTTTGTTTGATGTCAATCGACCATCGTAGAATTAATTAATTAATTAATGTCAAAGTCCCCTTTGTGGAATAACAGTTTTGGTACTATTTAACTTATAGTGAGAGGATGAGGGTTCATACCTTTTCCAAAAGTATTCGTCGAAAAGTGAACGTATCAGCGAGACTGGAGTTCGAACTCGCTTACTGCGATGTCACAGTCCAGCACGTTATTCACGACATTTCAATACTGTAGAGTTTTGAATGTATAAGGTTCAATGCTAAATGGTATAATTTTTAGTATTTATGTCTAGAAAATAATTTTTTAAAAGTTACGGTCGATTTTTGAATGAGTGTTCATTCGGTAGTGATTTGTTTATAGTGGTGAAGACCATTCCGCAACAGTCTGCACAAGAACAACTGACCTCAGGAATTTTGAATTCAGAGTAGATTAGCTACGCAAGTTAGTCTGCCCTACTATTTTACCCATAGCTGAATAGAATATTCATACTATATATATATATACTCCTATATATAAATACTACTATATATATATATATATATATATATATATACATGTGTTTGTGTGTGTGTGTGTATGTGTGTGTGTGTGTGTGTGTTTGTGATAAAGATAATTTACCGGGGAATAGAATATAGAGTTAATCGCAATATCTACGGTCGATACAAATATTAACTGAATTTCAGGGTTATAAAGAATATAAAGTGCTCAATACGTTAGTAAAGCGTATTCGGTATAGAGAAATAACATACACAAGTTTCACTATAAATGATCATCAGGGTTAATTGTAATGAATTAATCAAGACATTGATGAATTACAGGCAATTGCGGAAGTGAATACTGCAATTATATAATATCTGGATTAATTCTTGACAATTACCCCTGATGATCCTTTATGGTGAAACTTGAGTAAGTTATTTATATAAATACCTCAATACTATATATATATATATATATATATATATATATATATATATATAGGTGGAGTGTCCTATTATCGGTAACAATCGAGAATGTCTTTACCCTTTTAACAAAAGCTAAACCTGGGAGATTGTTTTTACCTCTGCGATACCTACAATCTCTTTACCGCACAGATCCAATCTGGGCTACTCATGGGGTGGGTTGGCGAGGGCCGGTATTGATTGTGGTTTCTAGCCGGATACTTTACCAATATCAAATCCGACACGAAGCTACATATGCGTTTCACTTCGCGCTAATGCCCCTGCGAAATTTAGGAATCTATCTCTTCTCCCACGCTCATCGCAGCTATGCCTAAATAGCGGCTAGACTGGGCTACTTTCCCTCCTCCAATAGAACTTCTTCAATTACCTTTTGAAAAATAGGGTTTGAAATCTTAACTCCAAATTGAAGACAAACCCATCTTAAGCTGATTGGGTATTGTAATGATTTCTTTTAAATTTTTTGTCAATTTTTATATTTGTTTATATGCCAATTTCAAGTTAATCTTAGCAAAGTACTTTATATCTTTTAATTTATGGGTCATATTTGCTTTTTTAGGTAAGGGAAATAAATAAAAGTATATCTGAAGATTCACATTTATTTTGTAATCCCTACATATCTTTAAATTGCCATTGGTGAAGCCCAACTGCCACCATCTTAGAGAATTCTTTCCAATATGCCATGTTTTACCATTTTCTTAAGTTTAGCAATGTACCGTAGTCCTTTTCTTTCTTGGTACTAAAACTATAACCGTAAGGCGGCGGCTGCGGTGTATACTATGTAGCGGGCCTCGTCCACGTGCCTCCAAATTCACCGTGCTAAAATGGTGCCGATAGAAATTATAACACGAGAAACATGTCGTCACAACTGCCAGCCTTTATTATCGTGCTCGTATAGTGGGCTCATACCAGAGAGGAGGAAAGGCAGAGAGAAAGAGAGAGAGAACACTACTAGATTACTGTGCTCTCATGAGGGACCCAAGGTCAGGTCCGTACCCTACGACCGCGGCCGGCAAAAAGAGGCTGATAGCTTTCTTTTTTGTTCCACGTCACCACGTGACTTCCGGTCAACACCCGACTTCCGCTTGCCACTCAATTCTCCGTTCGGGGTCACGCTACGGTCAAACCATCGTTCATCCTGTTTTAAACCTTTATTATTTCTTCCTCCTCCTTCCATTAGTAGTCCTAGCTCACAAAAGTTAGGAATATACCCATCTTGCAACAGCAATTACCATGCATATGTATTTTTCAAGATTCAGAGTAAGGTGATTATTTTCTTTTAGATGAATACTTGTTTTATATATTTAATGTAGCAGCTATCATATTTTAAACTTAAACTATGGTAAGTTCCGTTGCAGACATCCCACAAGTGTCTGGTGTTTTCCAAAATTCATTTCTCTCAGGAATACCGACAGCAGTAGGATCAAAAGTCCGTTACAAAACCTACGCCGCCTAGCGACTTTACCTCGTCGCAAGGAAAGGCTAGGGGAGTAAATCCCGAAAACAAATCAGGAGCTGGAATCCCTAAAGTGGTGTGATGCTGAAATCCAGTGCTACCCAGCAATTCCTGCGACACTGCCGCTGCCAAACTGCATTGGTTTCTTACCTTTCCTTTGGATCACAGCAGCAGTGTGGATAGGGGATTTGCTCCTTGGGCAACAGCTCATACTCCATATGAACCCGCACAGGCACAGCAGTTTTAAAAAATTGACACTACTCCATCGTCACCCGTAGACGGAAGGATGCCAGCAACAAGACTGGGCTCTTTATCTTTAGACAAGGCAACCAGAAAACAATGAATTCAAACCGGCTTAATAATTGGCTTCGTGTCACATTCTATCCGTGGCAGAGGGGTTGGGTATATACAATGACTAGGGTATGCAAAAAAAATTCGTTTTCATTTTGAAATAAATTCATCTTATCCTCAAATTGTCGTGATGAACTTTTTGAAAAAAAAAATATATATATTAACATTTTAACGTTGACTAACTTTCCATCCATGCATAAATTCATTTTTTGGAATACTCTATTTTTTCTTATTTACATTTCTATATCTACACATAGTTATGCATAGATAGATAACTAAAAATATATATATATATATATGTGTGTGTGTGTGTGTGTGTGTGTGTGTGTGTGTGTGTGTGTTGTGTTTGTGTGTGTGTGTGTGTGCGTACGTGCGTGTGTGTATTTACTTTTCTATATATATGTATTTACATTTATATATATATGTGTGTGTGTGTGTGTGTGTGTGTGTGTGTGTCGTGCGCGCGTGTTTGTGAGTGCATTGACATATAAATACAGTAAGTATATAAATTTATTTATATATATATATATATATTGTGTGTGTGTGTGTGTGTGTGTGTGTGTGTGTGTGTTTGCGTGTGTATCTCTGCGTGTTTGCACGCGGGAACCCGCCCCCCTCTGTTTATTTGTGTATTTGTGTGTGCCTTTTTACCATCATATGTCAGAAAAAATAAAAGCATTCTTCACAAACTTACTTTCAACGGCTGGGGATGAGAGGGGGGGGCGAATAGCAACCTCTACTACAAACGGTTACCCAAACAAATAAGACAATTTTGTTCTAATGTATACTGTTTTTGTTTTGCATAACAAATCAAGGTGATCTTATCAGGTTATTAAAAAAATACAATTTCTAACCTTTACCCATTTTTCTTTCGTTTTTTTTATTTTTTTTTTTTTTTGTAAATAAAATTTCTATGATTCCTACAATATATGTACATATGAGAATAACTTGGAATCTTAGAGTGATTGATGTATTTTGGTGACTGTAGTTTGAAAGAATTTTAGAATAAATAACAACATTATGTCGAAAAGAATAATCTGGTATGTTTCTGTCTATTTGACAGATATAGTTAAGTAAAAGAGAGGGTAATCAAGATTCTGCCCCAAAAGTTAGGCCTTGTGCCATGCATGTATCCATTACATTGTAAATATCTTCTTTTTTTAATTGAACCTGATCCTCGATCATTCCGACCGTATTAGTTGGTTTCTTTGTTTAATGGCATACCAACCTTCATGGGTTATTTAATACCAAAACCATCCTTCTATGTATTTAACATTATGGCAAGATGTAACACAAGGTAAATTTTTAAAGTTTGAATTCATACTTTTCCTTCTCTCCAGTTGCCGTACTAAGGTTAAAGAGCTCAGTCTGATATACTATTTACCCATAGCTAGATAGCTGGAGGAGAATAGTTGTGATATTAACTTTGCCAAGGGTATTAGCGATATGGGAATTGCAACCAGCCTCGTCATGATTTGAACTCCTGTCGCTGTGTTCATTACCTACAACGATAACCATTACACAACGGACACCCAATTTCTTATAGAACATCAGTAGTGGTACTATTTAACCCATACATTGGGGATTTGGAATTTCATACCTTTCCCAAGTGTATTAGTCCAAAATCAAACGTAATAGTGCAACTCGCTTACTATAATCTCCTAGTCCAGCTCGTTAGCCACAACACCACATGGACTCAACCCATTCTGACAGTGCGGCATTTACTCAGAATATTGCCCTTAACGTTACTCTAACTCGTCTACTTTAGTATTTTACTCAACTTACGAAATATTAACAGAATCCCAAAATACAGAATAAATGGGTTGCAACCTGACCACGTGTGTGTGTGTGTGTGTGTGTTGTGTACCACAATTTTTCCACTATGGAAGACCATACGGGGAACAATCTGCCTTAGAAATAGGAAAATGTTGGTTTTTTTGCCACTCTTAAACTTTGTCAACCATTTCATTTTCGATTTGTTTTTAGTTGCGTCCCTTAGAGCGGTGCTAAATGGTTTTGTATCTAAAATTTATTGACCATAAGACCTTTTTGATCTCGATTCAGAAGGACATGTTTTTCATTTACACCGTCAATATCCGGTTGTTGTTAACAGACGATTTTTAGAGGGTTTTTTTTAATTTATAAAACTAACCCTAACCCTAACCTTTAACCCTAACCCTAACCCCAATCCCCAACCTTAACCCCTAACAAACAACCAGATATTGACGGTGTAAATGAAAAACATGTCCTTCTGAATCGAGATCAAAAAGGGGTGCCTAAAGGTCATATGGTCCAAATTTATTGATTGTGATAGTTTCTCTATCCAATTATATAATTTTCATCATTTTTCACACTTTTTGTATATTTTCATTACTTTTTACCCTGAATTTGTTCGCCTAGAATAACCTTGTGATTTGTGAGAAAGTAAGAGCTGTGAAATTCCAACAAGATAAAGGTATTCTTCACGTAGATCGAAAATGTAATGCTGGTCACCAATAATAATAATCCCCATTCACTACGGCTATGTTTAAAAGGACTCCTACTGTTCTCCTACAAGGCTGGATTTTGCAGTAAATAACCCAAAATGGTTATCAAGCCATTAAACAAAACAAAAAACAACAAACAAAACCTTTACCCAAGCACATTAGCAACGAAGTGAAAACCAAACAACCTTGTTCAGGAACTGAACCCATTTCGCCGATTCCGTTTCCTGCGACGATAACCGTGACGCTAGGCGCGCCTCCATTGCAGATATTATATATTTACCAACCCCTCCGCACGAGCAGGATGTGACACAAGGTCAATTTCTTAAGAGGAGTTCAACAGGTTTGAATTCAGAGTTTTCCTTCTCCTAGACCGGTTGCCTAACCATGGTTAAAGAGCCCAGTCTGCCATACTATTTACCCATAGCTGGAGGGAGAATAGAATTCATACCTTTCCCAAAGGTATTAGCGCTAAGTGAAATGCAGTTACCACGTCTAGGATTTGAACTCGGGCGACGAGTCCATTTCCCATGACTTTATCCATTACACCAAGCGCTTCCTTAAGATATTAATGTAGTTTGCCCATTGGTTAAGGTCTCTAAGTTACTTTAAAATGAAAATTAAGAAATAATCTATCTATATTTTGAAAAAGTATTGCGATACCATCAAATGAGCTCGAAATTAGTGGAAAATACTGAAAAATTTATGGAAATAATATGATTAAGACATATTATTACCTCAACAAAAACAACATTGAAGATATAAAAAGAGAAAGTTTCGGATTTAAAATCACAAAGTGCTCTACACAGCACGAATTATTAATAATCTTGGGGAAAAGACCTAATGGATACAGCGAAAAGCATACATCTCAAACACCGTATGCATAATTTTCATAAAACACTCTAAGTTGATAGCGATAAAATTAATAAATGAAAAGAGGTTTTTCCTAAAATCAGAAAAATCAAGGGAACTTTCAAAATGGAATTGATATATTTAAAAGAAAGATTCTGTATGTATCGCCCTGTCGGCTGGGGCGTTAGAATGCACCGACTGTACCTCTGCAGAGGGGTAAGACTCCCCCAAAGGGGCCACCTGTTGGCCGTGGGTGGCGACTCGTGATCCTTAAGGATAGAGCCCAGGTGGATGAGCAATTCATGATATGCAATACTCCACTTTGGGCTAGACGGGCGGTTGGAGAGGCCCCCTTTGATCAATCGGCTGGTCACGTCAAGCCCTAGCACCTATATGATTTTCCCAACCCTATTGCCTTTATGGCAAGCCCCAAACCCTTTTTATCATACGGGTGCTAGAAGGCGGTGGCTGCGGGTCTACATGTCCTGGGAATGACGTTAAACTTTATCTTATGGTGAGGTTCCAGTTTGGGAGGTTTGGGGAATGTGAAGCACCCCATTCATCACCATTGCTCCCTGGTCAACTGACCCAGAGTGGTAGTACCTGTTAGGGTCCCATCTATGGGTTAAATAGAAAAATGTATTTATAAAAAAATTGTATTATCCATTAAGACGCAAAAACAATCTCCTTGGTCTATCGCCAGTGAAAAGGTGATAGACTCCCTCGATGATTGGCTGACACCGACGTTAGGCCACCCTGTCGACTATATATCTATGATATATTTCTATGTATACAAAAGAAACATTCTGTATATGTGTTTATTTGTTTCTTTGTTTGTCTGTGTGTTTATACAAAGACCGAGCGCACGTCCTTTTATTAGGCAGAATTTGTGTCGACCAAAGTTCAATAAAAATCAACATCCTATTTTTATCCGAGAGGGGATCTAAAAATGTACCCGTCATTTTTCATAAGAAAAAATAAATGAAAATATAAGAACATACGTCAATGATATATGTAAAAAAAAATCAATTAAAAAATCCACACAAGAATAACAATATAGATAAGCAACTTCAAAAAAGGAAAATATAAAGAATTGAATATTATAAAACAGATACATAGAAAAATATTTTTTATTAATATTATATATATATAATATATATATATATATATATATAGAGAGAGAGAGAGAGAGAGGGAGAGAGAGAGAAGAGGAGAGAGAGAGAGAGCGAAAGAGAGAGAGAGAGGGGGAGATGGAGAGAGAGAGAATAAAACATAAAAAAAATCATAAAACTCGATAATATAAGTATAAATGCAACGAATAATGATATTACTAATAAAGTCATGGCATCATATATATATATATATATATATACACACACATATATATATATATATGTATATATGTGTGTGTGTGTGTGTGTGTGTGTGTGTGTGTGTGTGTTGTGTGTGTGTGTGTACGTGTGTGTGTGTGTGTGTCTGTGTGTGTGTGTATTTGGGCAGCATTCATTTATGAATTTCCCATCAATTCTCCTCTTTGCAGCCTACACATCCATTAATATAATTTCAAAAACTGGAACCCATCATTCATATATATATATTATATATATATATATATATATATATATATATATATATATATAGCATTTTTCTTTAGTGTATACGGTATTAAAGAAGACTGACATCTCGTGTCTGACGAGTTTCTTTTCGGCCCAATTTCTTAATATCAGGGCGGACATTGTTTATTAGTACACCAAAATCTTCATCCCTACAACTTTCGACACTCCAAAGTACCATCATCAGGGGTGGATGTAATTGAGTGTGTTCCTGGTTCTATTTAAACGCGGAATGTATTTAAACGATTGAGTAGTAGTAGAAATAATATTTCCAGAAATTATATAAAAGAGAATCCGGATTGGAAAGCTAAAAATTAGCGGGAAATAGGTTATAAACATTTTAGAATATTGCTGCTATATTCAAAATTAATACTACTAGCAAAATAAAAAAATATTACCTGTGGTGGGTGGGAGTTAATAATTTAATGTCAGTAAACTAAATTTTATTCCATTCAATTCTGTAGAAAAATTAATTATTTAAATATATTTTTCGATGAATAAAAATTATTCAAAAATGTTTATACAATCAATGAATGAATGTAATATATGTTGTTACGCTTTTAATTCATTTTCTTAGAGATTCCATGAATTTAATATTCATTATAGTAAGCATTTATTTAATTGAATAATTTTATTTGATTTTTAATGAAAAGAAAAATTATAAAAATTAAAATTAAAAAGCTATTTTAATAATCTAATAACCGAATAAAATTAAACTTATTGATGAATGTGTATTATTAAAAAAATGTACAAAATGCTACTAACTGTTAATTACTTTGCTATAATTAGTTTAAATAAATATATTACAGATGAAAAATACCAGCTCCATTTCGCACAACACTTAGAACCACATGCAGTCTCAACTAGACTCAAAACCCTCTGCAATTCGGCTAATGACAATTTCTATCAAGGGAGTCTGTCAAATCCCTTTTTATCCCGATGCAGGCTGCGGGTACAAATCTTGGACAGCCGGTGAAAATCGAATGAGAGCAAACTACACTCAGCTGTTCCTGGTAAAAGAGGGCTAAAAAGGCTTGACCGGCTCTTAAATACTCCTTCCTTCCATCAGCAACAGCATAGGGTCTAATGATCGGAAAATTCTGACTAGCATGATTGGTTATAATATGTGAGGCTTGGTTGAGCAAGAGACCAACAAAACTCTGTGCAACACCAAAGATGAACTGAAGGTAAGGATTCAAAAGGATATATAGATATTTAAATGTATATATATATAAGATTTTTGGATGTTTGTTTATTTTAGAAACGTTGCTGAATAAAGTATATATTAAATTTTTACTTGAAGGCACTTACAACGCATGTATCGCATAAAATTCGATACTTTTTCTTATAGAAAATGAAATTGACAAGTGTAATCCCGGCAAAGGATCGCTCGGTGTGTAGAATGTCGTACAGACTGTTTCGACTTTATTAAGTCTCATCAGCGACATATACTAACGATTTCCTCCAACAGAAATCGAAATCTCAGCGAGCATAGTGAACCACTATATCGCCTCGACCACAGTACACAGCTAACAATCCTTAGCGAAATTAAGCTTGTCAAATGATACTACACGCCTCTACCATAATGGGTAAGGGGGGCGTTTTTGAGAGAATAATAACAACAAACAGACCGTATGCCCTTCGGTGAAGTGAATCTGTCGGAGGGAAATCGTTAGTATATACCGCTGATGAGACTTAATAAAGTCGAAACAGTCTGTACGACATTCTACACACCGAGCGATCCTTTGCCGGGATTACACTTGTCAATTTCATTTTCTATAAGAAAAAGTATCGAATTTTATGCGATACATGCGTTGTAAGTGCCTTCAAGTAAAAATTTAATGTATATATATAATATATATATATATATATATATATATATTGAAAGGGATATATATATTATATATATATATATATATATATATATATATATATAGAGAGAGAGAGAGAGAGAGAGAGAGATGTGAGGTATCCTAAGTTGGTAGTGAGGGATGATTCTATATGTGATTTCTAAGACACACTCTATTATTATTATATGATCCAGTATGTACAAATACAGTGAATCTTTAAATCACTACAGAGAGATCAATGTATAATAATCTTTTTAGAGCAATATTTATCTTTTATTGTCGAAATAAATTTATTATGGAATAACGGTGTTGAGTTTTTCCTTCCTTTCAAAGATCGGATAAAGCGTAGAAATGGTCTCATAGGCGATAAATTGACAGTAAGCAAGCGCCGTAGACTGTGACTCTAGGATATATATATATATATCTTATTATAATGGAGATTGTGTGGTTGTCTGTCTGTAACCGAAACTATATCACTACTCAAGTCACAATTCTTT
>CM042137.1:107511146-107548646 GCA_023376005.1 Doryteuthis pealeii | reverse complement strand
TTTTTTGTTTCTTTTCAGCTGAGGAGTCCAGTCCTTTGCTATTAAGTGTGTCGATAATTGTTCCGTTCGTTGATTGGTTGTTTGCCTATTCGAGCGTCAAATCCGACCGCCTGCGTCCGGCCATTGCGTCATCGGGGGCAATTGTGCCGCACGAGGTCCAGGTGAAATGATTCTCTGCTCTCATTTTGATAGAGTATATGATTCGTTAGCTGCTGTTGTTGTTGCTGCTGCTTTGATGATGAGGAGGGGATGACGATGATGCCGGCATCTGCTTGAATAAAATCAAAGCAAAATCATCACCTTCACCTTTAAAAGGGGCGTCATTTATTATCGGCAAGTATGGGGACTCATGGGGAAAATGGTCTTCATTGATTCATTCCAAGTTATGTACAATATTTATCTCTCTCTCTCTCTCTATATATATATATATATATATATATATATATATATATATATATAATAAGATGTTTTGATGTTTTTCATATATATATATATATATATATATATATATACAAACACACACACACACACACACACACACACATATATATATATAATATATATATATAGGGTCATCCACAGACACGTGTTTCGACTTATCAAGTCTCCTCAGTGTGGCTAGACATTTTGTAAGCTACCTACAGCCGGAATTGAAATCCGATCGGTTATGGGAAAGAAAAATATTTTTTTCAAAATGTTTTTCCACAAATGTGGAATTTGTTCATAGTAAATATTATTTCAATTTTGCAAAAAATATTTGTTTTGAGGTTATTCAAAATGGCGAAATCAAACAGAGTGCTCGAGGCTTTAACAAAAATCTGTCATCAAAAACAGGTTTCAATAAGTCAACTGCTTAGCGCTATTCCTTTTAAATTTTGTTGTTTCATTTTCATATATATATATATATATATATATATATGTGTGTGTGTGTGTGTGTGTGTGTGTGTGTGTGTATATCACTTGCTTTTCTCGTTATTCTGTGATAAAAAAATTTTTTATCACCTTCTATATACCAACAAATGCCCTGAAGATGATCTAATTAATAGATCGAAACACTGCGGCATCGGCCAATAAACTTACCACATAACTTATTTAAACCTGTGCTTTTTCAATTTTTCTTAATATACTACATACCGTTGGATTCACTTTCCTTTTCTTCACATATATATATATATATATATGTGTGTGTGTGTGTGTGTTGTGTGTGTGTGTGTATTTACGAATCCTTTAGTATCATCTAAGTTTCCTACAGATTTAGATATTTTTCTGGATCGAGGTTCAAAAATTTAGAATATTCCAGGTTTCAGTTATAGGAACTTTTTGCATGTACTTACACTCAATTTTTATACCCAACGTCAATTTTTAGCTTTTAGTTTAAAAGATTGGAATTAAGAGTTTTCCTTCTCCTAGGCCGATTGTAATACCAAAATTAAAAAGCCCAGTCTGTCCTACTATTCACCCATACCTGAAGAGAGAATATTTGGATGCATACTTGTCTCAAGTGTATTAGCGCTACTGGAAATTCTAACAGCCTTCTCTGTTTAATTTTTTTCTTTTAAATAAATATATCTACTTTCCATCTTCTTTTTTACCTCACCCATCCCTTTCTTCTTCTTTTGCTAAGTATATCTTCTTCCAGTTTATATTGCTTTGGATCAAAGAAATATCTTTACTTTTGTTTGCGTATAATTTTTCAAACCTCTCTCTGTTTAATCGTAAATATGGGTGAGCAGTAATGTCATTTATTTCTTTTTTGTCATTTAAAATTATTTAATCAAATGATATATATATATATTATATATATATAATATATATATATATATATATATATATATATATATATATATATATATATTATATATATATATATATATGTGTGTGTCATAAAGTATCGAGAATGAAGCTGTATTTACCAAGATAGAAAGAAAGAGTGAATGGAACGTTATTTTTTTCAGAATACAAGGTGTGTCAAAAAATCTCGATATTTTTGACACACCTTGTGTATATAAATCTCAGTCGGTAGAGCGTTCGGCTAGAAACCACAAGGTTCCTAGTTCGATACCGGTCCTCGCCAACTTAGCGTATGAGTAGCACAGGGATATGTGCGGTAAAGTAAGGAGCTGATGGTAGGTGTGGCGCTCCACCTCAGATGCTAAAACAATCTCCTTGGTCTAGCACTATTGAAAAGGGGATAGACTCCCTCGCTGACTGGCTGATACCGACGACTTAAATAAATATATATATTAAAACATATTATAAATATATATATGTATATATATCATTTTATATATGAAAATGCTCACTTACCGGTGAAATTGGTCACAATGGTTAGTTGATACAAGTTTAAAAATGATAAGACAGCGATATAACAAATATAAAGTGCTCAATACGTGAGTAGAGCAAATTTCTCTCGTTAACCGTCATAACCACTAAATACAATCGGCTGGAACTAATAAATATCTTGATTAATTCAGTGAATTTAACCCTGAAGATCATTATAGTGAAACTCGAGTAGGTCATTCCTGTATATACCATAATATAATAATATAATAATAATAATAATAATATACATATATATATATATATATATATATATGCTTGAGACACAGTCTAGAGATGACTTGTTGACGGGTACCTGAAAGAGACAACACCTGAATCTAAGAGGCAAGAACCAGTACAAAGGTGGGGTGTGTGGAGATGAGGAGAGAGAGAAAGAAGGTTTCAGCAAATTGATTCCCCCCTCCTTTTCATAAATAACTAAAAGAAGCAATCAGTTGCTTGTTTGTCTTGGTCATCGTCCGATTAGTGCACAACACACCCACACATACACACACACACACACACACACACACACTCATTCAACCATAAAACGCGCAACATAATCATCATTATTATCATCATCACTAAAACATGATGACAGCATGGATTCCTTTGTTACTTTCTCAACATCCCTCCCTCTCGTCAATCGATTTCTCATTACGGTCAAGTCATGTTAAAAGCACCGGTTCTTGCTAGATAGCCGAAGTTAATACAATATACAATACTTAGGCGACCACTTAACCAACAGGAGGTACTGTAAGCAACCTCCGTCCTTTGTTTATGAAAATTGACTTGATTCGACATTAAGTAAAGTGGGCCTATTGTCGCTATCAGCTGGACAGTGAGGGAGCATATCCCCTATTCGCTAGGGCTAGACCAGGGATATTGTTTTTGCATCAGCTCCCCCACTTTAACGCTCTGATCCAAACCGGGCTACTCATGCGCTGAGTTGGTGAGAGCCAGTATCGAACCCAGAATCTAGTGGTTCCAAGGTGAATGCTCTGCCGACTGAGAAATGGTCCGAAAAAGGGGGATATACCGTAAAACAAAATAAGCAAGTTAATAGATCTTAATAAGTCCTCTCGATGGTACCAGTGTCAGAGTTGATGAATTTAAGTTTGTCCAGGGCACCCAATAATAGTGTGTCTATGTGTAGTAATCCACCAGAGAATGTTGCTTGTGAGTTCGTCCTTACTTCTCCAGCATTTCTTGCTTGTTTTGCATAGATGTTTCGTGAGATAGACGCTAAGTGGCCGTACAGCTGTTGTTTTGCTTTTTCTGAACGCGTTTTTAATAAAGGAAGTAACTGTTACCATAAGAGACTAGAATTTAGACACATATGAAATTTATGCTATGTTACTTCTCACATGGTAATAATTTACTCAGTCTCAACAATATTTTGAATTTCTAAAGATTGCATCATGCGCTAGTCTCATTTGAGGATCCATTTATTTACTATGTGTTGAGTTTGCGATATTGGGTCGTCCTTACTTCAGCATCAGTGCCAATCATGTCTTACTTGTCTTACTTTGGTAGTTTTGTAGTTGAGGACAGCACGTCAGTTTCTTTTTTGTTCTTGTCGTCGGATGAAGAGGAGAAGCTCCTTAAAATATTTCAAAATTATTGAAAAAGATTGGATGCTTCAATTCTAACAGCCATAGATGTCATTTTTATCAAATTTACCTAAAGGCATTTGTAAAATCCACACTTTAATATATATATATATATATACCAGTCATCCACAGAAACGTGTTTCGAAGTTTACTTCTCACCAGTCAGCGCTCGACTTTTTAGCAGCTACCTCTAACTGGGTTCGAAACCCGACAGTATTTCGTCGGTCAAGCTCCTTATCCTCACGGCCATCGAGGCTGTCAGGGGGTGAACAATTAATTGATACAAACAAACTTACAGGATGTATGTTCTTACAATCACCAGAGAACTCAAGTCTGTAAACAACAGACGAGTAAATGCTTTTACGCTAAATATATATATATTTTTAAAATATTTACGCTATATATATATATATATATATATATATATATATATATATATATATATATACTGCGTTTCAAATTATTAACTAAATTATATTTTATCATTTTTCCCAAAAACTGCTTGTCGGAATTTAACAAGAATTTCACAGATAATGGGAATAGATATATGCGTAGGCTGTCTAACATGTGTATTGTTGAGTGCAACAAAAAACAAACGGTAGATGTTAGCAATATTAACAAGATTTTGAAAAATTCCAGACTATAAACGAGTGTCATTATTATCGTGAAATTATTGGTCACAAATTTGACTTGACACATTCTTTGAAAGATATTATAACAGCGGAACTTCTCAAAGGCAAATCTACATTAGAAATGATATCTTGCAGAATATCTTAAATTAAATCAAATAAAAATAGGCGTAAACATAAAAGATTATTGACTTGAATTTAAAAAAAGTAAAGTCGTCGGGGTGGTGTAAAGTCGATATCAGCCAAACAGCGAGGGAATCTTTTCACTAGCGCTAGATCAAGGATATTATTTTAACGTCAGCTCCTCACTTTACCGCCCAGACCCGTGTGCTACTCATACTCTGAGTTGGGAAGGGCCGGTATTGAAGCAGGAACCTTGTGATTTCTAGCCAGACGTTCTACCGACTGAGCTAAACCGGCCCTGAATTATTCTTCCTAATTATTGAAGGCATGAGTAAATAAAACATGTGGAGTGTTATGATACGATGTGTTCATAAGAATGGACACCAATTTAGAAGCAAGGATGACTTCTGACTGTAAATAGTAAACGTATCACGCGAAATTTCATCAAAGGAAAACCAGAAATTGACATAGTCGAATGAATAATTAAAAGAGACGTATTTCCAAAAATAAAAACGCTGAATATTGGCAGGTAGATCGGAATAAAACCTAAAATAAATATAGTTCACTTACCTTTCTTGGTTGCTCTATTACTAAAATTCTTCACTCATCTGAAAATAGCAATTTTGTTCTTCAAAAACATTGCAGGAAATTTGTAGCAGATTATCTTTAGATTTTTATATGAACCACACGAGTCTTTCACTGCATGTCTACAATACTTTTATATTTGTGATTATGTCACTCTAGTGCACATTAAAAAAGAAAGAATACAGAGGCAACGATGATAGGCGCATCCGACAGGCGTTGGTGGCGCTGGTATATGACCCTTATTTCATAAAGAAAGAAACAAAGAAATAATCTAAGACAGAATGTAAGAATGTAGAATCAAAGACTGAAAGAAGAAAGAATGAAGTAAAGGAAAGAAATAAAGAAAAAGGATCACACATCTCATATTAACCAAACCTATTATCATTTCTAAACTTTGTTCAATTTTTTTTATTTCGATTGAATTGCATCTTAATCACAGCTGAGGACTTTAAAAAAACATTGGACAAAAAAGATTCCTGTGAACTGGGTACTTGAGCATTTTCATTCTGTCCAAATTTTTTTAAAAAAGAAAAGATATTTGAGAAAAGCTTTATTCATGGGAAGTGTGTGGATCAACATTTTCTTCAAAGAGTTAGATTTTAAAAGTACGGATTCAGACAGAACTGGAGAGAAACTATATATTTGTAAAGTTTTTAAAAGCCTTTCGAGGTAGTCATGCAAAATCACACTAGAGAGGAACCATATTCTTGTGAAGTGTGTGGGTCTGCCTTTGCACATCGTATCAATTTAAAAAGACACATTTTTACACACACTGAAGAAAAACCTTATTCTTGTGAAGTGTGTAATGCAGCTTTTTCACATAGTTCAAATTTGAAAAGACATATGCGAGTACATACTGGAGAAAAGCCTTATTCTTGTCAGGTGTATGTATCCCTAAAATCTGTAAATGAAGCAATTAAAGTATTATTTTCTTTTTTACAGTTTCTTTTTTTAAAAATTACACCGCACCGATAATTTGACTCATTAATAACTTGAGTAAATTAGGTAAATGACCCTAACTTCTGTTCCCTTTTTAAAAACCTATCCATTTTTACGAAGTAGATGTATATACATGTCTTCGTCATTCTCTGATAATTTTAGCAAATTGTCAGCAAATTCCCGTGGGTTGGATAAGAGAAAAACTAACTAACTAAATAAATAAAAATAATACATACCTACAAGTGTATACATAAACACAGATACGTACGTAGACAGGTGCGCACATGATTAATGTAGACACATGTGCGTCTGCACACGGTTACATACCTAGAACTGCTTACGTTTATGTAAATTATTTCTATGTTTGATTTCGGAGTTTCTAGAATGTTTTTGGTGTTTTTTTTTTTTGGGGTGTATTTCTCTTGATACAGAGTTCAATTTAACTGTCATTTGGGCACGGAGCTTTAGCAAGAGTTTCTAAAAATGCAACATCGAGACATTAATGTATACTTCGGTTAATAAACTCCGGGAAGATGATAATAAAGGAAAAGTAATGCACACACACACACACACCACACCACATATATATATATATATATATATATGAGGAAGAATGAATAAAGAAGAAAGAAAGAAATAGAATAATAAAATATGGATAAAGAATTTAATCAATTATTATGCATTCTATTTCTTTCTTTTCTTTATTCATTCTTCCTCATATTGTCGGATTCATTTCCAATTTCCATCTACACACACACACACACACACACACATATATATATATATATATAGGCAATTCCATGTCAAATCATCCAGAAAAAAGTAAAATTGTTGCCCACTAATGAGTAGTTTTGGGATTTGATCGAAAAGTGTCAATTCGTTAATAATTTGAAACGGTGTGTGTACACTTCTCCTAGCTCCTCCTCCCCTCCCTTCCCTTCTTCTTCTTCTTCTTCTTCTTCTTCTTCTTCTATTTTTATTATTATTATTATTATTATTATTATTATTATTATAGTTGATTATTTAAATAGTAATGGATATATTTTATGTTGGGCATATTGCATACCTTGTTTGCCCAGACCGACTCACGGGCTAGATCATCTTATATCAACTAAAACCTGGTCATGCCACCACTCAAAAATTAGTATCTATTTGTAGGAAACTCTTCCACACTTATGGTGCCCCTGAAGAGCTGAGTAGTGATGGTGGCCCACCTTTCAATTCTGAGCAATTTCAGCAGTTTCTCAAGTCATAGTGTGTAAAACATAGAAAATCATCATTATTCTACAGTTGTTGTTGTTGTTAGTTTTTTACATCAGCGTCAGCTGGAGTTTGAGTGACAACAAATCTCCTCGGGTCTCAAGGATTCATCTCAGTATTCTAACCGATTTCAACAATGCCCTTTTCTGGACAGTCTCAATTCTTCCTTTGATTTCCTGTTCCTCCAGTCTGTTTTCTAAACTTTTGGGGACCGTTCCAAGTGCACGAACTACAATTGGTATCACTTTCACCCTCATATTCCACAGTTTTTTGTTTTCAATTCTCTATCAAGGTCCTTGTTGTTTATTACCATTAATCATTTTATTCTGCTTCGTTTTCTCAATTTCCTTATTCAATTGCAATTTTGCTTTTTCATTTTTTCTTCATTGATTCCAGAAAATGAACAGCCGGTTAGAATTTACAACCATTATTACATTTACCATTAAATATGGAATTATATTCATAAAGATTCTACATAATTATATTATATATATATATATATTATATATATATATATTAATATATAATATATATTATAATATAAATATAATATAATAATATATATATATATATATATATTTATATATATATATATATATATATATATATATATATATATATAAGCTCTCAAACTGCAACAGGTTAAAACTTTTGGACTCTTGGATTATATTATATATATATATATATATATATATATATATATATATATAAATCCAAAAGTCCCAAAAGTTTTTTAACCTGTTACAGTTTGAGAGCTCAATGTGTGCTCTTAATGTTAGAGTCACAGAGCAAATTTATAAGTAAAGAAATAACAAAAGACTTAGAGATTTTGCATTATAATCTATTTCAGGGAGCTTAGACAAAGTGTCTAACTCTCCCGACTCAGATTCGCATCTGATAAGTCGGGAGAGTTATACACTTTGTCTAAGCTCCCTGAAATAGACTATAAGCAAAATCTCTAAGTCTTTTGTTATTTCTTTACTTATATATATATATATATATATATATATATATATAGGGTGTTCGGGAGAAATTTGACATATTTATATTTGGTTACTTTTCTCCGTAGGTTGGACGTATTGACGCTCACTAAGCATCATTTGAAATCTTGAACCCTTCTTCATTCATATACATGATGACAAATAGAATGGATGACTGGAAATCACCTGAATCGTGAAAGAGAATAACTTGTATCATGATGATCTGCGCCGGCCATTAAAATAAGGAGATTATGGTTGCTGCCCAATGCTCCCTGAACACTGTAAAAACAATTAGGCATGAACTGGAGAATTTCAATGGAGACTACGAGGTTGTGGTTAGAAGAAAGTAACATAACAGACGATCTGATTACGTTCGTACAGCAGAATTCCTCGAAAATCTGCAGAAAGGGTATCAGGTTGAATTCAGTTGCCTATGTGGAGTTGCTAAACACTGTATTCAAGCTCTGGATAACAAGGGTAGCCAATGGTAGGCCATATGTATGGCAGCAGGATTCGGCTCCCTACCACATCTCTGGGAAAAGTTTAAAAAATGGTTGTCGGCGGATTTTTACGACTACACCAGACCCAATGTTTGGCCTCCGAACTCCCCAGATCTTAACCCCATGGATTATTATGTATGAGTTGCTGTTGAGAAAGACACTAATCGCCGTGCCAGTACTGCAAAAGCCTAGTTAATCGAAAGAATTAAGGTAATTTTTGAGACCCTTCTTTAGGGAAAGTGTAACATCAGCTTGCTCCAGTTTTCCGGAGCAGGATTGAGGCTGTGAATCGATGCTAATGGCGGGTATTTTGAGTAAAACGTGTTGACAGTAGTGTAATTTCCGTGCCTGTTGAATTTCTTTACAAATCCATTAATTTTGTAGTTACCAAGTACTTTTTCTTTTTTTTTCTTATGAAACTATCAAATTCTCCGGCCCGAACACTATATATATATATATATATATATATATATAATATTATACTATATATATATGATGTGATGTGTGTGTGTGTGTGTGTGTGTGTATGTGCTATCCTAAAGTATATACACATGCTCTATCACCCGATATTGAGCCCTCTTAAATTTTTTATAAATATAGCAACAACACCACACCACACCACACACACACGCACACACATACATGCTCCCAACTTTCAGGTAGAGCACTGTAGGGGAGACATTTGTTGACCTTTTACCGTTTAGCGTAAAAAAGCATTTAATCGTCTGTTGTTTACAGATTGAGTTCTCTAGATAAAAACATTACATCCTGTAAGTTTGCTTGTATCAATTAACTGTTCGCCTCTGGCTGAGAGTCCGATAGCCGTGAAGGTAAGGCTTGACAGACGAAAACCCCTGTCGGGTTTTCGCACGCCGGATAGAGGTTAGCTGTAAAAAGTCGAGCCGCACTGATGAGGAAGTAAAACTTCGAAAAAACCCGTGTCTGTGGTGACTGATTTATATATTATATTATATATATATATATTATATATATATATATATATAGTTAGGCGGTGGCTGAGGGTCTTCCTTTCGAAAAGGGTTACACCTGTCATATTGGAGAGAACATGGAGGTTGGAAATGTCAGTCATGTGGTCGAATTCTGCTTTCTAAGGTTGGATATGTCAATCATAGGGAATCTCACCACGGTCAATCCATGCAAATTCTAGGAACAAACAATGTGTCTTGTGCTATCTGTGGCAAGGTCTGTAAATCAGCTTCTGGTCTTAAGAGATATATGGTGGTGCATAAGCAACAAATTTTATCATCTGAATCATCTGATTCAACGGGAAGGACGCCCTTTCTATGTCATATTTGCATCAAACTTTGTGGATCTGCAGTATGTTTGATGAGTCACTTGAGGGCTCATGTAAGGAAGGGTTCTGGTAGTGGAGTTATGGGATTGTGAGGGACGGCAATGATCTGTAAAGATTATGCTATTGCTGTATATATCTTATTATAATGGAGATTGTGTGTTTTTCTGTCTGTAACCGAAACTATATTACTAATCTAGTCACAATTCACCATAGTTATTTACATCATATTCTCCATGATTTTATTTATAATTTAAACCTCAATTATTAATAACATTGCTTTACATTATTAATAACTGTGACCATATCTACATACACTATAACATGCAATTGGTATTTATATATACAAAAATAGCAAGTTTACAGTGTGAATGGAAAGGCTAATTTTGCATATTGAATATTCAAAAATTTGACATTTTAATAAATATGTGCTCAGTACTAAATTGATTTCTAATTGTTTGGTTTTATCTTTATGGAATATGAGGCAAAAATTTCACCAATAAATCAAAAGAAATCCATTAACAATATTAACAGTAATTCCTTTGCTTTACTTCCTAATTTTCACTAATAGTTAAATTATGAAAATTTTACCAATGAAAGACGGGAGTGAAGAAAAAGCAAGTTTTAAGTTGTTTCACTTCTGTTTCAAGTTTTTTATCAAGGCAATCTTATTTTAGTTTCATTAAGCCTTTCTAAGTTAACATAATATTTTATTACTAAAAGTTAAAATACCTGCAACGGGGGGCATGATTAATTGCTAGTATATATAATTAGGGTAGTTGTGAAAGAATGAACCAACGGCCGCTTATCAACTGACAGTTGTCTCGTCTATGTGATTTTCAAACCAAGTGGCTGTTTTTATTTTTGTTTTCCCTTATATACTAAAGTGCGGTGCTTTATGGAAAAGGGTAGTTTGTTTTAAGATTCTGTTGCACCCCGGAAATATTGTCGTTCTTCAGTGGGATTTTATTCATGTTTTTTTTCTATTCAACCCATAGATGGGACTTTAATAGTTGCTACCACTCCGTGTCAGAGTGGATCTGGGAGCAATAGTGATGAAGGTGTGCTCCACAATCCTCGGGCATCTAGAAGTGGAACTTCACCATTACATAGAGTTTAACGTCTTAGCTAGAACATGAAGGCGCTCAGCCACCGGCTTCTAGCTCATGTGGGATAAAAAGGGTTGGGGCTAGCCATAAGTGCAATAGGGTAGGGACATGACCAGCCGATTGATCGGATAGGGTCTCTTTTACCGACCGTCTAGTAAGGGCGCAAGTGGAGTATTGCATGTCATGGATTGCTCATCCTCCAGGATTCCCTCCTCACGCATCATGGGTCACTACCCACGGCCAACAGTTGGCTCCGTTGGGGCAGGAGGTCTTAGCCCACTACAGAGGTGCAGTCTGCGTATTCTAAAGCCGCCGCCGTCAGGGCGGGTGAATTTTCTTGCCTTCTAAGCAGTGGCTAATAAATGTTCCGTTATATATATATATATATATATATAATATATATATATATAGCAAAGATGAACGTTGTGAGTTTTCAGTGCACTGGGTATATAGAAGTGTCCTTTCTTTGCCTTGGCATTATCAGAAGGTCAGCAGTGCTGGACGAAAAATTCGTACGTCCCTTTTTGATATGATGATCTTCCATTGGTCCCCTCCGAATTAGAGCAAATTTCTTCGATTTGCTTTGCTGTATATTGACTGCTGGGCATGTATGTGTTCAGAAATACACACACACACCCACATAATATATATATAATATATATATATATATAATTTATATGTGTGTGTGTGTGTGTGTGTCTGTGTCTGTGTCTGTGTGTGTATGTGTGTGTGTGTGTGAGTGTGTGTCTCATTTTGCCAGATTTTAACGAGGCCAAACCTTGAAAGTACTGAAAACTTAAGTGAGTTGAATGCGAAGGTATTTGTTCTGAAGTTATTCAAAATGTCGTTAAATCCATGGAGAGCTCTAGGCATGAATAGATGTCTGTCTTGTGATGTGTGCAGAGATGCATGTTATAATCAAAACAATATTTAACCCCTTGCCCAAGAAACGTGTAAGAAATATAACGTTTCATAACACTACATTCATACATTGTACTGAACAGAACATGAATTCTGAAGTATATATAAATGTATATTTCTGTCTTTGTAAATACATCTTCAGTCTCAATAATTTTTAACATGGCTCGTGTAATAATTTCACTAAAATCAGACACACACAAATACACACACACGCGGTCGCTTGCTCGGGCGCGCGCACAAACACGCGCTCAAACACACAAACACACACATATACCCACACTCAATGTGTGTCAAAAAAGTATCGAGATTTTTTTAACTTTTTGGAACACTTTGTATTCTGAAAAAGATATGAAAGGAACATTACTCTTTTTTCACAATATAAGGTGTGTCCAAAAGTCCAAAGTTTAAAGCTGTATTTACCAACATAGAAATGAAGAATGATGGACATTATTTTTTTCAGAATCTAAGGTGTGTCAAAAAGTACAAAAAAATCTTGAGACTTTTTTGACATACCTTTTATTATACTATATATATATATATATATATATATATATATTATATATTCAGAGAGACAGACAGAGACAGACAGAGACAGACAGAAAGAGAGAAAGAAAGAATGAAGGGGGAATTGATAAGACAGAAAAAGAAAGTGAAAATAACAATGGAAACTAGAATAAAAAAGGAAATACATAAAACACAATTTAAAAAAAGAAAGAAAAAGTAATGTCATAGAGAGTAAAAGTAAGTAAATCGTCGGGGTGGCCTAAAGTCGGATCAGCCAGACAGCGTGGGAGTCTATCTCCTTTTCACTGGCGCTAGACGAAGGAGATTGATTTTGGCGTCTAGGGTGGAGCGCCACACCTACCACTACCTCCCCACTTTGCCGCAAAGATCCCTGTGCTACTCATAAGCTGAGTTGGCAAGGGCCGGTATCGAACCCGGAACCTTGTGGTTTCTAGGCGGACGCTCTACCGACTGAGAACGAAAGAAAGTATCAATGATGGCAAAAAAAAAAGAAAGAAAAAAAAATCAAACATCAAAAGAAGGGGGGTAGAAATAACAAATAGGAGAGGAAGGAGAAAGGACAAGAAGAAGAAAAAATAAAAGGAGGAAAGAATCTTTGGGGTAGCTGAGAAAGAAATAGCACGAAAAAGAAAGAAAAAAGACAAACTGATAATGAAAAGAAAATATATAGAAATAGTTGACGAGGGAGGGAGAGAGGGGGAGAGAGAGAGGGGGAGGAGGAGGAAAGCAAAAATACAAAGTAAGTGGATGAAAGAGAAAGAAAGATAAAAAGAAAAAAAAGAATCAATGGTGCCTCACAAGAAAGAAAGAAAGAAAGAAAGAAAGAAAGAAAGAATCAATTGTGACAAAGAAACAAAGAATAGCAAGAACCAATGGTGGCAGATGAGAAAGAAAGAAAAAAAGAAAGAAAGAAAGAAAGAAAGAGTCAATGGTGCTAGAGGAGACAGATAAAAACAAACAAACAAAAAGCAAGAATCAATGGTGAAAAGGGAGAAAGAAAGAAAGAAGGAAAGAAGGAAAGAAATTCTATCTTTTCTCTTTCCATGTCTTCCTTTTTGTTAATTTGCAGTTTTCTTTTGTTCTTTCTTTCTTTTTTTCTTTCCTTTTTCATTTTTCTTTCTTTTATTCTTTCTTTATTTTGTTCTTTGGGAGGTTTCCCTATATTTTTTCTTTCCATGTCTTCCATTTTTATTTGCAGCTGTCTTTCGTTCTTTCTTTCTTTTACCCTTTCTTTCTTTTTTTACTTTTTTATTCTTTCTTTCTTTTGTACTTTCTCTCTTTCTTTTTCTTTCTTTGTTCTTATTTCATTCTATTTTTCTCCTCTACCATCATTGATTCATTTTTTTCTTTTGTTCTTTCTTTCTTTTGTTCTTTTTTTTATCCTTTTTTCTTTCTCCTTTGCCACCATTGACTCCTTCTTTCTTTCTTTCTTTTTTTCTTTCTTTCTTTCTTTCTTTTTCCTCTGTCACATTCTTTCTTTCTCTCTTTCCTTCTTTCCTTCTTTCTTTCTTTCTCCCTTTTCACCATTGATTCTTGCTTTTTGTTGTTTGTTTTGATCTGTCTCCTCTTCGCAAAGAACAAAAAAAAGAAAAAAGAGAAGATAAAAGAAAAGAAAAAAGAAAGAAAGAAAAGAAAGAAAGAGAAAGAAAAAAGAAAGAAAAATAAAAGGAAGACAGAAAGAACAAAAGAAAAAAGAAGGAAAAAGAAAGAAATAATAAAAGAAACAATAAAAGAAAAAAGAAGAAGAGAAAGAGAAAAGAAAGAATAAAAGAAAGAAAGAACAAAGAAAAACAGAAAGAACAAAAGAAAAAAAGAAAGACGATTGAAAGAAAGAATAAAAGAAAGAATAAAAATCAAAAAAGAAAGAAAGAAGAAAGAAAAAAGAAAAGAATAAATCAAAAAGAAAGAAAGAAAGAAAGAAAAAAGAAAAAAATAAAGAAGATAAAAGAAAAGAATTAAAAGAAAGAATAAAATCAAAAAGGAAGAAAAAAAGAAAAGAATAAAGAAAGAAAGAACAAAAGAAAAAGTGAAAGAACAGAAAAAAAAGAAAGAAAGAAAAAAGAAAGAATAAAAGAAAGAAAGTAAAAGGAAAGAAAAAGAAAGAATAAAGAAAGAAAGAATAAAAGAAAGAATAAAAGAAAGAATAAAAGAAAGAAAAAAATCAAAAAGAAAGAAAAAGAAAGAATAAAGAAAGAAAGAAAAAGAAAAAGTGAAAGAACAGAAAAAAAGAAAGAAAGAATAAAAGAAAGAAAAAAAAGAAAGAAAAGAAAGAATAAGAAAGAAAGAAAAGAAGATAAAAGAAAAGATAAAAGAAAGAATAAAAGAAAGAAAGAAAAAGAAAGATAAAAAAGATAAAAGAAAGAAAAAGAAAAAAGAAAAGAAAGAATAAAAAAGAAAGAAAGAAAGAAATAAAAGAAAGAAAGAAAGAAAAAATAAAGAAAGATAAAGAAAGAAAAAAAGAAAGAAGAAGAAAGAAAGAAGAAAGAAAAAGAAAAAAAGAAAGAAAGAAAGAAAAAAGAAAGAAAAAAGAAGAATAAAAGAAAGAAAGAAAGAAAGGAAAAGAAATAAAGAAAGAATGAACAAGAAAAACTGAAAGAACAAAAGAAAACAGAAAGAAGAAAGAAAGAATAAAAGAAACTAGAAAATCAAAAAGAAAGAAAAAAAGAAAGGATAAAAGAAAGAACAAAGAAAAACAGAAAGAACAAAAAAAAAAGAAAGAAAGATAAAAGAAAGATAAAATCAAAAAGAAAGAAAGAAAGAAAAAAAGAAAGAATAAAAGAAAGAAAGAAAGAAAAGAAGAATAAAAGAAAGAAAGAATAAAAGAAAGAATAAAATCAAAAAGAAAGAAAGAAAGAATAAAAGAAAGAAAGAATAAAAGAAAGAATAAAATCAAAAAGAAAGAAAGACAGAAATAAATAAAAGAAAGCATAAAATCAAAAAGAAAGAAAGAAATAATAAAAGAAAGAAAAGAACAAAAGAAAGCTGCAAATTAAAAAAGGAAAAAGAAGATATAGAAAGAAAAAAGAAAACCTCGCTCTATTATTGGCAAAAGTAAAGTTCTTGGAAACTTTGTCAACGTGAGTAATCAATCAAAAAATAAATAAACCCAAAGAAAACAACAACAACAACAACCACAACAACAACAACAACAATAACAACAACAAGAAAAATAAAAAGCCTCCATTATGATCACCATCAACTCCGCCAATTCCACCTCAACTTTTCCCGCCATCTTTTTCACCAACAATAACAATAACAACAACAACAAAAAACTTTTTTTTAAATCAATCAATAAATAAAAATACGTAGGAGAATCGAAATGGCCGCCTGTCTATCCGCCTTTCCTCTGAGTCGGAGACGTACAGCAGGATCCTGTGATATCCCCTTCAACTCGAAGACTCGCCTACCCCACCCCATCTTATCGTAACCTTTCTTAGCCTCTTGCCTAAATTCATCACACCCCTACCCTCCTTCTCTCACACCCCACCGATTCCTACTTATTTGTTATTTTGTTTTTGTTTTTTTCTGGTTTGTTGTGAATGTTGGATGTAGAAGGCACTAAACGATCACGTCTTTCTCACCTTTCCTGTATGTGAGTACACATGTGTGTATCTGTGTATAAGTATGTGTGTGTCTGTCTGCTTTTGTGAGTGTGTGTGTGTGTGTCTGCTTTTATGTGTGTGTGTGTGTGTGTGTGTTTACGCGCACGTGAGTGTGTGTGTGTGTGTGTGTGTGTGTGTGTGTGTGTAACGAATGATGACGTATCACCTTATGAAATATTCAAGGATCCGCAGCGCACACGCCATTACTATTGAGGCTGATATAAGGAAAGACGCGATAGTTGGGTGGTGGTGGTGATGGTGGTGTTGGTAGGAAAGGCGATGGTGGGTAAGAAGAAGAAGAAGAAGAAGAAGAAGAAGAAGAAGAAGAGAAGAAGAAGAAGAAGAAGAAGAAGAAAGGGTGGGAGATGTTGTTGGGAGTAAGTATCGCTTTCTCCTTCTTGAAGACTTTTTCTCCCCCCCCCCACACACACACCCCGTGTGTTTGTAACGATGCGAAAAATATTTGAAAGAAAATCAAAAGGAGGCGAAGGAAGAGGGCGAGGAGCAGAAAGACAGAAGAAGAAGAAGAAGAAGAAGAAGAAGAAGAAGAAGAAGAAGAAGAAATTCCAAAGTATAGGAATTTATATAGGAATTTAAAAAAGAAAGATAAAATAATTGAAGATTATGACAACACAGATGAAAATTACCTTAAAATCATTAGTAATAACAAAAAAAATACATTGTATATCTCAGACATTAAATTTTATTTTTCGTATTTTCGTCCAAAAGATCGCAAAGTCAGAAACTTAGAATTTTTCATGATTGACTAAAATCAAGATGGTGGCTGGTTGGCTGGTTGGTTGCTTGGTTGGTTTTTACGGGTTGTCAACCTTTGTTGAGTTATATTCTGCCGAAGACGTTTTGTTGGCTGAACTTGCAAATCGGTCGGAAAATATTACATGGTGACCCAGAAAAAACAGAACCCAAATTATTTATTTATTTTCCCATTAAACTAACCCTAAACCCCAACCCACCCTAATCCTAACCCTAAACCCTAACACTAACCCTAACCCCCCCCCCTAGTTAAAATTAATAGTTTTATTACAAAATTTGTGGGTTCTTTTTTTCTGGGTCACCCTGTATACATAATAACCCAGAAAAAACAGAACCCGAATCATTTATTCATTTTCTGATTAAACTAACCCTAAACCTAAACCCCAACCCCAACCCTAATCATAACCCTAAACCCTAACCCTAACCCCCCTAGTTAAAATTTACAGTTTTATTACAAAATTTGTGGTTTCTTTTTTCTCTGGGTCACCCTAATTTTCCGACTGATTTGCAAGTTTTGCCGTTTTGTTTTATCCATTCTTGATGAGTATTCAAATTTAAAACAAAAAATAACTCAATTTGTTAAACATAATTTCTAAACAAATCTTTATCTATTTAAGCCATAGATGGGACCAAAAGAGGTACTGCCACTCCGGCTCAGAGTGAACCTGGGAGTAATGGCAATGAATGGGCACTCCTCAGAGCTCCAGAACTGGAACTTCACCATTAGATGCAGTTTAACATCATACCCAAGATGGTGGCATCTCCTCATCAAATGGTAAGCCTCTAAAATTAGTAGATCAATTCACATAATTCGGTAGCAGTATCTCATCTACTGAAAGGGATCTCAACATGCACTTAGATAAAGCATCGACTATTTTTGACAGTTTAACGAACATATTGAAATCTGACCTCTCTCAGAAAAATGAAACGGGAATTCGTGTAAGCCGTAGACATGTCAGGGTTCTATCTATAGGTCAAATATATCTGTTTGAAAATTATTTGTATTAGACAGGCATACTTGTGTTGCATACCCTTCTATTTTACTTCTTCTTACTTCTATTCTTCTTCTGTTCTTCTGACATCTTAAGTTCTTCTAGGTCTCTTCTAACGTCTGGACTTCTCTTGGGGACTTCGTGTCTGGTCTTCCATTGGGGATTTCTCTTTATCAGAAGCTCTGTGCCATTGTTAGTTTCTAGATAATAACACAAGACTTCGATTTACTTTGATCATGTTTTATTCTCGAAATCCCCCACCAGACTACCTGCGCAGATCGAGTCGGCCGCGTGTATAACACGACTCACCACCGTCGTGGTTTCTCACCGACTGATTAAAATCTATTTCTAATCTAAACCGGAAGAGGGTCTTCTCCACAGATTCTCATGGTATCCACCAGAAGGAAGGATCAGGACAGGTCAAGCCTTGTCACTCATCCTTCAAGGCCGTGGGCTGCAACTATAACAGCCATTTTGATTTCTACACTATTGCACATAAATATTAGGTATCTAATAATTATGTAACAACTTGATGCTATATAACTGTAAATTATTTACATTAAGAATAGTTACTTGAAGCTATAATTGTTTACTAAACATTATTATTAGTAGTGACTTGAAACCATGTAACTGTGTGAAAACAAATGACTTGGCTCAGTCGGTAGAGAGTCCGACTAGGAACCACAAGGTTCAGGGTTTGATACCGGCCCTCACCAACTCAGCGTATGTGTAGCAGAGGGATCTGAGCGGTAAAGTAAGGAGCTGATCGTAGCCGTGGCGCTCCAACACAAACGCTAAAAACACAGACGCCCAAAACAATCTTCTCGGTCTAGTGAAAAGGGGATAGGCTCCCTCGCTGTCTGAATGATACCGACATTAGGCCACCTCGACGAAATAAAAACTTGAAAGCATTTACTTGAAGCTGTGGACTGATATAGTAATTTGGTTAGTTGGTTGGTTGGTAGGTTGGATTTTAGGGCATGATAACTCTTGTTGGGTTATTTTATGCCGAAGATGTTTTGTTTTATTCGTTCTTGATGGTAATCAATTTTTTTTTAAACTCAATTTTTAACACATTTTTACAACTCATTTATTTCTGTTTTATTCATAGATGAGATCCTAACAGACACTACCATTTCAGATCAGAGTGGACCTGGGATTAATGGCGATGAATGTGCACCCCACAGAACTCCAAAATTGGAGGTTCACCATTAGATGCAGTTTAATATTATACCCAGGGCACTAAAGCCCTCAACCACTGTTTTCTAGCACATATATGAAGAAAAGGGGTTGTGGGTTGCCATAAGCCTAATAGGGTTGGGAGAATCATATAGGTACAAGGGCTTGACGTGACCAGTCGATTGATAGGAGAGGGTTTCTCCTACTGACCGTTTAGCCCAAGAAAGGATCAAAGTGGAATGTTGCGTGTCATGGACTGCTCAGCCACCAGGATTCCACCCTTAAGCATCATGGGTCCCAATGGTTAAAAGTTGGCCTCATTGGGAGGATTTCATCCCTCTGCAGAGATACAGTTGATGTATTCTCCTGCCCCACCGACAGGGCGGCCACGTTACTAGGCACAAACACATTTCAGAGAATTCTAACTATATTTGCTAACATTTAACTACTTAGAATACCGACTGTATCCGCGGCAGAGTGGTAAGACTCTTCACTCCTATCTATGGGTATAAGATGTATGCAAAATCATCAATTCTATTAATGAACAGGCACTTCCAGTAAAAATTGGCCAATGGGAGACGAGGATAGAAAGCATTTTGTGAAACTATATGTGCACACACCACATGTGATACCATGTTGGCAACGGTACCAAATGTGATACGTATCACATATGCACATTGATATCGATGATTGGTGTGTGTGAGAGTGAGCGTTCTTTGATAAAAAAAAGTTCTTCAGGGAAAGAGAGATATTGGAGAGATATTAGAGAGAGATTAGTCTTACTTGGAGAAGAGATCTTAAATGCTTCTTGGTGATCCTTCTAGCATCTCCTTCAGCGGTTATGTTGTTGCTTGGGTTGACTTCCAACTAAAGGAGTTGAGTTCTTCTAAGAGCTGTTTCTTCTGACTAAGGGCTGTGCTTGTTTAAATTAAATGAATTACAAAGACATCTTTTGGGTACTTGATCAACTAGTTTTTATTTTCATCTTTATCTTTCAGCCTGTCTGAACCCGTCGGCGGCCAGACTCAATCTCACATGATCACCGCACGGGGAGACCAGGCCTTAGGCTGTCTTAACCCTTCGCCGGCCAGGCTGAATCTCTCAAACTATATCCTCTCACTCTTCCTTTCTCCCCTTTGTCACGTCATTCCTCTTTCTATCAAAAACAATGCCACGCGTCTCCTCTGACATCATCCTTCAAACTTTTCCGTTACCTATACACAAACCTTTCCCTAACTAATGACCCAAACAACCATCATGGTTTCATGTAATTAGTTATCGTGTCACAATTTAAAATCGTTAGCAATTGTCCGCAAATCAATTGCTAGTTGAACTTTCTGCCAGAAAGACCCGTCTTTTGCATTAACTACAGAGGAAACAAACAGACCAGGATTTCCAACTCACTACAGACTTGGACTTACTGAGGAAACCTACAGACTAGGATTATCAACTGGATACTGTGAACAACAGAACAACTGAACTCCTACAATAGCAACTAGTATTTTAACACACTCCCACCCAAAGGGTGTCCTTGCTATGACACTAAACATTATTTAATGGTGTCGTTCCAGTTCTGGGGACTGAGGAAAACCTCTTCATTGCCATTACTTCCTGATCGATTCTGACTCGGTGTAGTAGTATCTGTTAGGGTCCCACCAATAAGTGAAATAGATCTGTTTAAAAATTATTCATACTCAATATGAATACTTGATACCTTATAACTGTAAATACTATGGTAAATATCAGGGCAGACTGGACTCTTTAACCATGGCTAGGTAACCAGTCTAGGAGAAGGAAAACTCTGAATTCATTTATTATTTATTTTATTTTTAGTATTTATTTTATGAAAATATTTTGATTTTATGTTCTTATTTTACAAGTTCTTGAAGTAAGTAGAGTGATGCGAATCCAAGAAAAGACCGCCCTATTAGCAGGGGCTGTAGAATGCGCCGAAAGTTTCAGTCGGCATATTCTGCAGTGGGGTAAGACACGCTAATGGAGCCACCTTTTGGCCGTGAGTGGTGACTAGTAATATATGTGGACATGATCGTTGTACTGAGCGGTGCGTGAACCGACCACTAAGTGTTACCCTGACATATAACACTCAGCTTCGGCCCTTACTTGGGCTAAGCAGTTAGTCGGAGAGGTTCGATCTGATCAATTGGTTGGTTATATCAATCCTTAGCATCAATATAGTTGCCACGACTGTATTCTTGAAAATGGAGGCGCGTGGCGTAATGGTTAGAGTCGTTTGAAATGGACTCGTGAACCCGAGTTCAAATCCTAGACAAGGCTGTTTGCAATTCACATAGCGCTAATACACTTGGGAAAGGTATGAATCCATATATTCTCCATCCCGCTATGGGTAAAATAGTAGGGCAGACTAGGCTCTTTAACCTTGGATAGCTAACAAGTCTAGGAGAAGGAAAACCTGAAGTCAGTCGTTGATTGGGTTTTTGGCATTCCTCGAAAGTGCTAAAAAGTGCGGATGGTCCAACACAAAAAAAGGTTGTTCATTGTATGAACTCTCCTGCATCGAAATTGACGAGAGAGTCCGTTCTTCAAATTGCTCTTATGACAATCAGCCAACACTTTTTATAATATGAATGCTAGAATGCGGTGGCCGAGAGTCAACCACTTGTTTATTAATACGCATGAAGTTATTTCTTCTAATTTATTGATACACATGAATTTAATGAAACTCATTTCTACCAATTAATTAGTGCACATGAAGTTAATGTAAAATCTAATAAAAATTACTTCTAATTTAGTGTCCTGGATATGACGTTAACCTGCATCTAGTGGTGAGGTTCCAATTCTGTAGCTCTGTATTTCTTCATTACCATTACTCCAATGTCTACTCTGACCTGGAGTGGCAGTAGTTGTCAGGGTACCATCTATGATAGATATGTTTACAAGTTAATGAAAAATTATTTCTGCCAATTCATTGATGCACATAAAGTTAATGAAAATTATTTCAACTTGTTTCTAAAAGCAAAACAAATAAAAATATTTACGTACAATCTATTCGCTTAAAAATGATATATACAAAAAGAAAAGATTTAACATTAAATATCCCACAAAGGTTGATATGCCATTAAACAAAATAACCAACTCACTAACATAATTAATTCTACAAATTCATTAATACATGAATTCAATGAAAGATCTAACATGAAAATTACTTCTACCAATTCATTAATGCACATGAAGCTGAACATATATATATATATATTATATATATATATATATATATATATATATGTATATATATATATATATATCATAATGGTACACGGTAATAACCTACTCGAGTTTCACCATAAGGATCTTCCGGGTTAAATCCAAGATATTGATTAATTGCAGTCGTGTATTTTTCGCGATAAACGGTTGAATCAACCGTTTATGGCGAAAAAACACACACGTGAAATCGACTGCAATTAATCAATATCTTGATTAATCCAGTGGATTTAACCCGGAAGATCCTTATGGTGAAACTCGAGTAGGTTATTACCGTGTACCATTATGATAATAAATTTGCTCTACTAACGTATTGAGCACTTTATATTTGTTATATCCTGTCTTATCATTTTCCACAAATACCATATATATATATATATATATATATATATATATATATATATATATACTAGCAAATATATGCACCTCCGGGTGCAAGTATTTAAATTTCGATATAATAAAATATGATATTAAATTAGAAAGGCTAATGAAACTGACTAAGAATGCAGATAAAAAGATCTGCAACAGAGGGGGTATAATCGAAAAATAGAACAACTTTGAAACTAACTATTCCATCATTTTCCATTACTCCCCTGTTTCATTGGTAAATTTTCCTAATTTAACTATTTAGTTAAAATAGGAAGTAAAGGATAATATTACAGTATTTCTTCTTGTAAATAAATTTCTTTTAAGATTTATCCACGAGATTTTTGTTTATATTTCTTAAGAAAATCAAACAATTAGAAATCAATAATACCAAGCACATATATAAAATAAAATTTTAAATATCAATATGCAAATTAGCCTTCTCGTTCAAACTGTAAACCGCTATTTTGTGTATATATAAATACAATTGCATGTTATTAGTACGTAGATATGGTCAACAGTATTAATAATGTAAAACAATTTTTATTAATAACTGAAGGTTTAAAAGAATGAAATCATGGAGAATTTGACGTAAATAATTAAGGGAATTGTGACTTGAGTAGTAATATAGTTTCGGTTACAGACAGAAAAACACACAATCTCCATTATAATAAGATATAAGAAATGAGAATTCGGTGGATAAGCAACACCAGATAATTAGAATTTTCATTTCTGCATTTCGTCTTGGACGATTTAAACTGTCTGATTTTTAACCAGAGGGTGTTGCATGATGGTAACGGACGTACAATTAAGGAACATGCATATTAATATATAGATCTCCTATTCTCAAATAGAATTATATATTATTCCAATGTGTTTCACTAAAATAGTACCAGTCTTTATGTCGACACGGTTTGCTGTTTAAGTGATATTTCGGTAGTAGATACAAGCAATAAGAATTTACCCGCCAAAAATTGTCCCAGCGGTTACAAATTTGATTTCTCCATTTTGATTTTAGTTCATTCTATTTTACTTTCTTTTGGGTATAATAGAACTTTGCTGAGAAGATATCTGATTCATAAAATGTGAAAGTCTCATTTGAAAATTTCTTTGAAACTGGGCAGGCTATCCGACGTTACCAGTGTGTAGGGAATAACATCAATTATAATAACATAGTGTTTTATAACATACAAGGTGTGTCAAAGAAGTATCAAGATTTTTGTACTTTTTGACACACCATCTATTCTGAAAAAAAATAACGTTCCATTCATTGTTCATTTCTATCTTGGTAAATACAGCTTTAAATTCAGCACTTTTATGATGCACCTTGTATTCTGAAAAAAATTTCCATTCATTGTTCATTTCTATCTTGGTAAATACAGATATATATATATATATATATATATATATAATATTTTGTAGATAATGTGGGTACTACAAATCATTGATAATGTGGGTACTCAAAATCATTGAGTATTTATTAAGGTAGCCAGGACGTGGAGTCAACACCTAGTTACTGACAGTTTCTGGCCTATGCGATCTTCTGGCCTGAAATCGCATAGGCAACAAACTGCCAGTAACCAGGAGTTGACTCCATGTACACGCTACTTTAACTTACACACACACACACACACACACATTTAAATTCAGTAACATCTTCTTGATAATCAATTTGATAACTTGGGGTGTAGATTTCTCAAGAGTATAACCGAGGAGTCATCCACAGACATGTTTCGAAGTTTACTTCTCATCAGTGCGGCTCGACATTTTTAACAGCTACCTCTAGCCAGGATCGAAACCCGTCAGTATTTTCGTCTGCCAAGTTCCTTACACTTGTAACTATCACCTGGCCGTTAGTCTAGAGTGAACAATTAATTGCTACATACTTTACGACGGTATGTTTTTACAATCACCAGAGAACTCAAATCTGTAAACAGACGGGTCACGGCTAATGCCAAACGGTGAAGTTACAATTAATGTCCCCCACAGTGCTCAACCATGGGAGTGGGAAGCATATATATATATATATATATCGACTGTGCCAAAAAGTGTGGATGGTCCAACACAAGCCTTCCACTATAACAAATCACTGTGTGGGTGTTCATTGTGTGTGAACTCGACGGCAGAGTCCATAATATATATATATATATATATATATATATAATTATATATATATATATATATATATTGTGTGTTGTGTGTGTGTGTGTGTGTTTGTGTATTGTGGAAGAACAAAAATATGGGATTGTATCCATAAAAATTTACTCATATCATTTTTTAACGATATCTTGCACCTCCCTTTCATTACGTTTAGTAATTATCAAAGTTTTCGTTGTTATTATTGTTATTCCAGGCGAGACATAGAGAAGAGACAGTGTGGCTTAAACCGCTGCCTTCGCTCAACTTCCGCCAGTTAAAATAATCCATTCATGTCAACTAACAATTAATCTATATTCATTAGTAATTCATCCAATAGTATTACGCGCTAATAAACACTCAAAATAGACACAGTTGTAAAAGAGTTAGCGAAACGAACTGCGCATGCGTGTTTGTTGAACTTAAATGTGTACATTCAGACCAACGTATTCATCGAAAAGAAAAAAAAAACAACAAAAAAAAAAACACTGCACATGAGAGCGTATTAGACGTCCATGTGCATTCAGAGAGGGTGTCTATGAAAGAATGATTGTTAACCAGCTATTCTCACAGGTTATTCCCTACTGCAGTGTGTTTGGTCTTTGTTTCATTATTTTGGATGGTTAGGTTAAATGTATCTACCTAGAGGATAAGTTACGAAGTATGTTAAAAAAAAGATCAACACTAGGGCTATGTTTTTTTTTACAGGTATTCGCAAAAAAAATTGAAATTAGTTGCTTGAAGTCATTTGTTTGAAGTCAGTTGCTCAAAAAATAGATGTCGAACTATCACTTGATCCAATGACAGATTTCCCGAAAGCAAATTGCTCGAATTCAATTGCTCGAAGTCAATTGCTCAGAAAATTAATTCTCTAACTATCAATTGATCCAAAGACAGATTTCTCGAAAGCAAATTGCTCGAATTCAATTGCTTGAAGTCAATTGCTCGGAAAATTAATTCTCTAACTATCAATTGATCCAAAGACAGATTGCTTGAAAACAAATTGCTCGAATTCAGTTGCTCGAAGTAAATTGCTCAGAAAATTAGTCCTTTTTCTATCAATTGATCCAAAGATAAATAGCCTGAAAGATACTTCTTGAAGTCAATCGCTCGAAGTCAATAGTTCAAAATATTATTTCTGATTCTGTGAAATTTATCTAGAGTCATATTTCCATACGGGTATTTGCATCCAGACTTGTGTTTATTGTTGAAAATGCATACTCAATTGAGGTAATCGCTTTGTTGACACGACTCAGAATACGCTGACCGTATATCCTGGGGAAGTGTAAAACCACAATCCCACAAAAAATAGGCGACGTCCACGGTATAACACTGAAATCTGATGGTAAGACTCTAGTTCTGAAGATCGGGAGAGTATGGAGTAGCCCTACTCTAGGTTGTGAAATGGATTCGTCCAATTTCTTTCTTCCACTGTAAAGTTCAACGACAAACTTTCTCGTCCTGCAACATTCTAATAGTCCTCCGTACACGCTCATACATCGCTTCGCAGCATCTCGCCCCCTTTTCAGTTGTCTCTCGTTTTATGTACGGAGAAATTTGCATGAGTGCATATTTACTATCGCCACGTCTGTTTGCTTAGAAATCATATGTATTTGAATTGTAGTGCCAAGTGTTACAATTTATAGATGCCATACATAGGTAGCACACCCTGTAGCGAGAATAAAGGCCGTTAAATTTGAATTCAAGGGGGCCAATGGAAACTTACCAGTCACTGTTGGTAACCAAGACCCTAGAGGCATGAACCTCATGCTCCATGAGAAACATGTGATTAGTTTTAGTTTTGAGATTCAGCCCGGTCGTCAGAGAGTTTAGACGTGCTCTGAGGCTGGTTTCCCCGCGCGGCGAATCAGAATCATGGGCTAGATAAAATAAAAGCTTGATCAAGCAACAAAATGTCCTGTTAATTCAATTAATTGCAATGACCAAATCAACCCAGGATAAAGAAGGCCTTAGTCAAGAAGAAGACGTGCCAGAGAAGAAGAGGAAATAAAAGAAGGAAACATGGCAACTAGAAAGGTAAAGATGTCACCAAGTTATAAAGTAAGATCTCCTCTCCAGGTAAGTCTCTGTAATCTGTGTGTGTGTGTGTCTCTCTCTAATATCTCTCTCTATCACCGAGAACTCTCTCTGATATACCCGATATAAGATGTGGCAGTCATATTTTTCGTGGCCACTCATCCTGCAATCGAGACAGGTTCGTACACGCTTTGCCCCACGAGGCAAGTTCTCTCTCGCGCGCTACACCTCCATTGCCATTATCTACAGGTCTACTGTTATCTGGAGTGGTAGTAACTGTTAGTCCTATCTATGAGTCAAATAGATTATTCGTATTCAATAGTACTGTGTGCAAAATAAAGAAAAATTCTTCTACACATAAGATGTAAGGCGAACGGTGAATAAACGCGATTCCCACACCTCTTGATTGGCCAGACATGCCGTTAAAATCAATCCATTAATTAAGTAAATGGGCTGCATTTGGGGGGTTATGTTTAACTAAGCTACACTTAATACATGCATATATATTCTTTCTAACACATATATAATATAAATAATATACATTCTTTATATATATATATATATATATATATATATTATATATATATATATATACATATATAATATATATATTACACATATATATATATATATATTATATATATATATATATATATATATATATATATATATATATATATATATAATATATTATATATATATATATAGACATAAGGTCTTACTTTATATATGGTTGTATATATACATATTCTATATGTATGGATATATATACACTCTTTATGTATGTTTATATCTATATATTTACATTCCTTATATATATATATATATATATATATATATATATATATATATATATATATACATTCTTACTACTATTTACTCATAGCTAGAGGATAATAGTGGAATGCTTACCTTTCCAAGGGAATTAGCGCTATGGAATTGCAAACCGCCTCGACCGGGATTTGAACTCGTCTCGTGTGTCATTCCTATATAGATAGATCAATAGATAGATATATAATGTTTGGATGTATATAATGTTAGATATATATATATATATATATATATATATATATATATATATATATAATATATATATATACATTCACCAAAGAAATTCATAAACATATGAATCTAAAATATCTACTTGAATACCATACTGCTTTTTATTTTATCTTCTCTCGCAGGATATCCCTCTTAAAACCAACTGTTGTTTGATCAAGATACCCCTATAATACTTTCACCTTACAAAAAGGCTTTTATTAATTTTTAGTCATACCAAGCATAAACTTCCCTTCATAATTATCTCCAGTGTTCTGAAATTTCCAGCTCATGTTGGCAAAATAACAAAGGCAATAGGCCATTTAACACATATGCTATATTCATATCTTTGTGAATTCTTGTGGCGAGATAACAAAAAAAAAGGGAAAACAACATTTTCCATTATCATTATTTAGGTACTATATGACTAAAATGAAATAGTCTAAAAAGTTCAAGAGTGCGAGTAGATGATTGTAATTAGTTAGAAATTAATATAGTGGTTTGTATGTTTGAGTTATATAACACAGTAAAAATGCAGAAATAAAGTTACTAATGAGAGTGAAATTTTGGTGACAAAATTCATAAAAAATTAATTATATTCTATACTTTTGAAAAATGGTAATACTTTTTAATTATATACTACGTATATTCGAACGCATTAGCAAAATGTACCCCATGATAAAACAAAAATCTACTTTATTTACGCCTGGTCGTAGGAACAGACAACCGATTCTTATTGTCAACGTGAGATCACTCCGCCTTATACTGGAGAAAATTATAAAAGGAGGTTTGTATATGCACTTTATTAAAGGAAAAGCATAAATTTGTGAATTCTTGTGGCGAGAAAACAACGAAGAAAGTAACACTTTCAATCAAATTCTTAATGACTTGCAATACATCATTTTCAAAACCCATCTTTCGCTTAATGGTCTAATTTCTTTTAAGGTATATCAATTTATTGAAAACCGTCCTCAAAAAATCAAGACAAAAGTGAAATGTTCGAAAAAGTTCAAGAGTGTCATATTGTCGTTAAATGCCATTGTTCATGACAGCGACTTTAATTTTGTAACATTTTTACATATTTCATACAAAATTTACATATTTACTTTACCGCCATGAGGCATTGGAACTGTAAGCCTATTGACGACAAAAGATTAAATACAATATTCATCTCCAATTTATTCTATAAAGATGAAAATAATTTCTATAATCGACTTATCTTTTACTGCCATCTAAATCTTATTAGAATGGAGATTATCTGTTTGTAACCGAAACTACATCACTCAGATCACAATTCCCTTTCTTATTTACGTTACATTCTCAATGATTTTATTTTCATCTAAACCTTAATTATTAATAAAATTGTTTTACATAATTAATAATTTTGACCTTATCTACATACTAAAAACATGCAATTGTTTTTTTATATACAACAAAATAGCGGTATACAGTGTTAACGGGAAGGCATGTTCATATTGATAATTTGATTTTGATAAATATGTGCTTAGTATTATTGATTTCAAATTGTTTGGTTTTATTTCAATGAATATAAGCAAAAATCTCTTCAATAAATCTTTTAAAAATCCATTAACAAGAAGAAATAACTATAATTTTATTCTTTACTTCCTATTTTTTCTAAATAGTTAAATTAGGAAAATGCTGCAATGAAAAACAGAAGTGATGAAAAAGTAATTTTCAGTTGTTCTATTTTTCGATTATACCTCTGTTTCAATTTTTTTATTTCCATTCTTATGTCGTTTCATTAGCCTTTATGATTTAATATAATATTCTATTACATTAAAACTTAAATACTTCCACCCGTAGGGTGCATATATTTGCTAGTATACATAAAGTACAGCTGGTGTGTATGTATGTATGTATGTATGTATGTTTGTCTGGAAGAAACTACTAAAATAAAACAATGACAAAGCAAATATGTAGAGACATTCAGCTACCAAGCTGGATTAACACAAGGTCTTTTTTACGTGGGGATTTTCATGGAGCAACCAGCGAGGATCCAACTCGCGATTCAGTAATAATGGATGTGCAAAATTAACTTTATACCACCATCCGACACCCTCTAACCGAGTGACGCCGGGTTGCCGCTTCTAATAATGTAGATTATGTGTTTTCAATCTTAGTGGTTCAGAAACTTTTTCATTGTAGCGCCCCAATGTCTTCCCAGTAAATTCCTAGCGCTCCATCTTACACACACGAAAATACTATAAAAATGGAAAACATGGAATTTCTCAAAAGTAGAAACGGGATCAAGTTAAATTTTAACCGGAAAATTGGGGGTCATACAAGATTGAACTTAACGTGGCCTTTGACACTTGCAGATGTCTGCTGCCTCTGATCTCTTAATTGACTGGAAGGCATGTGGCAACTCGGGTACGTGTGTTTACAGGCATGAAACAAACGTTCAGACTTTTCACTCTGATCTTGGATTACGTAACAAAACTATGCATTCGTTCATAAGTCTTATGCCAGCGTAATAAGTAATTGAGAGTTACCTCCCCTATCTTATGATTACCTCCCATTTGGAGAACTCTCTAGGGAATACTAGACTATATAAACTCTTAATCAGTGTACCAATTATTCTAAGTACAATGCAACTTACAGTCTGTTTTATTCTGTATAAACTGCATACCGCTTCCTTTACCATAGTATTTATGACATGATAATTTGTGTACTATTTATGTTGTATACCCTTTTCTTACTTCTTACTTCTAGTCGTCTTCTCTTCTGGACGACTTTGGTTCTATCTTCTAACATCTTGCGTCTGGGGTTGTCGTGGGGACTTCGGTCTGGTTTTTTGTTAGGGATTTCTCTTTATCAGAAGCCCTGTGTCATTGTTACTTTTTAGGCAATAAACACAAGACTTCGATTTACGTTGATGTTACTTTATTTCCAAATCCCCAACCCAGACAATCTGCGCAGATGAGGGACCGCGTGTATAACACGACTTACCCCTTCGAGCTCGCTGCTACCTTCTAACTGACTGAAACTTACTATATTCTTAAACCGGAAGACAGGGTCTTCTATGCCCTCCGGTTCTTACGATTTATCCCCGGAAGGCAAGAAGAGAGTGAGGTCAAGCGTTGTCACTCATCCTTCAAGGCCGTGGGCTGCACTAATCGCCATTATGTTTCTACACTACCTTAAAAAAGTATTAGGGATCCAATAATTATGTAACATTTAATGCCATATTTTGTTAATTTTAGGTGAGGGTGTGAATATATAATTTTAAAGCGAATATTTTGTTGCTAAATATTAGTTTGGCTTTATAAACTCGTTGAAATATTTTTCATTAACTTCATGTGTATTATTAAATTCATAGAATTAATAGATTGGTGGTTAACCCTCAGTCACCTCCCTCTAGCACTCATATGTGCAGATTGAAGTATACCACCCGAACAATCATATGGGCCGGGTTAGCTCAGTCGGTAGAGCGTTCGGCTAGAAACCACAAGGTTCCTAGTTCGATACCAGTCCTCGCCAACTCAGCGTATGAGTAGCACAGGGATCTGTGCGGTAAAGTAAGGAGCTGATGGTAGGTGTGGCGCTCCACCTCAGATGCTAAAAAACAATCTCCTTGGTCTAGCGCTATTGAAAGGAGATAGACTCCCTCGCTGACTGGCTGATACCGACATTAGGCGCCCGTCGACTTTTACTTACTTATATATATTATATATTATATATATAATATATATATATATATATTATATATATTACCAACACCGCACGAGTAGGATGCGACAAAGTCAATTTATTAAGCAGAGTTTAACAGGATTGAATTGAGAGTTTTCCTTCTCCAAGACTGGTAACTATCCAAGGCTAGAGAGCCAGTCTGCCCTACTATTTTCCCAGAGCCGAAGGGAGAACAGTTGGATGCACCCCTTTCCCAGGGGCATTAATACTATGTGAAATGTAAAAAGCCTCGTCTAGGATTTGAATTCGGGTCGACGAGTCCATTTCCTACTAGTCTAACCATTACACCACGCACCTACAACACTTCCGGGACAATCATATAGCTGATAGAGCTTGACATGACCAGTCGCTTGATCAAATGGGGCATCTCCGAACGACCGTCTAGCCCAAGTAATGTTACATAATTATTAGATACCTAATATTTATCTGCAATAGTGTAGAAATCAAAATGACCGTTATAAGCTGCAGCCCATGGCCTTGAAGGATTTGAATGACAAGTCTCAACCTATCCTGATCCTTCCTTCCGGTGGATACCGTGAGAATCGGTGGAGAAGACCCTCTTCCGGTTTAGATTAGAAATAGATTTTAGTCAGTCGGCGAGAAACCACGACGGTGGTGAGTCGTGTTATACACGCTCCGACTCGATCTGCGCAGGTAGTCTGATGGGGGATTTCGAGAATAAAATATGATCAAAGTAAATCGAAGTCTTGTGTTATTATCTAAAAACTAACAATGACACAGGACTTCTGATAAAGAGAAATCCCCAATGGAAGACCAGACACGAAGTCCCCAAGATAAGTCCAGACTTTAGAAGAGACCTAGAAGAACAAGATGTCTGAAGAACAGAAAAAGAATAGAAGTAAGAAGTAAGTAAAGTAGAAGGGTATGCAACAGTAAGGTATAGGAGGAGTGTTGCATGTCATGGGACCATGTAGTACCCGTGTCACAGACTGTTCAGACAGCAAAACCCTATCCTCAGGCATTACGGGTTGCCACCCACGGCCAACAGGTGGCACCATTAGACACATAACGCTTATGCAGAGATGGAGTCCATGTATTTTCTCGTTCCATCTGGCAGGGCAGGTTCCACACTGCGATGTTTGCTTGAATCCGCTTTTAATGAAAAACAATAACACCGATAGACTTTGGAAAGCTTTTTTCTACTTAGAATAACTGGTACACTTATCAAGAGTTTATAAAGTCTAGTATTCCCTTGAGAGTGTGTTGGGATTATTTGGATATAGGATGTGCTCTAAATACCCACCTCTATTTATAAACTGCCCACGGTCACTTAATTGACTCTTGAACCAATCATTAGCAATACTACTGGCCTGATAGAATACTTACCCCCCACATTGGTCATAATTAAAACTGTACTCTTTGAGGACGGACAGACATAGGATTGCCGGATCTGTACCAATATTCTTCAAGGACTTATACTTTATACCAGTAACTAAGAACACTTTAGTAACCAAAGGATTCACATTGTTGACGGATTCTTTATCAAGGATCCAATTCTACCAGATAAGCGCTTCTGCTATAAGGCCAAGGAATGGCCCTTAAAAACGTAACAGAGTTCTCCAAACGAGAGGTAATCATAAGGTAGGTGAGCTAAATCTCAATTACTTATTACACCGCTATCCATTGTTAAGCAATCCCTTCTGTTTTTCTCATTTTTTCTCCCTTCAGAAATCGAACCCGCAGTTATTTAAAATCGAACCGAATATTATCTGATTTCGGAAGCTAACGTGTAACCACTAATATATTTATTAATCGTTTAGAAAACACGTGATAAGTGACCCTTAAAAAAGTAGTGGTAAAACGTCATACATACATATATATTTATATTCATATATATATATATATATATATATATATATATATATATATATATATATGTCTATCGATTTCTTTTCATTCGTTTCGGGTTCATCTTTCTTGTTCCAACTTTTACTTGAACTCTACACAAACTTCAATGTTGTATGTTTAATTCCCTCCTTGCGAACCGACTTCATTTACGACTTGTTCAAAAACAGAAACTTTCATTTCGTTCCGGCATTTCATTTTATCATCTTTCAATCTGATTTTTTGATCTTTTGTTGTTATGATTTTTCTTTTTCTTTTTTTCCGGAATGTTTTTCCGAACAAATTCCACTCGGTCCTCGGTGTATGTTTTCAATCAAATTTCGAATTGCGTCCTGAAATATGAATGAGTCGAAGTAATTTCTCGGAACTCAAAGTGGCAACAAGAATTCTCCAGTGGGCTGAGAATCAGCGAAAATTCTTCACACTTTCCGCTCTTGAGAAACACACTGACGTAGGCAGGTTTTCTCTCTCTCTCTCTCTCTCTCTCTCTCTCTCTCTCTCTCTCTCTCTCTCTCTCTCTCTCTCTCTCTCTCTTACTTAAGAGTTTGATGACAAGTAAGGTACGACGGTAAATGATCATCACCAAAATATTATTTCTACTGATAATAATAATAATAAAATGATAATATATAATAATAATAATAATAATAATAATATTGACTGATAAATAGGAGAAAGAAATAATTTTCATAATAGTTGTATGAGTTAATATGCATTTAAAACAAAAACCAAATAGACAAAGTAAGAATAATCACTAGAATACATGTGAGATGAATAATAATTAGGAAAGTAAAGAGTTAGCTAATATCGGCGGAAGATGTAATGCTTTAGAAAGTGCTCCAAAAACAGCAGCAACAATTTCTAAACAAAGAGGTCTACAGAGAAATCTTAGACAAAGTTTTCAGGAAACAGATACAGATGGAAAATCTCTCTAAATATTTATCATTGTAATCCATCAAAAGCCAATCCGTCCGTTCGAACAACTAAGGCTTAGCCATTTACGTCTCTATTTCCACAAAAGCCAATCCGTCCGTCCGTCCATCCATACAACTAAGGCTTAGCCATTTACGCCTCTATTTCCACAAAAGCCAATCCGCCCGTCCCTAACAGCTAAGTCTTACCCATTTACGCCTTATTTCCACAAAAGCCAATCCGCCCGTCCTACAGCTAAGTCTTAGCCATTTACGCCTCTATTTCCACAAAAGCCATCCGCCGTCCGTACAGCTAGTCTTAGCCATTTACGCCTCTATTTCCACAAAAGCCAATCCGTCCGTACAGCTAAGTCTTAGCCATTTACGCCTCTATTTCCACAAAAGCCAATCCGCCCGTCCTTACAGCTAAGTCTTAGCCATTTACGCCTCTATTTCCACAAGCCAATCCGCCCGTCCGTACAGCTAAGTCTTAGCCATTTACGCCTCTATTTCCACAAAAGCCAATCCGCCCGTCCGTACAGCGTACAGCTAAGTCGTTAGCCATTTACGCCTCTATTTCCACAAAAGCCAATCCGTCCGTCTATACAGCTAAGGTTAGCCATTACGCCTCTATTTCCACAAAAGCCAATCCGTCCATCCGTCCGTCCGTCCAACTATTTCTACGAAGGTCCAGGGAATTGTTAGAGTCACGCTTGGAAAGGTCTCAAACTTTACTACGAGATATTAGTTATAAATTTTAAATACGATGTACGTTGTTCTCTCTCTCTCTCTCCTCTCTCTCTCTCTCTCTTCCTCTCTCTCTCTCTCTCTCTCTCTTCTTTCTCAATATTTCTCTTTCTACTTCTGCGCTCTGTGGGCGAGATTTAAAACGTGCTGACAGCATCCTCTGTCCTGAGTATATCAGGTTGGTATGGCAAAGATTTTACGTGTTTTGATATCCACCACCATGAATTAAAACTCAACAAATCTCAGGAGAAAAATGAATCAAACTTAACGTAATTTTTTCTGTATCATGAAGGGGAAGGATTTTAAAAAATCACATGTAAATTTACTAGTTTTAAATTCTTTAAAACTAATGAATTTTACAAATTAAAAGCTACATCTGTCAAAATAGGGCATCTTGGTAATTTTTTTCTTCTTCCTTGGAAATGTGCTCTTTTTAAAATTGATATTAAGTCATAGAAAAATGTTTCTGTGTGTAAGTTTACGTTCCGTTATTAAGGAAATGAGATTAAAATAAGTGAAAATTTACAATTTTAGATTTTCTTTAAAAGTTTAAAGGAATTGGAAGGTGCTGTCGAATCGAAATTTTGGGCATACTTGATACAAGAGGTATTCTGGGTATGATACTAAACTGCGTCTGGTGGTGAAACTCCAGTTCTTTTTCTTCTTTTGGCAAAGATTTCTTATTTTAGCAATTTGAAGTCTCGTGGTTCTTCCCCCTGGCTCTTTGGTCTAACTTACTTTTTAACAGCTATATCATTCTTTAAATAAGAAAATTGTAGCTGTTTTTTTTTAAATCGTTAACAAATGTTTTAGAAAAATATTGAGCCTGAAACTTTACTGAACTGGTGTCTAGACGTCTAGATTTCGTCTAGATGAGTCAGTGACAATTTAGAAAAAAATGGAGACAGTCTCGATATTTTTGGATCAGCAGATTTTATTCAAATCTTAGGATAAGGCAAACCCTCTATACTCACCAGACCTAAAATCAAGTCTACCGCTGGGACTTTGATGAATAAATCACCTTAGTGGCTTGCAGTCGCCTTTGACTGAGTAGTGATGTGTGCAATTTCTTTAAAGGTGAAATCCTTTAAATCTTTTGGATACACCATAACGGCTACTCCCATGTTTGCTTCACATCCAGTGGACGCTAAATATAAGTCGGTAATCTCGTTTTCTCCACCAACGTTCTTTTTGTCTTGCAACTTCTTACATCTGGCATGTGCTGCAAAACATTTTAGCCACATCTCAGCATAGTCCGGTTCCTCTAATCTTGTGAGTAATCCTATCGGCGACGCCATGTGTAGTAAGGTGTAGGTTCGTAGGTTCTTGTAGTAGTTTGCTTAGTTAATTGTAGGTGAGTGTCTTATGTTGTAGAACTATCTTTTTATATCTACCACTGTAGTAGATATATGCAAATGAGATAACATGCCATTGGCTATATCACTACAATGAGTTGAATCAAATTTTATACAATATTTTGATTTTAATGTTTCCCATTTTAACAAAACCATTTTCTGTGACTAACTAAACAATATTTACATTTTTCCTCTCTGGATAAAAATTAGGTGCCGCCAACAAAATGCTGGAGGTGCATGGTGTAATGGTTAGAATCGTGGGCAATGGACTCGTCGACCCAAGTTCAAGTCCTGGACAAAGTTACAGTTCACATAGCGCTAATACCCTTGGGAAAGGTATGGATCCAACTACTCTTCCTCCAGCTATGGGTAAAGTGGAGGGCAGACTGGGTTCTTTAACCTTGGTTAGGCAACCGGTCTAGTAGAATGAAAACTCTTAATTTAAACCTGTTAAATCCGCTTGGAGTGGTCACTACTAGAATAGGCTCAGTCCTAATTAGTGATCTATTATAAAAGAAAAGAACCTCGCCGGTAACCAGACGAGGAGAAGGAAAGATTCTGAATTAAAAACCAGGAGATGGAATCCGAAAGGCATTCTGATATCGTGTTCAACATCATTCGGGCCATTCCTGCGCTGAGTCTAATTGCAAGATCGAAATTTGCGTTGCTCATCCCATGTACAACAACATGCCGTCGAAGCGGCGGGAGAAATCTGCATGAGACATCTCTTC
>CM042137.1:107501713-107511046 GCA_023376005.1 Doryteuthis pealeii | reverse complement strand
TATATATATATATATATATTATATATATATATATATATATAATGTAGGTATGTGATGAATTGAAACCAACAGCGGCTTATCAACTGACAGTTTCTCGCCTATGTGATTTTCAAACCAAGTGGCTGTTTTTATTTTTGTTTTCCCTTATATACTAAAGTGCGGTGCTTTATGGAAAAGGGCAATTTGTTTTATGATTCTGTTGCACCCCGGAAATATTGTCGTTTTTTCAGTGGGATTTTATTCATTTTTTTACCCTTTTAACGAGGCCAAACCTTGAAAGTACTGAAAACTTAAGTGAGTTGAATGCGAAGGTCTTTATTCTGAAGTTATTCAAAATATTGTTAAATCCATGGAGAGCTCTAGGCACATCTGTCTTGTGATGTGTGCAGAGATGCATGTTATAATCAAAACAATATTTAACCCCCTGCCCAAGAAACGTGTAAGAAATATACCGTTTCATAACACTACATTCATAGTTCATTTCTTTTTTGGTATCACTTCAGACTCGATACTTTTTTAACAGAACATGAATTTTGAAGATGTATGTATATATGTATATTTCTGTCTTTGTAAATACATCTTCAGTCTGAATAATTTTTAACATAGCTCGTGTAATTATTTCACTCAAATCAGACACACACACACACACGGTCGCTCGCTCGCTCGCGCGCACGCGCAGACACATAACCACATGCTCAAACACACAAACACACACATATACACACACACAATGTGTGTCAAAAAAGTATCGAGATTTTTTTAACTTTTTGGAACACCTTGTATTCTGAAAAAGATATGAAAGGAACGTTATTCTTTTTTCACAATATAAGGTGTGTCAAAAAGTACAAAGTTTAAAGCTGCATTTAACAACATAGAAATGAAGAATGAATGGAACATTTTTTTTTCAGAATCTAATGTGTGTCAAAAAGTACAAAAAAATCTTGATACTTTTTTGACATACCTTATATATATATAATATATAATATATATATATATATATATATATTCAGAGAGACAGACAAAGACAGACAGACAGAAAGAAAGAAAGAATTGAAGGGGAATGTAATAAGACAGAAAAGAAAGCTGAAAAAATAACAATGGAAAGAAGAATAAAAAAGAAATATACATAAAAAACAATAAAAAGAAGAAAAATCATTCATAGAGAGTAAAGTAAGTAATCGTCGGGGTGGCCTAAAGTCGTATCAGCCAGACAGCGTGGGAGGTCTATCCCCTTTCACTGGCGGCTAGACGAAGAGATATGTTTTTGGCGTCTAGCGTGGAGCGCCATACCTATCACTACCTCCCCACTTTTTACCGCAAAGATCCTGTGCTACTCATAAGCTGAGTTGGCAAGGGCTGGTATCGAACCCGACCTGTGCTTTCTAGCGCGGACGCTCTACGACTGAGAACGAAAGAACGTTATTCATGATGGCAAAAAAAAAAGAAAGAAAAAAAATCAAACATCAAAAGAAGGGGGTAGAATGACAAATAGGAGCAGGAAGGAGAAAGCGACAAGAAGAAAAAATAAAAAGGAGAAAGAATCTTTGGTAGCGGAGAAAGAAATAGCACGAAAAAGAAAAGAAAAAAAGACAAACTGATAATCAAAAAAAAATATATAAGAAAATAGTTTGACGAGGGAGGAGGAAGAGAGAAGAGACGAGAGAGAGAGAGAGAGAGAGAGAGAGAGAAGGGGGAGAGAGGGAGGGGGGAAGAAAAAAGCAAAAATGCAAAAGTAGTGATGAAAGAGAAAGAAATTAAAAAAGAAAAAGTAAAGAATCAATGGATGCCTCACAAGAAAAGAAAGATAAAGAAAGAAAGAATAAGAAAGAAAGAAAGAAAAGGGAATCAACTTGTGACCAAAAAACAAAGGAAACAAAAGAAATAGCAAGAACAATGGTGTGATAGATGGAAAAAAGAAAGAAAATAATAAAAAAAATGAAAGAAAGAAGGAGTCCAATGTCCAAGGTTTGTTGAAAGAAAAAAAAAAAAAATGAAAAAAAGAACGAAAGAAAGAAGAAAGAATAAAAAGGAAAGAAAGAAAAAAATAAAAAAAAAGAAAAACAAAGGAAAACGAGAAAAGAAAAGAAAAACAAGAAAAGAAAAGAGAAAAAAAAAAAGAAAAAAGAGAAATAGGGGGGAGGAAAGGAGGAAAAAGGGAGGGGAAAGGAAAAAAAAAAAGGGGGAAAAAAGGAGAGGAAGGAAAAAGAAAGAAGAATTAAAAGAAAAGAAAGAACAAAAAGAAAGGGAAAAGAAAAAAAGAAAGAAAAAAAAAAGGAAAGATAAAAGAAAAAAGAAAAAAAGACAAAGAATAAAAGAAGGGAAAGAACAAAGTATAAGAGAGAGAAAGAAACAAAAAAGAAAAAAAGAAAGAAACAATAAAACAAACAATTAAAACAAACAATAAAACAAAAAGAAATAAAGAAAGAAAAAAGAATGAATAAAAGAAAAAGAAGAACAGAAAAAACAGAAAAGAACAAAAGAAAAAAAAGAGAAAAAGAAAGAAAGAAAGAAAAAGAAAGAGGAGAGAAGAAGAAAAATCAAAAAAAGGAAAGAAAGAGAAGGAATAAAAGAACGAAAGAATCAAAAAGAACAGAAACAATAAAAGAAAGAATAACATCAAAAGAAGAAAAGAACGAAAAAAGAGAAAAAGAATAAAAGAAAGAAAGAACAAAAAAAAGCTTGAAAAGAACAAATGAAAAAAGAAAGAAAGAATAAAAGAAAGAATAAATCACAAAAGGAAAGAAAGAAAGAGAATAATGAAAGAAAAGAATTAAAATATGAAAAATAATAAAAGAAAGAATAAAAGAAAGAAAGAACAAAGAAAAAGTGAAAGAAGAAAAGAAAAAAAGAAAGAAGAAAGAAAAGAAGAAAAGAAAGAAGAAAAGAATAAGAAAAAGAAGAATAAAAGAAAGAAAAAAGAAAGAATAAAAGAAAGAAAGAACAAAGAAAAACAGAAAAGAACAAAAAGAAAAAAAAAAAAGAAGAAAAGAAAGAAGAAAAAAGATTAAAAGAAAAGAATAAAATCAAAAAGAAAGAGAAGAAAGAAAGGAAAGAAAGAATAAAAGAAAGAAAGGAAAAAAGTAAGAGAATAAAAAGAAAGAATAAAATAAAAAGAAAGAAAGAAAGAAGAAAAAGAAAGAATGAACAAGAAAAAGTGAAAGAACAAAAGAAAAAAGGAAAGAAAGGAAAGAAAGAATAAAAGAAGATATAAAATAAAAAAGAAAAGAAGAAAAGAAGAACTAAAAGAAAGATAAAATCAAAAGAAAGAATAAAAAGAACGAAAGAATTAAAAGAACGAAAAATAAAGAAAGAATAAAATCAAAAAAGAAAGAAAGAAAGAAAAAAATAAAAGAAGAAAGAATAAAAGAAGAAAGAAAGAATAAAATCAATAAAGAAAGAAAGAATAAAAGAAGATAGAATAAACGTTTCTTTTATTCCTATCTTTCTTTTAAAAAAGAAAGAAAATTAAAAGAAAAGAAAAGAACAAAGAAAGCTGCAAATTAAAAAGAAAAGAAGATATGAAAAAGAAAAAAGAAAAACCTCGCTCTATTATTGGCAAAAGAAAGTTCTTGGAACTTTGTCAAACGTGAGATTCAATCAAAAATAGAATAAACCCAAAAAAAAACAACAACCAACAACAACCACAACAACAAACAAACAACAATAACAACCAACAAGAAAAATAAAAGCCTCCATTATGATTCACCATCCAACTCCGCCCAATTCCACCTCCAAACTTTTCCGCCATCTTTTTCACCAACAATAAACCAATAACAACAACAAACAAAAACTTTTTTTTAAATCAATCAATAAATAAAAATACGTAGGAGGAATCGAAAATGGCCGCCTGTCCTATCCGCCTTTCCTCTGAGTCGGAGACGTACAGCAGGATCCTGTGATATCCCCTCAACCTCGAAGACTCGCTAACCTCACCCCACCTTATTCAGTAACCTTTCTTAGCCTCTTGCCTAAATTTCATTCGACACCCCTACCTCCTTCTCTCACACCCCACCATTCCTGACATTTGTTATTTTGTTTTTTTTTTTTTCTGGTTTGTTGTGAAATGCTTGGATGTAGAAGCACTAAACGATCACGTCTTTCTCACCTTTTCCTGTATGTGAGTACACATGTGTGTAATCTTGTCTAAAGTATGTGGTGTTGTCTGCTTTTGGGAGATGTATTTTGGTGTATGTGTCTGCTTTTATGTGTGTGTGAGGATCATGGTGTGTTGTGTTGTTTACGGGCGCATGAGATTGGTGTGTGTGTGTGTGTGCTGTAAACGAATGATGGACGATCACCTTATGAAAATTCAAGGATCCGCAGCGCACACGCCATTACTATTGAGGCTGATATAAGGAAAGACGCGATAGTTGGGTGGTGTGGTGATGGTGGTTTGGTAGGAAAGGCGATGGTGGGTGAGAAGAAGAAGAAGAAAAGAAGAAGAAGAAAGAAGAAGAAGAAGAAGAAGAAGAAGAAAATGTGATGGAGATTGTTGTTGAGTAAGTATCGCTTTCTCCTTCTTGAAGACTTTTTTCTCCCCCCCCACACACACACCCCGTGTTGTAACGATGCGAAAAATATTTGAAAGAAAATCAAAAGGAGACGAAGGAAGAGGGCGAGGAGCAGAAAGATAGAAGAAGAAAGAAGAAGAAGAAAGAAGAAGAAGAAGAAGAAGAAAGAAGAAGAAAATTCCAAAGTATAGGAATTTATATAGGAATTTAAAAAGAAAGATTAAAATTGAAGATTATGACAACACAGATGAAAATTACCTTAAAATCATTAGTAAATACAAAAAAAATACATTGTATATCTCAGACATTTAAAATTTTTTTTCGTATTTTCGTTCAAAAGATCGCAAAGTCAGAACTTAGAATTTTTCATGATTGACTAAAATCAAGATGGTGGCTGGTTGGCTGGTTGCTTGCTTGGTTGGTTTTTACGGGTTGTTCAACCTTTGTTGAGTTATATTCTGCCGAAGTCGTTTTGTTGGCTGAACTTGCAAATCGGTCGGAAAAATATTATATGGTGACCAGAAAAAAACAGAACCAAAGTATTTATTATTTTCCCATTAAACTAACCCTAAACCCCAACCCAACCCTAATCCTAACCCTAAATCCTACACTAACCCTACCCCCCCCTAGTTAAAATTAATAGTTTTATTACAAAATTTGTGGGTTCTTTTTTTCTGGGTCACCCTGTATACATAATGACCCAGAAAAAACAGAACCCGAATCATTTATTCATTTTCTGATTAAACTAACCCTAAACCCAAACCCCAACCCAACCCCAATCCTAACCCTAAACCCTAACCCTAACCCCCTAGTTAAAATTAACAGTTTTATTACAAAATCGTGTGTTTTTTTTTTCTCTGGGTCACCCTAATTTTCCGACTGATTTGCAAGTTTAGCCTTTTGTTTTATCCATTCTTGATGAGTATTCAAATTTAAAACAAAAAATAACTCAATTTGTTAAACATAATTTCTAAACAAATCTTTATCTATTTAACCATAGATGGGACCAAAAGAGGTACTGCCACTCCGGTCAGAGTGAACCTGGGAGTAATGGCAATGAATGGGCACTCCCTCAGAGCTCCAGAACTGGAACTTCACCATTAGATGCAGTTTAACATCATACCCAAGATGGTGTATCTCCTCATCAAATGGTAAGCCTCTAAAATTAGTAGATCAATTCACATAATTCGGTAGCAGTATCTCATCTACTGAAAGGGATCTCAACATGCACTTAGGTAAAGCATCGACTATTTTTTGACAGTTTAACGAACATATTGAAATCTGACCTCTCTCAGAAAAATAAAACGGAATTCTTGTAAGCCGTAACATGTCAGGGTTCTATCTATAGGTCAAATATATCTGTTTGAAATTATTGTATTAGACAGGCATACTTGTGTTGCATACCCTTCTATTTTACTTCTTCTTACTTCTATTCTTCTCTGTTCTTCTGACATCTTAAGTTCTTCTAGGTCTCTTCTAGCGTCTGGACTTCTCTTGGGGACTTCGTGTCTGGTCTTCCATTGGGGATTTCTCTTTATCAGAAGCCCTGTGTCATTGTTAGTTTTTAGATAATAACACAAGACTTCGATTTACTTTGATCATATTTCATTCTCGAAATCCCCCACCAGACTACCTGCGCAGATCGAGTCGGCCGCGTGTATAACACGACTCACCACCGTCGTGGTTTCTCACCGACTGACTAAAATCTATTTCTAATCTAAACCGGAAGAGGGTCTTCTCCACAGATTCTCACAGTATCTACTGGAAGGAAGAATCAGAACTGGTCAAGCCTTGTCACTTATCCTTAAAGTCCGTGGGCTGCAACTATAACAGCCATTTTGATTTCTACACTATTGCACATAAATATTAGGTATCTAATAATTATGTAACAACTTGATGCTATATAACTGTAGATTATTTACATTAAGAATAGTTACTTGAAGCTATAATTGTTTACTAAACATTATTATTATTGACTTGAAACCATGTAACTGTGTAAAAACGAATGACTTGTCTCAGTCGGTAGAGCGTCCGACTAGGAACCACAAGGTTCAGGGTTTGATACCGGCCCTCACCAACTCAGCGTATGAGTAGCAGAGGGATCTGAGCGGTAAAGTAAGGAGCTGATCGTAGCCGTGGCGCTCCAACACAAACGCCAAAAACACAGACGCCCAAAACAATCTTCTTTGTCTAGAGCTTGTGAAAAAGGGATAGGCTCCCTCGCTGTTTGAATGATACCGACATTAGGCCACCTCGACGAAATAAAAACTTGAAAGCATTTACTTGAAGCTGTGGATTGATATAGTAAGTTGGTTGGTTTGTTGGTTGGTTGGTTGGTGGGTGAGATTTTAGGGCATGATAACTCTTGTTGAGTTATTTTATGCCGAAGATGTTTTGTTTTATTCGTTCTTGATGGTAATCAAATTTTTTTTAAACTCAATTTTTAACACATTTTTTAAAACTCATTTATTTCTGTTTTATGCATAGATGAGATCCTAACAGACACTACCATTTCAGATCAGAGTGGACCTGGGATTAATGGCGATGAATGTGCACCCCACAGAACTCCAAAATTTGAGGTTCACCATTAGATTCAGTTTAATATTATACCCAGGGCACTAAAGCCCTCAATCACTGTTTTCTAGCACATATATGAAGAAAAGGGGTTGTGGGTTGCCATAAACCTAATAGGGTTGGGAGAATCATATAGGTACAAGGGCTTGACGTGACCAGTCGATTGATAGGAGAGGGTTTCTCCCACTGACCATCTAGCTCAGGAAAGGATCAAAGTGGAGTGTTGCGTGTCATGGAGTGCTTAGCCACCAGGATTCCACCCTTAAGCATCATGGGTCCCAATGGTTAAAAGTTGGCCTCATTGGGAGGATTTCATCCCTCTGCAGAGATACAGTTGATGTATTCTCCTGCCCCACCGACAGGGCGGCCACGTTACTAGGCGCAAACACATTTCAGAGAATTCTAACTATATTTGCTAACATTTAACTACTTAGAATACCGACTGTATCCGCGGCAGAGTGGTAAGACTCTTCACTTCTATCTGTGGGTATAAGATCTATGCAAAATCATCAATTCTATTAATGAACAGGCACTTCCAGTAAAAATTGGCCAATGGGAGACGAGGATAGAAAGCATTTCGTGAAACTATATGTGCACACACCACATGTGATACCATGTTGGCAACGGTAGCAAATGTGATACGTGTCACATACGCACATTGACATCGATAATTGGTGTGTGTGAGAGTGAGAGTTATTTGATTAAAAAAAGTTCTTCGGGGAAAGAGAGATATTGGAGATATAGTAGAGAGATATTAGACTTACTTGGAGAAGAGATCTTAAATGCTTCTTGGTGATCCTTCTAGCATCTCCTTCAGCGGTCATGTTGTTGCTTAGTTGGGTTGACTTCCAACTAAAGGAGTTGAGTTCTTCTAAGAGCAGTTTCTTCTGACTAAGGGCTGTGCTTGTTTAAATTAAATGAATTACAAAGACATCTTTTGGGTATTTGATCAACTAGTTTTTATTTCATCTTTATGATCATTGCACGGGGGAGACCAGGCCTCAGCCTGTCTGAACCCGGCGGCGGCCAGGCTGAATCTCTCAAACTATATCCTCTCACTCTTCCTTTCTCCCCTTCGTCACGTCATTCCTCTTTCTATCAAAAACAATGCCACGCGTCTCCTCTGACATCATCCTTCAAACTTTTCCGTTACCTATACACAAACTTTTCCCTAACTAATGACCCAAACAACCATCATGGTTTCATGTAATTAGTTATCGTGTCACAATTTAAAATCGTTAGCAATTGTCCACAAATCAATTGCTAGTTGAACTTTCAGCCAGAAAGACCCGTCTTTGGCATTAACTCCAGAGGAAACAAACAGACCAGGATTTCCAACTCACTACAGACTTGGACTTACTGAGGAAACCTACAGACTAGGATTATCAACTGGATACTGTGAACAACAGAACAACTGAACTCCTACAATAGCAACTAGTATTTTAACACACTCCCACCCAAAGGGTGTCCTTGCTATGACACTAAACATTATTTAATGGTGTCGTTCCAGTTCTGGGGACTGAGGAAAACCTCTTCATTGCCATTACTTCCTTAGGAGAAGGAAAACTCTGAATTTGGAAACCTGAGATCAGTCGTTGATTGGGTTTGTGGCATTTCTCGAAAGTGCTAAAAATTGCGGATGGTCCAACACAAAAAAAAGGTTGTTCATTGTATGAAATCTCCTGCGTCGAAATTGACGAGAGAGTCCATTCTTCAAATTGCTCTTATGACAATCAGCCAACACTCTTTATAATATGAATGCCAGAATGCAGTGGCTGAGAGTCAACCACTTGTTTATTAATACACATGAAGTTATTTCTTCTAATTTATTGATACACATGAATTTAATGAAAATCATTTCTACCAATTAATTAGTGCACATGAAGTTAATGTAAAATCTAATAAAAATTACTTCTAATTTAGTATCCTGGATATGACGCTAACCTGCATCTAGTGGTGAGGTTCAAATTCTGTAGCTCTGTATTTCTTCATTACCATTACTCCAATATCTACTCTGACCTGGAGTGGCAGTACTTGTCAGGGTACCATCTATGATAGATATGCTTACAAGTTAATGAAAACTTATTTCTGCCAATTCATTGATGCACATGAAGTTAATGAAAATTATTTCAACTTGTTTCTAAAAGCAAAACAAATAAAAATATGTATGTACAATCTATTCGCTTACAAATGATTAATGCTGTTGTACCGGCCGTTCCTACAGTGGAGAATATACACCGGTTCTCAC
>CM042137.1:107486713-107499213 GCA_023376005.1 Doryteuthis pealeii | reverse complement strand
TATTCCAGGCGAGACATAGAGAAGAGACAGTGTGGCTTAAACCGCTGCCTTCGCTCAACTTCCGCCAGTTAAAATAATCCATTCATGTCAACTAACAATTAATCTATATTCATTAGTAATTCATCCAATAGTATTACGCGCTAATAAACACTCAAAATAGACACAGTTGTAAAAGAGTTAGCGAAACGAACTGCGCATGCGTGTTTGTTGAACTTAAATGTGTACATTCAGACCAACGTATTCATCGAAAACAACAACAAAAAAAAACACTGCACATGAGAGCGTATTAGACGTCCATGTGCATTCAGAGAGGGTGTCTATGAAAGAATGATTGTTAACCAGCTATTCTCACAGGTTATTCCCTACTGCAGTGTGTTTGGTCTTTGTTCCATTATTTTGGATGGTTAGGTTAAATGTATCTACCTAGAGGATAAGTTACGAAGTATGTTAAAAAAAAGATCAACACTAGAGCTATGTTTTTTTGTTTTTTTTACAGGTATTCGCAAAAAAATTGAAATCAATTGCTTGAAGTCATTTGTTTGAAGTCAATTGCTCAGAAAATAGTTCTCGAACTATCACTTGATCCAAAGACTGATTTCTCGAAAGCAAATTGTTCGAATTCAATTGCTCGAAGTCAATTGCTCAGAAAATTAATTCTCTGACTATCATTTGATCCAATGACAGATTGCTTGAAAACAAATTGCTCGAATTCAATTGCTCGAAGTAAATTGCTCAGAAAATTAGTCCTTTTTCTATCAATTGATCCAAAGATAAATAGCCTGAAAGATACTTCTTGAAGTCAATCGCTCGAAGTCAATATTTCGAAATATTATTTCTGATTCTTTGAAATTTATCTAGAGTCATATTTCCATACGGGTATTTGCATCCAGACTTGTGTTTATTGTTGAAAATGAATACTCAATGGAGGTAATCGCTTTATTGACACGGCTCAGAATACGCTGACCGTATATCCTGAGGAGGGGTAAGACCACAATCCCACAAAAAATAGACGACGTCCAGGGTATAACACTGAAATCTGATGGTAATACTCAAGTTCTGAAGATCAGGAGAGTATGGAGTAACCCTACTCTAGGTTGTGAAATTGATTCTTCCAATTTCTTTCTTCCACTGCAAAGTTCAACGACAAACTTTCTCGTCCTGCAACATTCTAATAGTCCTCCGTACACGCTCATACATCGCTTCGCAGCATCTCGCCCCCTTCTCAGTTGTCTCTCGTTTTATGTACGGAGAAATTTGCATGAGTGCATATTTACTATCACCACGTCTGTTTGCTTAGAAATCACATGTATTTGAATTGTAGTGCCAAGTGTTACAATTTATAGATGTCATACATAGTTAGCACACCCTGTAGCGAGAATAAGGGCCGTTAAATTTGAATTCAAGGGGGCCAATGGAAACTTACCAGTCACTGTTGGTAACCCAGACCCTAGAGGCATGAACCTCATGCTCCATGAGAAACATGTGATTAGTTTTAGTTTTGAGATTCAGCCCGGTTGTCAGAGAGTTTAGACGTGCTCTGAGGCTGGTTTCCCTGCGCGGCGAATCAGAATCATGGGCTAGATAAAATAAAAGCTTGATCAAGCAACAAAATGTCCTGTTAATTCAATTAATTGCAATGACCAAATCAACCCAGGATAAAGAAGCCCTTAGTCAAGAAGAAGAAATGCCAGAGAAGAGGAAATAGAAGAAGGGAATATGGCAACTAGAAAAATAAAGATTTCACCAAGTTATAGAGTAAGATCTCCTCTCCAGGTAAGTCTCTGTAATCTGTGTGTGCGTGTCTCTCTCTAATATCTCGCTCTATTATCGAGAACTCTCTCTGATATACCCGATATAAGATGTGGCTGCCATATTTTTCGTTGCCACTCATCCTGCAATCGAGACAGGTTCGTACCCGCTTTGCCCCACGAGGCAAATTCTCTCTCGCACGCTACACCTCTATTGCCATTATCTACAGGTCGACTGTTATCTGGAGTGGTATTACCTGTTAGAGTCCTATCTATGAGTCAAATAGATTATTCGTATTCAATAGTACTGTGTGCAAAAAATAAAGAAAAATTATTCTACACATAAGATGTAAAGGCGAACGGTGAATAAACACGATTCCCACACCTCTTGATTGGCCAAGAGATGCCGTTAAAATCAATCCATTAATTAAGTAAATGGGCTGCATTTGGGGGGTTATGTTAAACTAAGCTACACTTAATACATGCATATATATTCTTTCTACACACATATATATATAAATATGCATATAATTCTTTATATATATAATATATATATATATATATATATATATATATAAATATATATATATTTTACACATTATACATATACATATATATTACATATTACACACACATATATATATATATAATATATATATATATATATAATAATCTTTATATATATATATAGACATAAGGCCTTACTTTATATATGGTTGTATATATACATATTCTATATGTATGGATATATATACACTCTTTATGTATGTTATATCTATATATTCATTCCTTATATATATATATATATATATATATATATATATATATATATATATTCTTACTACTATTTACTCATAGCTAGAGGAATAATAGTGGAATACTTACCTTTCCCAAGGGAATTAGCGCTATGGAAATTGCAAACCGCCTCGACCGGGATTTGAACTCGTCCCGTCGTGTCCATTTCCTATATAGATAGATCAATAGATAGATATATAATGTTTGGATGTATATAATGTTAGAATATATATATAATATATATATATATAATATAATATATATATATATATACATTCACCAAAGAAATTCATAAACATATGAATCTAAAATATCTACTTGAATACCATACTGCTTTTTATTTTATCTTCTCTCGCAGGATATCCCTCTTAAAACCAACTGCTGTTTGATCAAGATACCCCTATAATACTTTCACCTTACAAAAAAGGTTTTTATTAATTTTTACAGTCATACCAAGCATAAACTTCCCTTCATAAGTATCTCCAGTGTTCTGAAATTTCCAGCTCATGTTGGCAAAATAACAAAGGCAATAGGCCATTCAACACATATGCTATATTCATATCTTTGTGAATTCTTGTGGCGAGATAACAAAAAAAAAGAGGGAAAACAACATTTTCCATTATCATTATTTAGGTACTATATGACTAAAATGAAATAGTCAAAAAAGTTCAAGAGTGCGAGTAGATGATTGTAATTAATTAGAAATTAATATAGTAGTTTGTATGTTTGAGTTATATAACCAAGTAAAAATGCAGAAATAAAGTTACTAATGAGAGTGAAATTTTGATGACAAAATTCATAAAAAATGAATTATATTTTATACTTTTGAAAAATGGTAATCCTTTTTATTTATATACTACGTATATTCGAACGCATTAGCAACATGTACTCTTGATAAAACAAAAATCTTCTTTATTTACGCCTGGTCGTAGGAACAGACAACCGATTCTTTATGTCAACGTGAGATCACTCCGCCTTATACTGGAGAAAATTATAAAAGGAGGTTTGTGTATGCACTTTATTAAAGGAAAAGCATAAATTTGTGAATTCTTGTGGCGAGAAAACAACGAAGAAAGTAACACTTTCAATCAAATTCTTAATGACTTGCAATACATCATTTTCAAAACCCATCTTTCGCTTAATGGTCTAATTTCTTTTAAGGTATATCAATTTATTGAAAACCGTCCTCAAAAAATCAAGACAAAAGTGAAATGTTCGAAAAAGTTCAAGAGTGTCATATTGTCATTAAATGCCATTGTTCATGACAGCGACTTTAATTTGTAACATTTTTACATATTTCATACAAAATTTACATATTTACTTTACCGCCATGAGGCATTGGAACTGTAAGCTTATTGACGACAAAAGATTAATACAATATTCATCTCCAATTTATTCTATAAAGATGAAAATAATTTCTATAATCGACTTATCTCTTACTGCCATCTAAATCTTATTAGAATGGAGATATCTGTTTGTAACCGAAACTACATCACTCAGATCACAATTCCCTTTCTTATTTACGTTACATTCTCAATGATTTTATTTCATCTAAACCTTAATTTATTAATAAAAGTTTTACATAATTAATAATTTTGACCTTATCTACATACTAAAACATGCAATTGTTTTTTTATATACAACAAATAGCGGTATACAGTGTTAACGGAAGGCATGTTCATATTGATAATTTTGATTTGATAAATATGTGCTTAGTATATTGATTTCTAATTGTTTGGTTTTATTTCAATGAATATAAGCAAAAATCTCTTCAATAAATCTTTTAAAAATCCATTAACAAGAAGAAATAACTATAATTTTATTCTTTACTTCCTATTTTTTCTAAATAGTTAAATTAGGAAAATGCTGCAATGAAAAACAGAAGTGATGAAAAAGTAATTTTCAGTTGTTCTATTTTTCGATTATACCTCTGTTTCAATTTTTTTATTTCCATTCTTATGTCGTTTCATTAGCCTTTATGATTTAATATAATATTCTATTACATTAAAACTTAAATACTTCCACCCGTAGGGTGCATATATTTGCTAGTATACATAAAAGACAGTTGGTATGTATATATGTATGTATGTATGTATGTTTGTCTGGAAGAAACTACTAAAATAAAACAATGACAAAGAAAATATATAGAGACATTCACAGCCACCAGGCTGGATTAACATAAGGTCTTTTTTATGTGGGGATTTTCATGGAGCAACCAGCGAGGATCCAACTCACGATTCAGTAATAATGGATGTGCAAGACTAACTCTTTACCACTACTTGACACCTTCTACCCAAGCGACGCCGGGTTGCCGCCTCTAGTATTATTATAGTGTAGATTATGTGTTTTCAATCTTAGTGGTTCAGAAACTTTTTCAGTGTAGCGCCCCAATGGCTTCCCAGTAAATTCCTAGCGCTCCATCTTACACACACGAAAATACTATAAAAATGACTCTAACCATTAGCACACACGCCTCCATATATATATATACATATATATATATATATATATAATATATATATATATATATATATATTAACAACCGCTCCGCACGAGTAGGATACGACAAGGTCAATTTATTAAGCAGAGTTTAACAGGATTGAATTCAGAGTTTTTCTTTCTCCTAGACTGGTTAACTATCCAAGGCTAGAGAGCCCAGTCTGCCCTACTATTTTCCCAGAGCCGATGGGAGAACAGTTGGATGCACCCCTTTCCCAGGGGTATTAGTGCTATGTGAAATCTAAACAGCCTCGTCTAGGATTTGAATTCGGGTCGACGAGTTCATTTCCTACTAGTCTAACCATTACACCACGCACCTACAACATTTCCGGGACAATCATATAGCTGATAGAGCTTGACATGACCAGTCGCTTGATCAAATGGGGCATCTCCGAACGACCGTCTAGCCCAAGTAATGTTACATAATTATTAGATACCTAATATTTATCTGCAATAGTGTAGAAATCAAAATGGCCGTTATAAGCTGCAGCCCATGGCCTTGAAGGATTTGAATGACAAGGCTTGACCTATCCTGATCTTTCCTTCCGGTGGATACCGTGAGAATCGGTGGAGAAGACCCTCTTCCGGTTTAGATTAGAAATAGATTTTAATCAGTCGGCGAGAAACCACGACGGTGGTGAGTCGTGTTATACACGCTCCGACTCGATCTGCGCAGGTAGTCTGATGGGGGATTTCGAGAATAAAATATGATCAAAGTAAATCGAAGTCTTGTGTTATTATCTAAAAACTAACAATGACACAGGGCTTCTGATAAAGAGAAATCCCCAATGGAAGACCAGACACGAAGTCCCCAAGAGAAGTCCAGACGCTAGAAGAGATGTTAGAAGAGACCTAGAAGAACTTAAGATGTCAGAAGAACAGAAAAAGAATAAAAGTAAGAAGTAACTAAAATAGAAGGGTATGCAACAGTAAGGTATAGGAGGAGTGTTACATGTCACAGGACCACGTAGTACCCGTGTGACAGACTTTTCAGACACCAAAACCCTATCTTCAGGCATTACGGGTTGCCACCCACGGCCAACAGGTGGCACTATTAGGGGAGGTTCTAACGCTTATGCAGAGATGGAGTCGGCATATTTTCTCGCTCCATCTGACAGGGCAGGTTCCACACTGCGATGTTTGCTTGAATCCGCTTGTAATGAAAAACAATAACACCGGTAGACTTTGGAAAGCTTTTTTCTACTTAGAATAACTGGTACACTTATCAAGAGTTTATAAAGTCTAGTATTCCCTTGAGAGTTTGTTGGGATTATTTGGATATAGGATGTGCTCTAAATACCCACCTCTATTTATAGACTAGCCAAGGTTACGTGATTGACTCTTGTAACCAATCATTAGCAATACTACTGACCTGATAGAATACTTAACCTCCCCACACACATTGGTCATATTTAAAACTGCACTCTTTGAGGACGGACAGACATAGGATTGCCGGATCTGTACCAATACTTTTGAAGGACTTATACTTTATACCAGTAACTAAGAACACTTTAGTAACCAAAGGATTCACATTGTTGACGGACTCTTTATCAAGGATTCCACCAGATAAGCGCTTCTGCTATAAGGCCAAAGAATGGCCCTTAAAAACGTAACAGAGTTCTCCAAAGGAGAGGTAATCATAAGGTAGGTGAGCTAAATCTCAATTACTTATTACACCGCTATCCATTGTTAAGCAATCCCTTTTGTTTTTCTCATTTTTTCTCCCTTCAGAAATCGAACCCACAGTTGTTCAAAATCGAACCGAATATTATCTGATTTCGGAAGCTAACGTGTAACCACTAATATATTTATTAATCGTTTAGAAAACTCGTGATAAGTGACCCTTAAAACAGTAGTGGTAAAACGTTATACATACATATATATGCATATATATATATATATATATATATATATATATATATATATATATATATATATATATTGATATTTTAATTCGTTTCGGGTTCATCTTTCTTGTTCCAACTTTACTTGAACTCTACACAAACTTCAATGTTGTATGTTTAATTCCCTCCTTGCGAACCGACTTCATTTACGACTTGTTCAAAAACAGAAACTTTCATTTCGTTCCGGCATTTCATTTTATCATCTTTCAATCTGATTTTTTGATCTTTTGTTGTTATGATTTTCTTTTTTTTTTTCTGGAATGTTTTTTCCGAACAAATTCCACTCGGTCCTCGGTGTATGTTTTCAATCAAATTTCGAATTGCGTCCTGAAATATGAATGAGTCGAAGTAATTTCTCGGAACTCAAGTGGCAACAAGAATTCTCCAGTGGGCTGAGAATCAGCGAAAATTCTTCACACTTTCCGCTCTTGAGAACACACTGACGTAGGCAGGTTCTCTCCTCTCTCTCTCTCTCTCTCTCTCTCTCTCTCTCTCTCTCTCTCTCTCCTCTCTCCTATCTATCTATCTCTCTCTCTCTCTCTTACTTAAGAGTTTGATGACAAGTAAGGTACGACGGTAAATGATCATCACCAAAATATTATTTCTATTGATAATAATAATAATAAAAATAATAATAATAATAATAATAATAATATTGACTGATAAATAGGAGAAAGAAATAATTTTCATAATAGTTGTATGAGTTAATATGCATTTAAAACAAAAAACCAAATAGACAAAGTAAGAATAATCACTAGAATACATGTGAGATGAATAATAATTAGGAAAGTAAAGAGTTAGCTAATATCGGCGGAAGATGTAATGCTTTAGAAAGTGCTCCAAAAACAGCAGCACCAAATTCTAAACAAAGTGGTCTACAGAGAAATCTTAGACAAAGTTTTCAGGAAACAGATACAGATGGAAAATCTCTCTAAATATTTATCATTGTAATCCATCAAAAGCCAATCCGTCCGTTCGAACAACTAAGGCTTAGCCATTTACGTCTCTATTTCCACAAAAGCCAATCCGTTCGTCCGTCCGTCCGTCCGTACAACTAAGACTTAGCCATTTACGTCTCTATTTTCCACAAAAGACAATCCGTCCGTCCGTCCGTACAACTAAGCTTAGCCATTTACGTCTCTATTTCCACGAAGTTCCAGGGAATTGTTAGAGTCACGCTTGGAAAGGTCTCAAACTTACTACGAGATATTGCTGTTAAAATTCTAAAACGATACGTTGTTCTCTCTCTCTCTCTCTCTCTCTCTCTCTCTCTCTCTCTCTCTCTCTCTCTCTCTCTCTCTTCAATATTCTCTTTCTACTTCTGCGCTCTTGGGCGAGATTTAGAACGTGCTGACAGCATCCTCTGTCCTGAGTATATCAGGTTGGTATGGCAAAGATTTTACGTGTTTTGATATCCACCACCATGAATTAAAACTCAACAAATCTCAGGAGAAAAATGAATCAAACTTAACGTAATTTTTGCTGTATCATGAAGGGGAAGGATTTTAAAAAATCACATGTAAAAATTACTAGTTTTAAATTCTTTAAAACTAATGAATTTTACAAATTAAAAGCTACATCTGTCAAAATAGGGCATCTTGGTAATTTTTTCTTCTTCCTTGGAAATGTGCTCTTTTTAATATTGATATTAAGTCATAGAAAAATGTTTTTGTGTGTAAGTTTACGTTCCGTTATTAAGGAAATGAGATTAAAATAAGTGAAAATTTACAATTTTAGATTTTCTTTAAAAGTTTAAAGGAATTGGATGGTGCTGTTGAATCGAAATTTTGGGCATACTTGATACAAGAGGTATTCTGGGTATGATGCTAAACTGCGTCTGGTGGTGAAACTCCAGTTCTATTTCTTCTTTTGGCAAAGATTTCTTATTTTAGCAATTTGAAGTCTCGTGGTTCTTCCCTCTGGCTCTTTGATCTAACTTACTTTTTAACAGCTATATCATTCTTTAAATAAGAAAATTGTAGCTGTTTTTTTTTAAATCGTTAACAAATGTTTTAGAAAAATATTGAGCCTGAAACTTTACTGAACTGATGTCTAGACGTCTAGATTTCGTCTAGATGAGTCAGTGACAATTTAGAAAAAAATGGAGACAGTCTCCATATTTTTGGATCAGCAGATTTTATTCAAATCTTAGGATAAGGCAAACCCTCTATACTCACCAGACCTAAAAATCAAGTCTACCGCTGGGACTTTGATGAATAAATCACCTTAGTGGCTTGCAGTCGCCTTTGACTGAGTAGTGATGTGTGCAATTTCTTTAAAGGTGAAATCCTTTAAATCTTTTGGATACACCATAACGGCTACTCCCATGTTTGCTTCACATCCAGTGGACGCTAAATATAAGTCGGTAATCTCGTTTTCTCCACCAACGTTCTTTTTGTCTTGCAACTTCTTACATTTGGCATGTGCTGCAACATTTTAGCCACATCTCAACATAGTCCGGTTCCTCTAATCTTGTGAGTAATCCTATCGGCGACGCCATGTGTAGTAAGGTGTAGGTTCGTAGGTTCTTGTAGTAGTTTGCTTAGTTAATCGTAGTTGAGTGTCTTATGTCGTAGAACTATCTTTTTTATATCTACCGCTGTAGTAGACATATGCAAATGAGATAACGCGCCATTGGCTATCTCACTAGAGACTGAATCAGTAAACACAGTGAGTTGAATCAAATTTTATACAATATTTTGATTTTAATCTTTCCAATTTTAACAAAACCATCTCCTGTGACTAACTAAACAATGTTTATACTTTTCTTCTTTGGATAAAAATTAGGTGACGCCAACAAAATGCTGGAAGAGCGTGGTGTAATGGTTATAGTCGTAAGCAATGGACTCGTCGATCCGAGTTCAAATCCTGGACAAAGCTACAGTTTATATAGCGCTAATACCCTTGGGAAAGTCATGGATCCAACTACTCTTCCTCTAGCTATGGGTAAGTTCTAGGGCAGACTGGGTTCTTTAACCCTGGTTAGGCAACCGTTCTAGGAAAAGAGAACTCTGAATTTAAACCTGTTAAATCCGCTTGGAGTGGTCACTACTAGAATAGGCTCAGTCCTAATTAGTGATCTATTATAAAAGAAAAGAACCTCGCCGGTAACCAGACGAGGAGAAGGAAAGATTCTGAATTAAAAACCAGGAGATGGAATCCGAAAGGCATTCTGATATCGTGTTCAACATCATTCGGGCCATTCCTGCGCTGAGTCTAATTGCAAGTCGTAAATGCCGTTGCTCATCCCATGTACAACAACGATGCCGTGAAGCGGGCGGGAGAACTGCTGCATGAGCAACTGTCCGTACTCCATTTAATTTTGCCCAGGCCTGTGCCGATATATCCGGATGCAGATCAATTGTCTCTCAAGATTGTTAAATGCCCTATTATATTTATTGGTTACACCACCTTGTGTCATGACAGAACATTAAGAAATTGTTGTTATAGTAACACAAGGTAATACTCATTACCACTCGAATAAAATCAGAGAGGGGGGGTGAAAGCGAGAGAGAGGAGGGCGAAAGAGAAGGAGAGAGTGGACCGTGTACTCTGTGCAACTAAATATCTCTCTCTCTCATTCCCTCTCTCTCTCTCTTTCTCTCTCTCTCTCTCTCTCTCTCTCTTTCTCTCTTTCACCCTCTCTTATTCTTTCATTTTCTTAGTTTTTCCTTCTCTATTAACTTTTTATTCTTCACTCTTCGTCATTCACTGCGTCACATTTTGTTTTATTTTCTTTCTTCTTCCATTTTCTCTTTCTTTTCAATTTCTTTTCTTTTTTCTTCTTTCAATTTTATTTCTCGATTCCTGTATACCTCTCTTTCTTCTTTCATTCATTTCTTTCTATCTTCTGTATACCAATCCCTTCTTTCTTTCTTTCTTTTCTTTTCTTTCTGTTTTCTTTCTTTCTTTTCTTTTCTTTTCTTTCTTTCTCAATGCCTTTATTTCTTAGTTCGTTTTTCTTTGTTATTTCTTGCTTTCTTCTTCATGTCCTTCCATTAATTTAATAAATTATCAATACATACAAACATATATATATATATATATATATATATATATATATATATCAACCACTACACTAACGACTGTGCAGTTGCTGGGAACATGGACACTTCCCCCAGGACAAGCGGGACGCTACCATTGTCTCCTTATACAGGAACAAAAATCGGAGCGACTTCAGCATAGCTTGACAAGTCTTGCGCGTTGTTACACTGGCGCGTCTGCAAACATTGCATCTTGCACCCATCCAGGGACACAGAGTGGCTCCCGAGCAACCAACCGCAGGAGGTGTGCCAGGAGAGAGGATACCACTCTGCACCCCATTGACGGACGTAACGAAGGCATCCAACCTGGCCACCCGAAGTGTTCGCAGTCACTGCACCAGAGACTCCAGATATTGCTATTCAAAAATTGTACCGCTCAACCACTCACGCAGTTGCAAAAAAATAAAAAAATAAAAAAAGTGGACTACGCCATCGTCTTTAGTAGACGGAAGGATGCCAACTATATATATATATATATATATATATATATATATATATATGAAATTTAACATTTTGAAAAAACATATGATGTTTGTTATGTAATTGCTGACAGAACTGTTTCGACCAAATAGATAAATTGGTCTTCATCACGAGCAACATAGACGGGAAAAAGAAAGATATCCGTTAAAAGACAGTTTACAAAAACGAACGCTGAATTCAACCGCTGAAATTTTGAAAAATGCATGTTCTGTTTTAAAAATAAAATAAACTTTATTTTTAATTTTTTTAAATCACAAGCATTATAGTTATAGTAAAACTCAAAAGAGTTTGTTGTAAAAATTATATAAAAAAATGTAAAGTGGGTATCAAAATAGTATAGTATATATTTCAGCTGTTAAAAATATACAAGTCCACAGTGTAATTTGAAGAAAGATGTTAGAGTTCCAAAATTTACTTGTGGTTGTTGATAAGTCCGTAGAGTTATAGATGAAAGTCTTCAAGGTGTAAAAGTCCCAGATATAATGTTTTTTCATTTGACAAATATGAAAAATAGATGGAAATTAATCCGACAGTATGAAATTTAACATTTTGAAAAAACATATGATGTTTGTTATGTAATTTCTGACAGAACTGTTTCGACCAAATCGATAAATTGGTCTTCATCACGAGCAACATAGACGGGAAAAAGAAAGATATCCGTTAAATATATAATAATAATAATAATAATAATAATAATATATATATATATATATATATATATATATATATATATATATATATGGGAGTAAATATGGAAATTAAATCCGACAATATAAAGAAAATTTGAAAAAAACAAGTATTCCGAAATTGGGATGAATTTAATAATCGATGTTTAAAACATTTCGGTTACATTGAACCTTCATCAGGATGTCTCTTGGGGTGAAGAAAATGATGGATGTTTTTATATGTGACAGGAGATGAAAATCTTTTTAGTTATGTAACTGTATTTGATCAGCGTTTTAATTTTGAAAGGCAACTCGCGATCTACTCACGCGAAGGTGTCATGACGCGTGACGCCACTCGAAGAAATG
>CM042137.1:107449213-107481713 GCA_023376005.1 Doryteuthis pealeii | reverse complement strand
ATCTCTATGTAAATACACATCGATTGATTGTGCACCTGCCCGGAGAGAGCGTGCCCAAACACAGTTGATTCGACAACACTTGCCGAAACTTTCTTTTTCTTTGTGTATGTGTGTGTCCTTGTATGTGTGTGTGTGTGAATGTGTGTGTGTGTGTGTGTTTGTGTGTGTGTGTGGACTCAGTTCAACTTGAGCAATCAGGCATGAACTCTTTTTTCTTTAACAAGATTTACATGAAAGCAGATACCTAAAAACTAGCGCGTGAATGACTGGCTCAAATACAGAGGATATGGAATTAATAACATGATAAAAGAAAATGAAAATCCATTGCAAAAAAAAAAAATCAGAGAAGACTCTTGGGTTTGGTTTGGTTTATTTTGTTTTACGGCATATCAACCTCAGTGGGTTCTTTAATGCCGATAAAGTTGTGAAATAAATTAATTCTTAATGCATAATACAATTTTGTTTATCAACTCATGATTTTCTATTTAACCCATAGATGGGACCTTTACAGATACTACCACTCCGGGTCAGAGTGGACCAGGGAGCAATGGTGATGAAGGGGTGCTACACATTCCCCAAACCTCCAAAACTGGAACCTCACCATCAGATAGAGTTTAGGTTGATATGCTATTAAACAAAGAAACCAAACCAAACCATTCTTATATATCTATACATATATAAAGGGCTATTGTGTGTATGGATGTATGTCCGGAGGAAACTGCAAAAAATATAACAATTAACAACAAAGTAAATATATATACACATTCACTATCACTAGATCTTGATTTTTGAGTGAAAATAATGAAGATTTGATAATTAAAAGATAAAAAATTTATAGCAATAGCATGGATTTTTTTTTTGCGTTTAATATTTTAAATAGGAAACACTGATTTTTTTTTTCTTTTCCGGGTGTGTGTGCATTTTATTTTTTTCTGAGGCACCTCCAGGCCGGATCAACACATGGTATTTTTACGTAGGGATTTTAATGTGTCATCCAGCGAGAATCGCAGGGTAGCCACTTCTAGTTGTAATATAAATTAGATCAAGAGGGAAGAAACAATGACACGTTCATTTAGGATATATGCGTGCATGGGCGGGTGTATATATATCTATTTTCTGTAATGGCCTCTCATTCCCACTACGGAAGTCTGTAGCAAATACAATATGAAAAAATAGAAAAATAAAATATTTTTTTTAATCGGAAGTTTAGCACAGACTTGTTTGGACAAAATATAGGTGCCTATAAGTTTGAATACAAGAGACAGGTCCGAAAAAAAAATTACATAAAAGACAGATATTTTTAAAAATTGATAGACAGAGGTTGAAAGTTTGCATTTCGAAATTTGGTAGTCGGTTAATTGAAGTAGTAAAAAGCGGGCGTGTATTTGTTGATTATGATACACACACACACACACACAACACACACACACATATATATATATAATATATATTATATATAATATATGTGTGTGGTGTGTGTGTGTGTTGTGTATGTGTGGTGTGTGTGTATCTGTGTGTACATATATATATATATCGGTGTGTGTATATGTATATGTAATTTATATATATGTGTATATATAATGTGTCTGTGTATAAATGTGTGTATATGTGTATGTATATAATATATAGCAATAATGTTATGTGTATATATATATATATTATATCATATATATATATTATATATATATATATATATATATATATATATGTGTGTGTGTCTTTTGTGTAGATATATGTGTGTTTATATACGTGTTATATATATATATATATATATATATATATATATATATATATATATATATTAAAAGGGCGATATGTATATATATATATGTATGTATATATGTGTGTATAGATATGTGTACACACACACACATATATATATATATATATATATATATGTGTGTGTGCGTATGTGCATGTGCGTATATAGATAGCGATATATATATATGTGTGTGTGTGTATATATATATATATGCGTGACTGTATATATATATGTGTGTATATATATGTATATATACATATATAGATATATAGATGTATGTATATATATAGATGTGTGTGAGACTGTATATATATATATATATAGAGAGAGAGATATGTGTGTGTATCTATATAGTGAGAGATATATGTGTATATATTAGGGGCATTTTAGAAGCCTGTTTTTAATGGCTTTGCTATTTTTCGTTAAAAGATAGTGGGTGTTTTCTCCTTCTTATGATAGACGGTCTGGAAACTCATAGTCGGAATTAGGAACATATTGATATGGGAACCAAACTGTAACAAGGGGTTGTAGGAGGGGGAGTATCGAATTTGAGGGTCAAACTCTTCGTTTCCTTAAGGGACCCACAGCCTTACATATCGAAGTTTCTTCCAATCAGTTTATTACCTTACTTTTTGAAAAATATTTCTGTCTCCAGTTTTTACTGTGTCCCCTGCAGAAGGGTAAGATACTAACCAAAAAGGGTGTCCCCTGTATGGCACTAAACTTTATCTGAGGTTGAGATATGGGGAGTATAGTATTCTTGAGATCCACGGAGTGTGGGGTACCCCTTCAAAAGCATTACTCTCAGATCGTTTCTGACCCGGAATGGTAGTATTTGCAAGGTCGCATCTAAGGTTCAAATAGATCTGTTTAAAAATAGTCGTATTCGATAGTACCATGTATGTATTTTACCAACCCCTCCGCATGATCAGGATGTGACACAATGTCAATTTCTATGTGGAGTTCAACAGCTTTAAATTTAAGAATTTTTCTTCTCATAGTCCTGTTGCCATACCAAGGTATACCAAAGTATTTACTATTTACCCATAACTGGAGGGAGAATAGTTGTATTCATACCGTTCCCAATGGTATTAGCGTTATGGGAAATGAAACCAGCGTCATCTAGGACTAGAACTCGTGTTGCTGTGTTCATTTTCAATGACGATAACCATTATATTACGGGCGCGTCCTCGATTGGAGCACGTGCAAAATAAATAAAATAACTCTTAATAAACAAATAGACAAACATGTAAATATCAACGTACAATGAACGTACTACGAAGTCGAATACCTTTTCTAGGCATAAAATAACCCTAGACTGGTTGACATGCCGTTAAAATCAAATTCTCATTCAGCCCTGTCGTCTGGGGATGTAGAATACACCGACTGCACCTGTGCAGAGGGGTAAGAATCCCTCCAATGGGATCACCTGTTGGCCGTAGGTGGCGTACCGTGATGCTAAGGATGGAATCAAAAGGTGGCTGCATGCATGCAGCAACTCTGGTTTACGGGGGTGAAAAGAAAATGAATGAAAGAAGAAAGAGGAGGTAGTATCAGGGTAATCAAGGCATAGACACATAACATGAATACCCTCGATAGTATACGCCTTAATGGTAGAAAGAACAACACAGAAACACACTGTTTATAATTATTTGAAATTATGTGCTAAGAAGGGCGTGGCTGAGGGTCTTGTCCTGAAATAATAGAATATTTAAACACTTCGTATATATGTATATATCATGATGGAGTGATAGGGATAATTCAGATTTCAGGAGCTATGAGTAGGAAATAATGGAGAGATAACCACACACTTCATCACAACATTTGTGTACTACGCCCAGCTCCAACTCAGAAATTCGGAGTTGGAAAGCGACCATGGAAAGAGTTTCCACGATATTATAAATAGGGTTATAAATGAAAAATGAGTTAGTAAAAAGGAGAATTTTATATACTTGACTGAGAGATTGAGAAAAGAGATAAGAGTTGATGACCACACATCAGAAAGAAATGAGAAAAGGAGAGAGAGACGAGAGAAAGACGGTAGGTTAGAACAGACGACGAGGAGAGAGGGATAACCCAGCTCGAGGGAGGAACAGTAGACACGTTAAATCCTACATATCCTAGGGCCACCACGGTACGTAACCACTCGGTGATCCTGTATTGCGTCACCATTTACTTCAGATATTACGCTCCGACTCACCCAAACACATATACCCACCGGGCGCTACCCTAGTTGTTTCATAGGGTAGCGACCCGCTTCGAGCTGACTTATATAGGACGGAGAGAGGCACTGACGATACGTTAGCAGTTCTGATGTTTGACATGCAGTACACTTAGAACTACACACTTACATTTCTTATAATGGTTCCTGTCATGGTACTTACTAGGGTGGGTGCGAATCACGAGAGAAGCTCCACCTCCAATTAGGCCATAGAGTTGGCAATTGTATCAAAGACCTATGTGAAATGCTATATGATAACATTAAGTATTCTGGCCTCCCAGGTGAATTATAGCCTCTATGCAGCACTAGGGAGCCTCAAGAGCCGTCAATATATAATTTGAATAATATGGATGTGCATGCGGAACGAGCTTTGGTCAGGAGCTGAAGTGGTGCCCTGTACCAAGTTCCTGCGCATCGGTGCGTCTGACATATCTCATATCAGCTAGTTCGGTGATATGTGTCCAAGTTCGGGATAGCGAGTGCGTGGAATTGTGAGGAGCACGCGCCTTTCTCAGTAACCATTCGCACTTTAGAACATCTTACGGTCCCCAGCGCTATGGAGAACTGGCCCGATAGATGATTCAGTAATCCGTGAAATACTGAAGGTATCTAAGATGACAAGTAACAGAAGAATTTCGCGCCATTTTTCCTGGTTAAAATGTAATCATGTAATCTTTATACCCATTCTCTGTAGCGTTCTTGTTAAATACAAAGAACGATGACCTCATTTTTCCACTGTATATTATTAAGAATAAAGAATAACCATTAGGACGTCCTTCAGCGCTCATTAATACATAACCGAGATATGTGGTGTCTATAGCGCTCGCAGTTGAGATACCTAAAACGCATATTTACACCAAATTGAACGAAGTTCATCATCTCTTCTCATCTTTACATTCAGACGGTTTCTTGGCGCCTAACTGGTAATATAGCTCCAATTGTACACTAGGCATAGAGAGACGTATCTCACCTGACAGTAGCAGGGCGAAAAGGAGTAAGATTGGCGCATGTTGCGCGATGTTCATTGTAACCCCCAGAGAACGGGAATCGTAGTGCCAAAATTGCTGCATTATCGGCTAATTGAAACCTCTTGTTACAGTCAATAAGCGTATCCAGTCTGAGGATTTAGCACTGAACGCGGCGAAAGAATTCGAACTATATGCAAGCGGAAGGATTGAACAGTGTCGCGACGGAAGAAAATAGTGTTTATTGTTTCGTTTATCCAAGGAGTTGAACCAGCAGTTCGAAGAATGTTTGTACGAATATAGCTAAAAACGGTGTCTCTTGACTGAGATCTAATAAATACCCTGAATATCCAACCACCGTTAGCAACATAACGGCTCCCTTCTGCCAGCCTATTTTTGTGTGTGGCGTTGTCGCTATCTCACTCTTCTACTTATACATTAATTCAGAGATATAAATTAATAAGTATGTTAACGGTTCGAATGAAAAAACCACTTAAATGGTTGTTGTTGTGGTGCCCTTAAGAGTTCCTACAGGAGAAATAGAGCCGAACGTTTTTGGATATCCCTAGAGTCAAGGCGACAGTATCTGATAGACCGCAATAAACTTTCTCAGACAAAAGAGAATTATACGTATGATTTAATAATCAAACAAATATCTAAAGCATGACTTTCACTGGTCCAGCCCTATCGAGTCTCGTATCGGGGAAGATTTGCGATGGCAGTGCAATATATAATCTCTATTGAGTGCCGTTATTGAGGGCCTAACAAAAAAGGGCGGAGGTGCTTTTTTTTTAGTGGCTATGTAATGCATAATGTTCAACAGCGAGAAGTATCGATTGATTTGACAACAAGGCAGAAAGATGTTCTTCTGTTTCTTCCCACTTCTAGATTCATTCAAACATAGCGAAAGTTCCGGTGTTAATCGATTTAACTTTACAGTTTCCTCTTACTTTATTTTACTTTCTCTTTCATTTGGTTTTTGATATGTTCTCTTTACGTTATATTCCTTTTTTATTCTTTTAAGTTCATTTTTTAATTACTCTTTTTACAATTCTGTATTTGTGTTGTCCGTCTTTTGTGTTTAGTTTTTTCTGAACTCTAGATAAAACATCAGTTGTATAATATGGTTTTCTCTCTCGGCAGCTTATTGCTTCTTGTTTTTCTTATCTTAATTTTTTTGGTCTAATATTAGTCTTGCTCCAGTATTCTGCCTCTCTTATTTCGATTATTTTATAATGTTTTTGTTCACTTCTATTCCTCTTCCTTCTATCACTGATATGCCTTTCTTTATTTGGGTGGTTCGCTTTCTATTATTCTCGCCTGGCACTTTTTGTTTGAATCTATTCATTTCTTTTTCTTTTAATTGCGGTTTCCTTTACTTATTTTTGGATCCTTTTGCTCTTTTTCTTTTGTGTATGGTTGACGTGCTTTATTGTTTTGCGAGTTTATCTATCTCTTATACATTTATTTTCTAGTCTTATAGATGGTGGATTTTTTAATTTTCTTTCTTTTCTTTCTTATTTGACTAATATAATCTTGCTCTACTTTCCTGTCACTCCATTTTATCTTTTTCTTTCTTTATTCGCTGCTTGTGTATTATTGTTACCACTATTCATCGTTTCATCTTCCTTTAATTTTGCTTATATTCTTCTCTTCATGCTGTTTCCTATTTCTTTATTTCTTTTTTCGTGTCTTCTTATTTGTTTGTACTATTTTTTTGTCATGCTGTCTGTTATTGCCTTTCTCCTTTCTTATTTCTATATTCTTTTGTTTTCTGCTTTTTGGGGTTTTTATTACTCTTTTTTCACTTTCTATATTGTGTTGCCTTCTTCTTCTTTCTTTTCTGCTCTATGTTATATTTACTATGAGCGCCCCTCCCCGCGCCACTCCTCTGCTTTTTCTTTCATTATTATTAGGCTTATTTAGTTATCTAGTTTTTTTTCATTCTATTTTTTTCTTTTTTTTTAACTTTCTTTTTGTGTTTCTTTTTTTTCTTCTATTCTGTTGCTTCTTTATTCTAATGCCTTTTGCCTTTTTATTATTTTTACTATTTATTTGTATTGTATTCATCTCTTATGCCGTTCTTCTACATATTGTCTCTTCCCAACCATTGAGTTTATGAGTGCGTTGATCTATGTATCATTCTTTATCTCTTACCTATATTTTCGTTTTATATACCGTTTATTATCGTTTCTTTGCTCGAAAAGCTATAGTATATAATAGAACGGAAATCAATGGAAGATTTCCTGGGATATCTTTATTTCATCTTAGTTGTTTCGACTACCATCCAATTCTAGAACGACACAAGAATAAATTATTTGTTATGGCTTCTAACAGACAATGCACGACAATCCAAAATCATATCGATATCGCAGAGCACAAATATCTTACCACACATCTACACATCAACAAGAAACAAATCCATACAACTACATCACAAATTTACTTATTTTAATTCCATATCACCCACTAATCAACACACGAGAGAGTAAACGAATTAAATAACCATCAATCAACAACTAGAGGTGAACATTTACGCTATTATAAGAGATCGTGTATGTATCTCACTACAACCGAATTGTAACAATAGCGAGCGCACCATTCTTATCACAGAGACGGCACCGAGGATAGGGATGCAAGAGATCCGAAAGTACTATATTTTGACAGATGTTTAGCTATTTTATGATACGTAGGGACTATACATGATCAGTATTTTGTTATACCACAGTGTTTTATGGACGTATCTTAGATTATATACGATTATGTAATGCTATTAACGCACTAGGTGTATTTCATTTAATACAAGGAGATAACTTTCGATCTGATTTTAACAATGATCACCAGTGGGCTAACACTAATTAACGTATAGCACCCGCCTACATGATTCATTTTTCCTCCACCAGAAACATCCTTGCGTTAGAGATGATCTATTTAGAATCAATATGGTGGTCTAAAACTAGTGAGTGGAAGTTATACATCTATGATAAAGAAGTATATTATTAAATTCTAGTTTATATTGATCACTATTACACCGCAACTGATATTTATAGCTCTAATATACACAGCTGGAATCAAGTGGGATGCATTAGTCCAGCAGATATTATATTACTAATATCTCGCCTACCAATAGAGCGCAGAAGTAGAAGGCTAATATGATTGAGTAGAAGAGTAATAGAGTAGAGAGTAGAAGATGAAGAGGAAGAGGAGAGAGAGAGAGAGAGAGAAGTATTGAGATTGAGGGAAGGATGAACAATTATCTGTTTTATCCTTAGTAATTGCTATGTGGAGTTGAATATAGACCAGCATAATTATCTTACGGTAGTAAATATGTTATTAGAGAGATCCTTTTATCACTCTATAGGCTCGAAGAGTCCAAACTAAATGTCGCCACTTGATCACAATCTTACACGTCGATGAGGAAAAGATTAGAAGAGTTAACATTTCCGGTAGAATTCACATGTCGTTTATATTAGTATTGTATTTCTGTAAGAGTAACTCGGAGAATACTGTGTAATGGCGATATTGCGCTATTTCGTTGCTGTGGAATATGAGACTACCGAGTATCGTAAAATGCGCCAATAAAGTCATATTTAAGAGTTAAATGATTAAACGTAACGGGGTACAGATACTGAAAAACGAACGGATTTGGCTTTTATAGTGGAAATAAGTAAGACGTAACTATGGCTAAGCCTAAGTTTGTTCGAAAACGAGGTAACGGAGTGGCTATTTATGTGTAAAATTACATAATAATGAAATAATATTTAGAAAGATGTGGATGTGTGTTGCGGAAATACCACGATCATTGAGAGCGAGGCAACTAGTATACACATTGATAATACATTCAGTTGATATTTCTGAGCGTATCCAGTAGTTGTTCCTTCCTAGATATACGTAAACAACGCTAGTGAGTATTTTTATAGAATTGAACTGTTTGTTGTGATTCATCCTTTCTCACTATAGTTGTTTTTTCTTACATGTTTGTGAGAGCTACTTCTCATTAAAAACGTCTGTTATACTATTCTCTCTCGTTGCCTAGCCAGTAATTATTGTAGCTAACTCTTTTATACTTATCCTAAATTATTATTCATCTCACATGTAATTCTAGATGTGAATTATTTACTTATATTTGGTTACTTAATTTATTTAGGTTTTTTATCAGTATATATATTTTTAAATGTGCAGAAATATAGTGCTTTAATGAAGTCGTACCTCTATAACTTTGGACATAATTTAATTAAATCCTATTTCGAAAAATTAGTACGATCATTTTAATTAAGTCACTATATCTTCCTTCAATTAAATAACAGTTCAGTACATGACTTAAATATAAGTCACTTATAACATATAAAATCATTGGTTTTCTCACACTTGATATGTTATGGAGCTTAAGTGTCTTGAAGATTTTATTAGTATATTTATCTGAGTTTAATTTACGAAATTCTAAAGTATGCCAATCACGAGTCCGAGAAGATTCCCACACTCTCGAGTGTACCGAACCACTTAGATAATAACCTGACACAGTACCGGAGAGCTCATTACGGCTCGAAATCGTATTTGCACACAAAACTTACATATAAAAGATTAGAGACAATAGGTACGAAGAACAAGCAGGAATTAGATTACAGTAGAATACATCATTGTGATAGTATGGTATGATATGAGTCATGACGAGCGAACACAAAGCAACAGACAACAGCAGAAGCACGAGCACGAAAACACACGAAGAGCACACAGTATGAGTATAGAGAGTAGTAGAGATAACTGCCCTATACTTATATATAGTCAAGGTGAATTATTCCTCACAAAGCGTGAAAAGTTGATGAATGTAATTTATTCCGTTCTGAATTAGTAAAGTTGCCTTGCGCCCTTGGAGACAGATCCTTTGATATGGAGTCATGCATATTGCTCCAACTTATGATTAGAAGTGTCCGGACAGGACCTATATGTACCAACAGCTATCTCTGTGGAAACTTCAGTTCATGTTCAGCTCATATTTCAGAGTTACGCTTATCCTAACGTATAGAAATTTTTGATAAGATCATAGGCGGAAATTAATAGTCATTCTAACGATCACACCCGAGGACCGCGTGGCCACAAGTATGAGTATCTTCTGCACGTGTTCAAATATAGGTCCGAGATTACAGAATGAAAAGCATAAACAATAGAGAAACACCTAAACTTGCGTAGGTATATAACGGGAGCAAATAAAGTATCCATTCTCCACATGGAAATAATTAGACAACGCAAATATATTAGACGAGGTAGATGTATATAGAAATAACGGACTTGGAAACTAACGAGCTTCGTGAAAACAAAGTTGTATAAAGTTTTCTGCTCCATGTTCTCATTTGAGGCTCACTACAGCACACGGGGGACTCCTGTCCCTCACAGGAGATATAGAGGACTATATTAACACCGTGAGTTAACGCTCTAGTATAAAGTAATGGATGAATTTATATCACGCGAATAATACTCAAGTAGATCTATTGGTTGTTCGAGAGAAATGAGCTATTTGTGTATATTGAGAGTTATACAATGTAATAAGTCTTGGTAAATTTCATATATAGAATTGTATTCTCGAGGCTACTTTTCACTCGAGATGTGTATAGTGACTAATTCTAATAGAAGTATTTTAGTTATAATATCAACCTATTAGAATAGGTTAGCCCACGATATTTTAAGTTGATTTATGTACGTTTTATGGACTGTTGTTGGATAGATGACAAATTATCTATGTGAAATGTCATTTAGTTTATTACAATATAATAACGGTGTGATGTGTGTGTGTGTGTGTGGTGTTGATGTGTAGTGTGTAGAAGTGCAGTTGATAAATAAAGCGAAAAAAGTGGATATATCAACACCACACATAACTAATTCAATTGATTATTCCACTCAGTATTTCAGCAGAAGCTTTGATAAATAAGTTCACTAAAATATCATTGAGAATTAATAGTTTATGTGTTTAACTTATAATCACAATTTTTCCTCTATTTATCATACCTCATTTTGAGTCGGTGCAATATATAAGTCATCCATATACTCTTATCACTTACCTTATACACACAACACGATCTATCATTCACCACTAACACCACTACAAACATACTAGACTACTACATCAACAAACCACGATGTATTCAACTTATCATCCACGAGTATATTTGCTTAAGAAGTCGATTTGTGTGATGTAAATGTGATATGTAAATTTAGTGAGTGTAACAGAACTGCCTATAATCGCTGCGCGCGACAGGACCGTTTCAGATATAGAATTCATTTCGCATAGCGCTGAATTCAGCTATTTGATGAAAAGTCAACTAGTGGGTTCAATTCCTAATCTATGTGTATCGTTCAGGCAGAAAAATAAGATTGGAAGCAAAGCACGAGCGAACAAAAGAGCATATGGCATTTTTTAACAAATCTTGGTAAGGCAGACAAAGTGAGTCTGACGGTGGTAGACGCAATGCCATGGGAGAAGGAAAGTGTCTGTGGAGAGATTATAGCTTTCAACTGAAAAAGACTAAATCTCTAAAAAATTGATTATATACAAATCTACCCATTGAGGAGAAGGTAGACACCAGGGTATAACTTGAACGTCTATTTTGTAGGTGCTATTCTGGTTCGTGACTATTGGAACAGCCTATAGTCGAAGGACAACAGAGCAGTGGAGAGTATGAATAGATGGTGACACGGTTTGGAGTATTGCTGTGGTATAAGTTTTTTTTCTTCAGAATACAGGTGTTCAAAAAGTTCTAAAATTCTCGATACTTTTTTGACACACCTTGTATGCTACATTTTTTTGTCTGGCGTTAGTCCCGGATGTGGGTGCGTGGAGTCGGTGTAATTTCTGTCCATTTTTGCTATATGAGTAGTGAGTGCTGGTGTAAACGCTTCCGTATGGCTCATTGAGAATAATTCCTACAGGTTACGAAGGCAAGGATTACACGGAGAAGACCTGTTTACGTTTCGACGCTAAATTCATATTCAAACTATTATCTTTAAATATTTTCTATCTGTTTTCTCCGTTACAGCCCATCATACAGTTATTAAAATCCATCATATTTTATAATCCGTCTTCATTACAAAAGAAAATGCTCATCAAAAATATATGTATTAAATCAATTCCTCTGTCACAAGCTCTGGCATAAGGTCAATTTTAAAGCGATGTTTTACGGGTTTAAATTCAGTTTTCCCTCTCTTATCCCGATTACAATACCAAGGTTAAAGAGTTCAGTATTTCCTAATATTTTCCTGTATCTGGAGGGAAAATAGTTTGATGCATACCCTTCTCAAGTGTAAGGATGTCCCATCGTGGCGTAAAGGTTAGCAAGCTAGTCTCGAAGATCCATTACGACTAAATAGCGAGTTCGATTCTCGCTTGATGCCTCATATTTTTTACGTAAAATGCAAACAACCTCGTCCTGGATTTGAATGTTACAATTTATGGTGTTATAAATTGTTGACATACCCTGTAGTTGAATTCAGGGGGGGGGGCAGTGGAAAAATACGTGACTGTTGGTAACCCTGATCCCTAAAGGCCCGAATCCCGCGCACCATGAGAAACACGTGACTAGTTAGATTTGAGATTCAGCCGGGTCGTCAAATAGCTTAGACGTGCTGTGATGCCGGTCTCCCCGCGCGGTGATATGGGCATTCTTGTGCAGCTTCCATCCAGCTTATTCTCAAGGCGCCTCATTAGGGTCCAGGTGGTGCAGCCATACAGCAGCACTGATATAACCACAGCCTGGAAGAATTGTCGCTTTAATTTGTCAGTGAGATCGGATTTCCATATTACTGATAATTTTTTTGTGGCCGACCATGCTTTTCCTATCCGTGTATTTACATCACTTTCTGTGGATGAGATATTACTACCTAGGTATGTGAATTGTTCTACTGGCTTAAGAGGCTTACCGTTGAGTGGAGATATGTCTCCTTTCCTTTTGAAACATATGAACTCAGTTTTATCGGAGTTCACATATAGGCAAATATTCTTTGCTGCCTTCTCCAGGATATGCTGTAGTGACTCGGCCTGTGCCTGTTTATCTGCAAGAAGTGCAAGGTCATCAGCGTAGTCTGCATCTGTGATAGTCTGTGCAGGATATCGCCTGCTTCTTAAAACAAAATAAAGAAAATATGAAGGAAAGACTGAGAAGCAAAATAAATTGATGAAACATGAAGACATAAAAGGAAATAGAAAAAGCAATGAAATTAGAAAAAAATGAAACGTAAATATTAGTTATTTTTGTTGGCGTCAACTAATTTTTAACGGAAAAGAAAAGTGTAGAATATTTTTTTGTATTAGCGTATCTCGTTTTGTTAAGGTGCAAAATGTAAAAATCAAAATATCATATACATTCTGAATGTACGCATTGTTTATACATGGAAGAAAAGGTTACAGTATTGACCTTAAGAGGTTTGACATGGCTATCGAATCAATGTTTTCGGGGCTGGGAGCGGTTACCACTTATTTGACCCAGTCACGATGATATAGATTCAATTCTTTTTTATAAAATCCTAGTACTGAATTAAAAACAAACAGTCAGTCATGCCGCCAGAAACCGATACAGTCAGTCAGATACCCCAGGTAGTCGCAGGCCGAATTTTTCACAGGCAACGGGAATTTCTAAGAAAATTGCCTCTAGTAGAAATAGACTTTTGCCGCTAAGATTAATTCCACTTAAACAAAACACCAGACAGGGCTCCTCATCGTGTCTTTATTTATCCAAACAAGTGTGCAAAACGTACTCGTATATTACTCCTATTCATTATCTATGAATAAAAACAGTTGTTATTGTTGACGGTGTGTTGCAAACCCGGCAGCTCATTTTTAGTAATTTCTCAACCCGTCACAAAGACACTCCGACCGAGTTGCGTCTATCTCAGTTCTGCAGAGGGCATCGAAAGAGAAGCTGTCCGGAGACTCGTGTGGTGGTCACGGTAATAATTAATACAGTGACCAACATATTTCCACATAAGTAAACTGAAACAAATATCACGATATATCTTCTTATTATAATGGAGATTGTGAGTTTGTCTGTTTGTAACCGAAACTATATTACTATACAAGTCACAATTCCTTTAGTTATTTACATCATATTCTCCATGATCTTATTTTTATTTAAACCTCAATTATTAATAAAATTGTTTTACATTACTTACACTGTTGACCATATCTACATAATAATAACATGCAATTGTATTTATATATACAACAAAATAGAGGTTTACAGTATGAACGGGAAGGCTAATTTGCATATTGATCTTAAAAAATTGATTTTGATAAATATAGCTAGTATATTGATTTCTAATTGTTTGGTTTTATCTTATTGAATATGAGCAAAAATAATCTTCAATAAATCTTAAAGAAATCCCTTAACAAGAAGAAATAACTGTAATATTATTTTTTACTTCCTATTTTAACTAAACAGTTTTAATTAGGAACATTTACCAATAAAGACGGGAGTAACGGAAAATGATGGAGAGTTAGTTTCAAAGTTGTTCTATTTTTCAATCATACCCTCTGTTCAAAATCTTTCTATCTACATTCTTATTCAGTTTCATTAGCCTTTCTAATTTAATATCATATTTTATTATAAATTTAACTAAAATACTTGCACCCGGAGGGTGCATATATTTGCTAGTATATATATATATATATATATATATATATTATATATATATATATATGAGAGAGAGAGGGGGGATAGATAGATAGATTAACGAAAAGAGGTAAATAGAAAGAATAAAGAAAAAGAATGAATGAAAGACAATAGAAACGTACATTAGATATTAAGAGATGGAAAAAATTAAATAAAAAGATAAATGAATGTAAACTAAATAAAATTGCAAGAAAAAAATAAATGAAAATAAATGAATGAAATAGAAATCTGCGAAAGAAAATATAAAGAGAAAAAAAATACAATGAAAATATGAAAGATTGAAACGTAATTCATTTTAATATCAGGATCGTTACAGGGATTAAAACGAAACATAAGGAAATTGAATGAATTAGAAGAATGAAAGTAAAGAAAGAAAACAAATAAAAAAAAAAGGAATGAAAGGAAGAAATGAAGAAAGGAAGAAAGAAATGTAAATTAAATTTATTTGCAAGAGAGAGATGAGGGGGGCGAGGGGAAGAGAGAGTGAGAGGAAGAGTGAGGGGAAGAGTGAGAAAGAGAGGAAGAGTGTGTGAGAGAGAGAAAGAGAGGGGGAAATGCAACGAAATTAAATAAAAGAAAAGAATGATGATGAAAGAAAGACTGAAAAAAGAAGTAAATTAGATAACAAAAAAATAAAAAAGAAGAAAAAATATACAAATGTAGAAAAAGAAAGAAAGAAAGAAAGAAAGAAAGAAACATAAGGAAAAGAGATAAACGGAAGGAATATACAAAGAAGCCGGAAATAAAAATAGCAAGAAATAAAAAAAAATAGTGGAACGTTTATTAAATGAAATTATTAAAAAGAAAGAAAAACGAAAGAAAGGAAGAATAAATGAATGAATGAAAGAAAGAAAGAAATGTAAATTATTGATAAATACAATAAAGAAAGAAACCTTAGGAAATGAAGTAAATGAAAGAAAGAATTACAAAAGAAAGAATTACAAAAGAAAGAATTAAAAAATAGAATGAAAGAAAACAGAAATGTAAATTAGATAACAAGAAAAAAAAAGAATAGATAATTAAATGAATGAATGTAAATAGAGTAACATTTCAAGATAGAAAGAAAAAGAGAAAAACCTAAATTTATTAGAAAGAAAGAAAGAAAGAAAGAAAGAAAGAAAGAATCGTTGATTAATTAAAATTACAAGAAAGAAATAATTTTGCTGAATCTTGGATCGTAGCACCTGTGTTTCTATTCGTGGTCAATTAAAGAAATAAAATGTTTTCAAAATAAATAAATAAATGAATAATAATAATAATAATAATAATAATAATAATAATAATAATAATAATAATAATGGTAATCTTTCCATTGATTGATCGTGTGGAATTATCGTCCAAAAAAATAGCGCTGTCATTGGGTAATATTATCCTGTCATTGGTGATTTCTTTTTCTTTTTCCCGCGTCTGGTGAGGGTAAATTAGCGATTTCCAATAGTAAAATTCGCGCCAAAACTTGCTCTTTTTATAGCTACCCAGCTTCATGTTTTCATCTTTGATTAAGAAAAAAATATAAAGTACATTTACTGTAAACTGCACTCATTCATTGATGCTTACAAAGATCTGAATGGGAGTGAAATGGGGGGAATTAAGCTCGATAGTATGTAGAAGAAAAAAGAAAAATAGCAAGTGTTCCAAAAGATCAGTTTATTCTTGACGGTAAGGTTTCGGTTTTTACAACTTTCATCAGGACACGTGTTGAAATGTTGTGTTTGGATGGTCGGTGACTTGCGGACCCCTTTCTTCACCAATAAGATTTTTGGATATTTGTTTATTTTAGAAGCATTGTTGAACAAAGTATATATTAAGTTAATTATATATATGTTAAGTATCTGGCAGCCATACTTCGTTCCAGATGTAATGAATAAGCAAGCAAGCCAATACGAATCCAGTGTTAACGTATTCCTTGTAAGTCCTTCGTCCGAGAGAATCCAAATGTCAATGAAATAACTCAGATTTGTGGCTCTATTAATACAGCAGAAGCAGCAGCAGCAGTGCCAGTGATTGGACAACAGAAATCTACCACAGGTCACGTGGTAGTCAACGAGTCTATATCTAGGAGTAACCATTTGCCCCATACCTTATATCATAAATAATTCAACAATATTTACCTCCAAAAATCTTATTTCCTTCGCCGAAGAGCTTAAAGCCCGAGTTTGTTATTGTTCACCCAGCGCCCCCTTGCCTCATATGGTAGAGACGTCTCAGTATCATTGACAGGTTGATTTCGCAGGAATTTCTCCATGCTGTATCGTGGCTGAAGCAGTATAGTTTCTGACTATCCTGCTGAAGTCCCGGTTTCGATTTCTGTCGGAGGGAAATCGTTAGTATATATCGCTGGTGAGACCTAATAAAGTTGAAACAGTCTGTATGATATTCTTCACACCGTGTAATTCTTTGCGAAATTCACTTGTCATTATTATCTTCTATAATTATCGAAATGTTATGCGATATGCGCATTGTAATTGCCTTCAAGCAAAAATATAAATATTAATATATATTTTATTCAACAATGCTTCTAAAATAAACAAATATCCAAAATTCTTATATATATATATATATATATATATATATATATATATATATATGAGTGTGTGTGTGTGGGCGCATGTATCATTCTGATAATATCTATCTATCTATCTATCAATCTGTGCATAGAATTTTCGGACGTATTTATTGGATTCATTCGTATATATCTAGATACTCGATATGGTTGGTTGGTTTTGATTGCATCCTAACACCCTAAAATGTAGGTGCACACTCTTAATTGTTCTCTCCAATCTTGGCTGAACGGTGCAAGGCCGTACTTGATATTTTATAGGGTCTCATGCGGACTTAAGCCCGCTGGTTCCCTAGACCTGTGGTGTGTCAAGTCTTTTTTTCTCTTTACTGCTTCCTTCGCCGATTTTAATTAAAATCATTATCACTTTAAGAATTCCTATCTCTTATTCTTCCTAAATTCATTTTCATCGGGTTGGTTCTTCTATCTGCCTTTGTGGTGGTTGTTGTGTTTGTTGTTAGTTTTGTTGTAGTTTTTGTTGTTATTGACATTATTGTTGTTATTTTTGTTGACTGTCTTTGGTGCAAATGACGATGTCAGTAAGGCAGGTGCTCCTGCCACTCAAAATACGTTAGTGCACTTTTCACGTGTTGTCTTAATACACACACATACAGTGAATGAGTGAGAGAGAGAGAGAGAGAGAGGGAGAGAGAGAGAGAGAGAGAGAGAGAGAGTCACGCAATAATACACACATACACACACAGAGATATAAGCACAGATATACACACACGATGTCTTGCATTCTTTCTGGCCTTATATTCTCATCTATCCTTTCTTTTTTCTTTCTTCTTCAATCACGAACTTTTTTTTTCTTCCTCGAACTACCAACATCAAATTTCTCCCAATACCCTTTTATCCTCAAGGGTCAATCACATCAGGTCACTCGTTTTTTTTCCTGTCTCGTTGCAACGATATAATAATCTGAAATGAAAAAAACTTGATTTCTTTTTTGTTTTTTGAGTGGGATTCATATCTAGAAATATATATTGTTAATTTATTTCAACAAAATATAAATATATATATATATATTTACCAACTCCTCCGCACGAGCAAGATACGACACAAGGTCAATTTCTTAAGCGGAGTTGAACAGGTTTAAATTCAGAGTTTTCCTTCTCCTAGACTGGTTACCTAGCCATGGTTAAAGAACCCAGTCTGCCCTGCTATTTACGCATAGCTGGAGGGAGAGTAGAATTCATACCTTTCCCAAGGGTATTAACGCTAAGTGAAATGCAATTACTACGTCCAGGATTTGAACTCGGGGCGACGAGTCCATTTCCCATGACTTTAACCATTACACCACGCGCTTCCTACTATAAAGATATAAGAAAGTTATTTGTCTGAATTTTTGTGATGAGACTTGACATCATTTGTATTTTGGGGGACTTTTGTCATCATCATTGTTATATACACAACGTTTCGGCCGATGTGCTTTCTGTTGGTGTTGTAAGGGAAGATATTTCCCCGACAAGAAAGTTGGACTCGTCTAACGAAACCCATAAATGATACAGACTACACAGTCGAGTATTCGAGTTCGAGTTGTAGCTAGTTGCCACCGAGAATTGGTTACTGTTGAGGAAATGCTGCGCGTTTGGAATCTATATTATTATATCTTTTGTACCAAATGTAATAAACCTCTATTAAACTATCTTTTGGATTTCAATGTTTTTATTTGATAACTCGGACTCAGCAGTTGGACATATGGCGCAGCAGATATAGGGTTGAGTTAATACAGTTCTAAGTTACAGTCATCGCGCCTGACAGCCCCCCACCACGCATCATCCAGAATTTGCATAGAGCTAATTGATGTAGTTTTCTGGTGGTCGGTCTACACTGGTGTGTCCATGTGTAGGCGTCCACAGGAGATTATTCCTTTTCAGTACTGCCATACTTCTCAAGCAGTGACCAGCATGTCTTGATCGTCTTACTTAGATAGTTTTGGAGATGGGTGGTAAGTGGCCATACAACTGTTCTTTTGTGGGGTGCTGCATCCAAGATTTGTTCAAGACAGCACGCTCCATCCTTGCATAGTTCTCATCTAGCATTTTGAATTCATAGTGTGCATTCTCCTGGACTGGTTGTCATCCCAACGGTAAAGAGCCCAGTGTGCCATACTATTTTACCCATAGAATACCTTTTCCATGGGTATTTGCATCATGAGAAATTGTTATATACCCTATCTATGAACATTAATGGGTATGTCCCAATCCTCATAAATATGGGAGTATTATGCTGACTGGGTAGCCTTATACCACTAGCATTGGTTTACCTTATTCACGCCGCTGGTGAGTATCGTATTTTGCTAATGTTATAAAGATTCTATTTCATTTCCAACCTCCGTTTGGTTGTTTCTCATTTAGTGTTATAAGTGATATACCTTATAGACTATAGCGGAATGCGCTGACGGTTACTATAAGTAACAGGAACAATTATGGTTTGACGGAAGCCAATGCGAGTCAGCTCGTAACTCTATTTGTCGGACGCAATTCCCACTTCTCTTTACTCTAATTTCTACTCTTTTGTTAATACATTTTCCTACATTTGTTACTCGTCGTTTTGTCTTATTTTGACCCCTTGAAAATCCACAACATTTAGTAACCTTTATTAGGTTACAACAGAAATGCAAACAGCCTCGTCCCGGATTCAATTTCAGGTCACCGCGTTCATTTCCTACGACAATAACCAAAACACGCCAAACGCCTCTATTCGTTTATTCTTTTATACCAGAATTTTTTTTTCATTCAAAATCGTTCTTTCTTTTGTCATTCATTCTCTGAAAGTTTCCAAATCAGTGTATATATTTACCCAACCCCTCGCACGAGCAAGATGTGACAAAATATCAATTTCTTGAGCGGAGTTTAATAGATTTGAATTCAGAGTTCTCTTCCTCCTAAACTGGTTGCCGTACCAATGTTAAAGAGTCAATTCTTCCCTACAATTTACCCATATATATTTACCAACCACTCCACACGAGCAGGATGCGACACAAGGTCTATTTCTTAAGTTTGTTTGAATTCAGTTTTCCTTCTCCTAGACCGGTTGCCTAACCAAGTTTAAAGAGCCCAGTCTGCCCTACTATTTATCCATAGCTGGAGGGAGAGTAGGATTCATACCTTTCCCAAGGGTGTTAGCTCTAAGTGAAATGCAATTACCACGTCCAGGATTTGAACTCGGGGCGACGAGTCCATTTCCGATGACTTTAACCATTACACCACGCGCTTCCTACAATTTACCCATATCTAGAAGGAGAATAGTCGGATGCATACCTTCCCCAAGTGTATTAGCGCTATATGAAATGCAAACAGCGTCGTCCAGGATTTTTCATTATCAGTGTATAGCGTGTGTTGATCCCAAATAAGAGAGATCTGTTTGGATTTTAACATACCGTATATTTCTGTATAAGTCGATGTCGTGTATGGGACCGACCCTTGATTTATTGTCACTAAATATGAATTAATTATGGAATTAATATTTAAAGTCATGGATTGATCACGTTCTTTCGCATTATGTTGAATTTTCAATCTTAGGAATTTTGCTCCTGTCATTCGAGGCTATTTAGCATGAAAAAATAGACATTCAAAAGTTGATCTCTATTCAAGTAGAAAGAGTTTTCTTTTCAATCGTTAGTTAATTAGAGATTGAAATTAATCTATCTATCTTTCTATCTATCTTTCTATCTATCTATCTTTCTTTCTATCTATGTATCTACTTTCTACCTATACAAGTCTGTTAATTAAAATATTTCACTCATAGATTGCTAATCTATCTATCTTTAAATCAACCTCTCTATCTATCTATCTATCTACCCTATGTATATATATATATATATATATATATATATATATATATATATATATAAATTTTGTGATTATCTATTATCTATATTTATATATCTGTTCATCTCTCTCCCACCCCTCTCTATCTCTCTCTCTCTTTCTCTCTCTCTCTCTCTCTCTCTCTCTCTCTCTCTCTCTCTCTCTCTCTCTGTATGTATATATATATCTATATTTCTTTAAAAACGAGACACCACGAAACATACCATCAGTTACCAACCTGAAGATGGTAGATCAACATGCCGAAAGCGCTCGTAGAGACACCCTTGTTGGATTGCTACACCAGTTCCACCCTGACACCAAAAAGATGGCCAGACACTCTAAAGAATTGAACAGAAACTCGTAACACAGGAATTGTCACTCGAGTTCAACCCAAATATATATAATATATATATTATATATATTATATATTATATGAGTTATGTTAGCGTGGACAAAAAGTTAAACAGTTCATGATTACTGACAGTTTCTAGCCTATGCGATTTCAAACTAGCACATAGAAACTATCAAGTAAGCAAGTGCTGTTGACTTCATGCCTACACTACACTTACTCAGATATACATGATATTGAATCCATGATATTGAGCACTATTTGCTTATAGATATAACACTATATTAGCGATGCTGATACACACACACACACACACACACCTATATAATATATATATATATATATATATATTATAATATATAAGTCATCCACAGACACCCGTTTTCGGGTTTCACGCCTCTTCAGTGTGACTAGACACAACAACTACCTCTGAACAGAAGCGAAATCCGAACTGACTTTTCGTCCGCCCGATTCAGCCATTTGACAGCTGCTGTAAAGGGATGGTGTTTGAATTATTAAATGCATACATTTGTTATATATATTACGATCACCAGAGAGATCCAACTGTAAATAACACACACACACACACACACATATATATATATATATATATTAATATTTATTATATTATATATAAACATAATAAATAGCAATTTCATCACCTATCGTTTTTCCATTGCATTGTCAATAACTTTCTAATTTCTATTTTATTTTTTTAATATATATATATATATATATCATATTTGCTCAATTCTATTTATGGACGAATGTTCATAACTTAGTCTATTCATATCTATTTCTCTCTCTCTCTCTCTCTCTCTCTCTCTCTCTCTCTCTCTCTCTCTCTCTCTCTCTCTCTCTCTCTGTATATATATATATATATATATATATATATACGTGCATGTATGTACTTACCAAATCCCCCGCATGAGCAGATTGCCTCACAAGGTCAATTTTCATGCGGAGTTTGCCAGGTTTAAATTCAAAGTTTTTCTTCTCCGACACCCGTTGCCGGACTAAGGTTCAAAGACCTAGATCTCTTTACTATTTACCCATAGATAGAGGAGAATAGCTAGATTCCTACCTTTCCCAAGGGTATTAGTGCCATATGAAATGCAGCCAGCCTCGTCCAGGATTTAAACTCGTGTCGCCGTCTCCATTTCCTTTGACGACAACCATTATACCACGGACACCTCCTACGTGCATGTATAAAATCTGATCATATATATCTGTCTCTCTGTACTTAATATTTGATTCCTATTAACTGATCTATTCAGAAGGATATATTGAGAGATACTCATGGAGGCACGTGGGCTATTGGTTAGAGTCATAGGAATTGGACTCGTCGACCCGAGTTCAATTCTTCGACGAAACTGTTTGCATTTTAACATGCCCTACTATTTACCCATAGCTGGAGGGAGAGTAGGATTCATACCTTTCCCAAGGATATTAGCGCTAAATGAAATGCAATTACCATGTCCAGGATTTGAACTCGGGGCAACGAGTCCATTTCCCATGACTTTAACCATTACAACACGCGCTTCCGAGGGAGAGAATATAAGAGAAGTGGGTAAAGAGCCGAGGAAAAGATTGTAGATATAAAATGAATAAAGAAGGAAAAGAAAAAAGAAAAGAGAAAGGGATGAAGAGAAGAAAAGAATGGTGGATTCTCTCCAAGTGAATGTTTTATCACTTCTGATCGTCGGATCTTTCCGATCGGAATTGGAGAGAAAGGAAACGTAACGATCCTTCGAACTCCAATGAATTATTCAACTGCAAACAACCAACGCCTGGCAGTCAAGGAAGAAGCTTCGGACAAAGGCAGCCGGGCACGTGGACGACAAGGGGAAAATGACAAATTCATCATGGCTGAAGTGTGATAAACCTTGAAAAAGGCAAAAGCAATTGGGTCAGCCATGAAACTTTAAATCCACTCCATTGATTGGGTAGTGGTGATGGGGTGGGGGTCACGACACGGTCAGAGGGTTGTATTTGGTCATCGCGTCAGTGATGACCCCGTGTTGCGTACGTCAATCAGCGCCGTCTGGCGGTGAAGAAGAAAAAAAGCCTATCAAAAACCTGTTGAATCAAAACAATACTAGAGTGTAAATTAGTTTGGATTGGCTTGGTTTCATTGCTTAATAGCATGTCAGTCTTTGTGGGTTATTTCATTCCAAAGCTATGCTTATGGAAAAACAGTAGTGGTGCCATTTAACCCGGTTCTGAGGAAATGTTGACGTTCGTGCCTTTTCCAACCGTATTAGACCGAAAGGGAACTTAATAGCGTGTCCGGGGTTCGAACTCCTTTACTATGATGTCACAATCAACTACATTAGCGACTAAGTTACGGGGACACCACTGCAGAAGTTTTTGTAAGAATGGTGAGCAGATAAATGAAATATTTAATCAAATAGAATAAACGTAATAGTGTGACTGGAGTTCGAACTTGCTTACCACGATATCACAGTCTAGTACGTGTGCCATGACACCACAGGGACACAGATACTATACTTTCACCATAAGCAGATTTTTTGTTTGATTGATTCATTCATTTTAACAGCACGTCAACCCGTCCAGGGTTACTTTATGCTTTTAGGTTACAGGATTGCCTTCGTTGCATGTTCATATTTTCTTAAGATGTTTTAGCACGATCGAATACGAATAATTTTAAACAGATCTATTTCACCCATAGATGGGACCCTAACAGGTACTACCACTCCAAGTCAGAGTGAACCTTGGAGTAATATCAATAAAAAGTTACACTGCACTCCCCAGATTTCCCAAACTGGATTCTCACTACAAATGCTGTTGAGTGTCCAATCCAGGACACACAATTTATCATTTTCTGGCGGGGAATCTTACTCTTCTGCAGACATACATACATATATATATATATATATATATATATATATTATATATATATATATATATATATATATATATATATATATATATAGTTAAAAGAAAGGAAATAAATCCGACGGTATGAGTATATATAAAAAAAAAAGATATGAAAACAACACAAAATACTGTTAAAGTGAAAACATTTTATAACTTAGCTGATATTGAACAATATTTCGATTTTATGAAACTCGTCATCAGAGCTTGTTTGTAATCCGTGTTGTTAAGAGCGGAAACGAAAGTCATATGAGTTCAAATCAAAAACCTTGACATTGCAAAAATTCCAAAATTTCTTTTTTGCAATGTCAAGGTTTTTGATTTGAACTCATATGACTTTCGTTCCCGCTCATAACAACACGGATTACAAACAAGCTCAGATGATGATTTTCATAAAATCGAAATATTGTTCAATATCAGCTAAGTTATAAAATGTTTTCACTTTAACAGCATTTTGTGGTATTTTCATATCTTTTAATATATACTCATATATATATATATATATATATATATATATAGAGAGAGAGAGAGAGAGAGAGAGAGAGAGAGAGAGTGAGGAGAGAGATATAAATAGATAGATACATAGATGTGTGTGTGTGTGTGTGTGTGTGTGTGTAATTTACAGAAGCGTGGACATGAAGTCAACGGCGCTTGGTTATAGACAGTTTCTCGCCGATGTGATTTTCAAACCAACCATTTGGTTTGAAAATCGCATGGGCAAGTAGCCAAGCATCGTTGATTTCATACCCAGGCTACCCTTACTAAGATATGCATGGTCTATCAACGACATTGACCACTATTTACTTATAAATATAGCACACTCTTTTAGCAATATATATACATATGAAGTTGATTAAAATAATTCCAAATAAGAACAAATTTTCAACCATTAAAGAATGGATTTTCGATAAATGAAACTCACCATCCACCCTGAAAAATTAAATTGTGAAATTTACAGGACTTTACCATCAGAAAATTTGAAAATACATACGTCTTTTAACATATGAAGTTGATTAAAATAAGAACAAATAAGAAAAAAATTTTAAAGGATTAAAGGGAGATAACTTTATGAGCATTAAAAAAAACGCAGAAATTGAAAAATTCAAAAATAAAATCGAAAGCATAAAGAGCGTCCACAATAATCAACCGACGTAATTTGCAGTCCAAAAACCTAACAGCAAGAAATGTTTTCGCATAAACACCAGAAGAATTATTAGTGGCCTGATGATGGTGAAATAACCTGAAACCTGGGTAGTTGCTTATGGAAAACAATTATATTTTTTAAAAATTCAACAAATAAATAAATAAATATATATATATATATATTGATGATATAGTTTTTATTATTATTATAACTTATATATATAATATATAATAATGGAGGCGCGTGGACTAATGGTTAGAGTCGCAGGAAGTGGACTCGTCAACCCGAGTTCAATTCCTGGACGAAGCTGTTGGCATTTCACATGGCGCTAATACCCTTGGGAAAGGTATGAATCCAATTCTCCCTCCAGCTATGGGTAAATAGCAGGGCAGACTGGACTCTTTAACCTTGGCTAGGTAACCAATCGAGGAGAAGGAAAACTCTGAATTCAAACCTGTCAAACTCCGCTTAAGAAATTGACCTGCTCGTGCGGAGGGGTTGGTAAATATATATATATATATAATATATATATATTGCAATTTTATTTTCCGTTATGGTATTATATGTAATATTCATGTATGTGTGTGTCTGTGTATGTATGTCTATATGTATGTATAATGCTATTTCATTGTTCGTCGATGAGAATACATTGACGAAAAATTGAATTGCAATATACATGTGTGTGTATCTCTCTCTGTCTGTGTATGTATGTATTTTATATATATATATATATATATATATATATATATATATATTGTTTGCGAAATTATTGTCTATAATTTGTTTCATTTTTGCGTAAATGAAGAAAATTGCCTAGCGCAGCGTAACAATAATTAGTTTGGCCAGGAATGACATAAAGTAATTAGAAAACCTATCAAAATAATTGAGATGAAAATTTTGCTATCTGCAAAAAGGCGCTGTAACGTTGGACCTATAAGTAAATATTAATGAGAAGAAATTTCACCTGCTTTTCTAAGGAAAAAGAACTTTTTTAGGCATCCATCATTACGGTGTCACTGCAATGCTAATTCAAAATACTAACACATAGTGCGACAGAAATACATGCCACATTTTACCTGTGTTGGCAGGTGAATGCAGGCAAGTGGTAATAGTAGTGTAGCATAATTATTAGGCTCTACCAGAATTTGAGATTAAAAATAAAGCTGTGTTCAGATTTCTAGAGAAAGAAAGGAAAAAGAAATATGAGCAAACAAACGTTAAAATTTGGAAGAGGTGCCAGAAACTTGACCGAGGAATGACCCCGGAAGGGGATTTGGAAGTAAAAACGGAACTTTCTGGTGTTGATTGGAAGTGACTTAGTGACGAGTAACGGAAGAGGAAGAAAATCGTTCTCTTTTCCTTTCGGCGCTGATGGAAGTCAGAACTGCCTCATGGGTCCCCGGACGGGTCTGACATAGTAGTAGTGGATATGATTTACGACAGTAATTTAACCGTACCATCTCTCTCTCTCTCTCTCTCTCTCTCTCTCTCTCTCTCTCTCTCCTCTCTCTCTCTCTCTCTCTCTCTCTCTCGAAAAGCCCACGAGCCTGGAAATGAATACTAAGCCCCTTGTGACTATACAACTTGCGTGTATGTTGTTCCTTGACCTAACGGCTACTAACAACGATGACTACTACTAAAACTTGAGTTGGCCCATATATCGTTCCGGAGTTTTCCACAAATACACTTTGGTACTGTGACCATACCGTTTTGCTACAGTAGTTCCAACCTGTTAATGTCTTACTATTTTTCCTCAGATACGATCAGTTTAGATCATAACTTTGATCTCTGCTCACCTTGGATTTGCTGCTGAAACATATTTTTAAGACTGGTAAATCAGTAATTACATAGAAGTAAAATTTCGTACAGGAAAGTTACACCGCAAAGGCAAAACCACATTAAAAAATAACAACAGATGGACATACGTTATGAAACAGTTGTTGCTGTCCCTAGAGACAAAATCTGAGTATTCTGAAGTAAAAAGGGGAAAAAAATTATGTTAGTCTTGTTGGGTTTATCTGAGGTATAGTTATTTACTAAGCTGAGCTTAAATGTGGCACAAGGCCAGAAGTATGGGGCACCCAGTGAGAATCGAACTCACTAACAATGGTCTGCTAATCTAGCTTGCTAACCATTACACCATCTGAGGTATAGTTATTTACTAAGCTTAGCTTAGATATGGCACAAGGCCAAAAGTGTGGCACGCCCAGTGAGAATCGAACTCACTAACAATGGTCTGCTAATCTAGCTTGCTAACCATTACACCATCTGAGGTATATTATTTACTAAGCTTAGCTTAGATATGGCACAAGGCCAGAAGTATGGGGCGCCCAGTGAGAATCGAACTCACTAACAATGGTGTGCTAATCTAGCTTGCTAACCATTACACCATCTGAGGTATAAGATCTTGGCAAATCTTCTACTTATATTTATGAACTTTACCAAAATCAGCAGCAGGAATTGACCAATGAAAAACGTGCCCACTTGATGTTACGTCGAAATGATTCTGTTCCGGATAGAAAATCGATACCAAAAATTTAAAAAGCACGGGTTTATCGATTAAAACAAAACCATTTTGAAGCCATCTCATAAATAGTCTAATAATCATAATTATTATAAAGCAAATTCAGTAACTGAAATGTCTTGAAAATACAAAAAAAGTTGTTTTTCTTTCTTTTTTTTGGGGGGGGGGATATGAAAAGTTTTAAAAACTCATTTTTTTTAAGAATGGATACAATATACTAGTTATACTAGCAAATATATGCACCCTCCGGGTGCAAGTATTAATATCATAAAATATTATATTAAATTAGAAAGTCCAAAGAAACTAAATAAGAATACAGATAAAATGATTTGAAACAGAGAGGAGTATAATCGAAAAATATAACAGCTGAAGCTTCCCTCTCCATCACCCCGTCTTTACTTGCTAAACTTTTCTAATCTAACTATTTAGTTAAAATAGAAGTAAAGAATAAAATTACTGTTATTTCTTTTTGTTAATGATTTCTTTTAAGATTTTTCTCCGAGATTTTTGCTCATATTCATTAAGATAAAAATCAAATAATTAGAAATCAATAATACTAAGCATATATTATTTAAAATCAAATTCTAAATATCAATATGCAAATTAGCCTTCCCATTCACACTGTAAACCGCTATTTGTTGTACATATAAATACAATTGCATGTTATTAGTACGTAGATATGGCCAGCAGTATTAATAATGAAAAACAATTTTATTAATAATTGAGGCTAAGAAAAATGATTCATGGAGAATGTGATGTACATTAACTAAATGGATATGACTTGAGTAGTGATATAGTTTCGGTTACAGACAAACAAACACATAATCTCCATTTAATAATTATATTATATATATATATATATATATATTATACTAGCAAATATATGCACTCTTTATTCAAGTTTTAATGAAATAAAATATTATATTAAATAAATTCTAATGAAACTAAATAATGTAGATGAAAAGATTTGAAACAAAGGGGCGGTATAGACTTACTCTTCCATCACTTCTGTCTTTCATTGGTAATTTTTCTAATTTAACTATTTAGTTAAAATAGAAAGTAAAGATTAATTTTGACACATTTGTGCAAGTTCAGCCTAGATTCATTAGTCTTGAAAAAAAGGGTTTCAATGGCAAACGTTCAATATAAACCGGTCCAAGCAATGAGGGACAAGAAAAAGGTAAGATCATAGCTAGATGGAGCTACCATTTCTACTTGTCAATGTTTACCAACACTACACAAGTGACAGTTTAAAATGTGGGAGGTAATTCTGCAACACCTTGTACCATTAATTACAGCCTACTGAAACATACCGATATAGAATTAGTTAAAGGTAACTTAAATATTCTATTAATTATTTTTAATCCGCTTATTCCGAAGATTAGCTAGCCTAAAGACATTCACACATCTGTCTTAAGCAGTTCACTTAATCCCTGTACTCTTGAAGATATATTGTCTGGGATCTTTTGAGAAGTATTAAGAATTATTGTTGTTTCCTTGGCAACAACGGTTTATAGCAAGTAACTCTCTCAGAAAAGACACCATTTTTAACCCTTTATTGCCCTTACTCTCTGGTCCAATCTTGAGTAGTAGTACCCATCCATGGTCGGAAGGAGTGTCAGGAGCTAAAATTCATCGGAATTTTTCACCACAATACGGGGACAGTGAACTACCGCCTAGAAGTGTGTGTGAGTGGATAGATAAGTTTTAAAGCAGGAGTAAAAACATAAAACAATTTGAAATGGAAACTTAGTTCTGTCCCCCTCAAATAAAATGTTGCGTGCATCTATAAATTATTAATTAAGTAATTATTTTGAATATTTTGCAGATAAATTTTACACAAAATTGTAGGTGTTTATTTATTTGTAAACTTTTAAGTTAACATTTTGATACTGAAAAAAATAACTATTTTTTGTTTGTAAATAATTTTCTCGTAAAACTCCCAACGTTAGATAAATTTAAATGTATATCAGAATAAAACAAACTATATATAAATGTATAATACCTTAGAACAACAGATCTATAAAAATGGTCGCAGATATAACTCAGCATTGACTTTATGCTCAGAACTCTACTGTAATTGAGTGGAACTACTTAAAGGTATTTTTAAAAAAAGCATTTCTAAGAATGGTATGAGAGTCTGGCACTTTCCTGCAATGCTGCCCTCTTGGCATCTGGATGTAAATCTAGATGCATAGATTGCAAGAAAAAGAAAACCAACAGAAAACAACAAAAAAAACCAAAAAAACCTTGGATTAACTCTTAACATCCTGTTGAGAATTCCAGAGCCCCATTCCTATAATGATTTATCAAAAAATGTCTAAAAATGGCCTTTTCATTTAAAGTTAACCTAAGATATCTCCCTTAAAATAAAAACTTCTAAATATGTTTTAATCTTACATTCATGTATCAATTAAAACTTGTTTTAAAGAACGATAAAGACCGTCTAATATTGCATACTCAAATTTTGAGTATTATAATACAAGGTTGTTCTTTACTCTATGCATTGACGATTTTGGGTAATGTGACGTAAGCAGTGTCGTAGTTTCCGTTACAGACAAATTGAGACCGAATCTCCATTATTAATTGATATGTTTAGTGTTATACTCAGGACGCCTCTTTCAAAGGGGATCTTACCTCTCTGGAAAGAATACAGTCAGCATATTATAAACCTTGCCGTTGGGTCTATAACCGAAGTGTTACATAATTATTAGATACCTAATATTTATGTGCAATAGTGTAGAAAAAATAAGATGGCGTTTTAAGTGCAGCTGCGGCCTTGGAGATTGAGTGACAAGCTTGACTCAAGTCCAACCCTATCTTCCGGGGATAGCCGTGAGAAACCGGTAGAGAGGTAAAAAATCTTCTTCCGGTTTAGATAGTAAGTATTTCAGTCAGTTAGAGGTAGGAGCCCGAGCTCGTAGATTGTAAGTCGCGTTAAATACGCGCCGTCGTTCTCATCTGCGCAGATTGTCTGTTGGGGATTTTAAAAATAGAAGTAAGATAAAAGCAAATCGGAGTCTTGTGTTATTACCTCTAAAAACTAACATGACACAGGGCTTCTGATAAAGAAAATCCCAAATAAAAGACCAGACCCGAAGTCCCCAAGAAAGATCCAGACCTTAGAAGATCTAGGACCAAGACAAGATTATAAGATTCCAGACGGCCAGAAGAATAGAGTAAGAAAGAAGTAATGAGAGGTATGCAACAGAAGATCGCTTTTAAAAAGCATCACATATTTGACTCTATATGACGCCTGTTCTCGGGATAGACAGTCCAAATATTTTCTTTTGGTACAGAGGTAAAAAAAATGTAATATAATTAAATATAGAAATCCAAGTTAAAAAAACCAATTTAAAGAAAAATAATAAATAATAAATGTCAATAATGAAACAATAAATTATTGAATAGCTTATAGCAAAAGAATTATAGAATAATGAATTAAAAATATAGTAATAACAAAATATATTCGTGATAAAATTATACGATTGAGAAAAATACATAATAAATTGAGAAACCTACGAGAAAAACATTTAATTAGCAATAGTAATATAAATATATAAATATATATATATATAATATATTATATATTATGTGTGTTATGTGTGTGTTGTGTGTGTGTGTGTGTGCAGGTGTGTGTGTGGCTTGTTTATAATTGTTTTTGAATATATAATATATATATATAATATAATATATATATATATATATATATAATGCATAACGATAAATGAAAATATGAATGATAGATTAGATTTAAAATATCGATGAAAAAAGCAATTTACAATATTCTGTTTTATTTATTTATTTTTATTTTTTTTTTATTTTTGGGGAGTTTAATTTTTCTGTCCGATTTTTTTTTCCTTCAGTTTCAGAAATATTGGCCCATTTCCCAAAAACTAAACAACAAAAAAACAAAAAAAACAAACGTATAACTAGTTCACAAGAAATCACCATGATTTAAATATGAAAGTGTGAATTATGTTATAGTTACAAGTAAGCCGAGATCAACCGCGGATGCCTACGTATTATAATTGTAAGTGTACTAAGATTTAACTGACGGTATCGTAAATGAAAAGTTACCTTCAACTGCTGTAAAAGTTATTGACAGCAATTCACCTTTCGCTGACCTAGCCGTTGATTTCTGATTAGCTGAGCAAGGCGTGAGAAGGGGATGTATTTGCCTCATACACCACTTGTATGTGCGGGGCACAAGGCCTCGTTTTAATGTGGGCCCACCCACAAGCCGAAGCTCATAGATGATGGGAAAAGAACAAATTGCGTCGATCCCGTATTGGCATTTTCCCTCAAGGGGGCGCCTCAGGCGCTGGGAAATAAACCCAGCCCTGCCCCCAAGGGGGCAGGTATTGCCTGGGGGGAAAGCTCCCTGGAATCGACACTATTATTTGTACTTTACCGGTCCAGTGGCCGAGGGACACACTGGACCCCCGAGGGCAAGTCCGTGGAAAGGGGACTGAGCTAGAGTTTGAGATTTTGGCGATCAGTCGGAGGGACCAGGCGAGGGTTATCTGTTCCCAATAATTGCCATCTTCTCAACAACGTGGTTAAAACCCTTTTCCTGCCGAAAGCTACTTTCAGTTTGCTTTTG
>CM042137.1:107426470-107443970 GCA_023376005.1 Doryteuthis pealeii | reverse complement strand
AATTTTTAGCCAAAACAAGTAATTTGGATTCAGATTTTCCTTCTCCTATACTAAATAAAGCAGAAAGGTTAAATTGCTCTGTCTGTCCTACTATTTATTCATACATGGGGGAGTGGTAGATATATGTTTTCGTGTCATTTTGATAGAGCATTGGCAGTAATTGAAATGCAAACAGCCGTGGCCAATATTTGAACTTGGTTCGCCGGGACTATTTCCAACGACGACAACCGTTATGAATATCGCCCCCTCTCTCTCTCTTACTTTAATTTATCAAATGGTCTAGATAGTAATAATAATCTTCTCTCTCTCTCTCCTCTCTCTCCTCTCTCTCTCTCTCTCTCTCTCTCTCTCTCTCTCTTACCTTATTTACCAATGTTCTAGATGATAATAATGATGATAATTCTCCCCTCTCTCTCCTCTCTCTCTCCTCTCTCTCTTACTTAATTTACCAATGTTCTAGATAGTAATAATAATTCTCTCTCTCCCTCTCTCTCTCCCTCTCCCTCTCTCTTCTCTCTCCTCTCTCTCTCTCTCTCTCTCTCTCCTTCTCTCTCTCTTACTTATTTACCAATGTTCTAGATAGTAATAATAATTCTCTCTCTCCCTCTCTCTCTCCTCTCCCTCTCTCTTTCTTCTCTCCCTCCTCTCTCTCTCTCTCTCTCTCCTTCTCTCTCTCTTACTTAATTTACCAATGTTCTAGATAGTAATAATAATTCTCTCTCTCCCTCTCTCTCCCTCTCCCTCCCTCTCTCTTTCTCTCCCTTCTCTTTCTCTCTCCTCTCTCTCTCTCTTACTTATTTTAATGTTCTAGTAATAATATTCTCTCTCTCTCTCTCTTCTCTCTCTCTCTCTCTCTCTCTCTCTCTCTCTCTCTCTTACTTACTAATTTACCAATGTTCTTGATAATATAATTCTCTCCTCTCCCACTCTCTCTCTCTCTCTCTTACTTAATTTACCAATGCCTCGATATTAATAATAACTCTCTCCTCTCTCTCTCTCCTCTCTCTCTCTCTCTCTCTCTCTCAGACAGACCGAAAGAGGGACAGTGGTGTTCCACGTAACGGTTATCGTCGTAGGAAATGGTTCCGGCGACCCAAGTTCAAATATTCGTCACGGCTGTTTGCATTTCAATTACTGCTAATGCTCTTCGAAACGACAGGAAAACATATTTGCGTACGTGTGTGTGTGTTTGGTTAAATATATTATATATAATATATATTATATATATATATATAATATATATATATATATGGCGTTCATGTTCGTGTGTGTACATGTATCTTCATGTGTGCGTTCGTATGTGTACATTTTGGTTTGGCCATGCGTGTGTTTCTGTGTTCATGTATGTATGTGTGTACATAGATGTGTACGCTTCCACGCCCGCATGCACGTTTGTATCAGTATGTGTCTGTAATTAAAAAAAAACTCTTCAAGTCTGTGTGCGTATATATTTATGTTTTATATGCTGGTATATTTTTGTTGGCATGATAGTGTCTGTACGTTGTGTGTGTGTATGTGAGTGTATATATATATGCGTCATATGAGTTTCCGTGTGTGTGTGTGTGTTCGCACACACGCAATGGCTAACAAATTTCCAAATCTCAGTGCGTGATCCTTTGAACTGGAGGAATATTTTTCCATTACTATTCCAAAGGAGACTCACATCAAAATCAATCTCTATGTAAATACACATCGATTGATTGTGCACCTGCCCGGAGAGAGCGTGCCCAAACACAGTTGATTCGACAACACTTGCCGAAACTTTCTTTTTCTTTGTGTATGTGTGTGTTTGTATCCTTGTATGTGTGTGTGTGTGAATGTGTGTGTGTATGTGTGTGTGTGTGTGTGTGTGTGGACTCAGTTCAACTTGAGCAATCAGGCATGAACTCTTTTTTCTTTAACAAGATTTACATGAAAGCAGATACCTAAAAACTAGCGTGTGAATGACTGGCTCAAATACAGAGGATATGGAATTAATAACATGATAAAAGAAAATGAAAATCCATTGCAAAAAAAAATCAGAGAAGACTCTTGGGTTTGGTTTGGTTTATTTTGTTTTACGGCATATCAACCTCAGTGGGTTATTTAATGCCGATAAATTTGTGAAATAAATTCATTCTTAATGTATAATACAATTTTGTTTATCAACTCATGATTTTCTATTTAACCCATAGATGGGACCTTTACAGATACTACCACTCCGGGTCAGAGTGGACCAGGGAGCAATGGTGATGAAGGGCTGCTACACATTCCCCAAACCTCCAAAACTGGAACCTCACCATCCGATAGAGTTTAGGTTGATATGCTATTAAACAAAGAAACCAAACCAAACCATTCTTATATATCTATACATATATAAAGGGCTATTGTGTGTATGGATGTATGTCCGGAGGAAACTGCAAAAAATATAACAATTAACAACAAAGTAAATATATATAAACATTCACTATCACTAGATCTTGATTTTTGAGTGAAAATAATGAAGATTTGATAATTAAAAGATAAAAAATTCATAGCAATAGCATGGATTTTTTTTTGCGTTTAATATTTTAAATAGGAAACACTGATTTTTTTCTTTTCTGGGTGTGTGTGCATTTTATTTTTTTCCTGAGGCACCTCCAGGCCGGATCAACACATGGTATTTTTACGTAGGGATTTTAATGTGTCATCCAGCGAGAATCGCAGGGTAGCCACTTCTAGTTGTAATATAAATTAGATCAAGAGGGAAGAAACAATGACACGTTCATTTAGGATATATGCGTGCATGGGCGGGTGTATATATATCTATTTTCTGTAATGGCCTCTCATTCCCACTACGGAAGTCTGTAGCAAATACAATATGAAAAAATAGAAAAATAAAATATTTTTTTTAATCGGAAGTTTAGCACAGACTTGTTTGGACAAAATATAGGTGCCTATAAGTTTGAATACAAGAGACAGATCAGAAAAAAATTAAATTTACATAAAAGACATAGATATTTTTAAAAATTGATAGACAGAGGTTGAAAGTTTGCATTTCGAAATTTGGTAGTCGGTTAATTGAAGTAGTAAAAAGCGGGCGTGTATTTGTTGATTATGATACACACGCACACACACACACATATATATATATATATATATGTATGTATGTATGTGTGTGTGTGTGTGTGTGTGTGTGTGTGTGTGTACATATATATATATATCGGTGTGTGTATATGTATATGTATATTTATATATATGTGTATATATATGTGTCTGTGTATAAATGTGTGTATATGTGTATGTATATATATATAGCAATAATGTTATGTGTATATATGTATATATATATATATATGTCTTTTGTGTAGATATATGTGTGTTTATATACGTGTTTATATATAATATATATATATATTAAAAGGGCGATATGTATATATATATATATGTGTATATATGTGTGTATAGATATGTGTACACATATATATGTGTAATATATATATATGTATGTGTGTGTGTATGTGCATGTGCGTATATAGATAGCGATATATATATATATATATGTGTGTGTGTGTGTGTGTGTATATATGCGTGACTGTATATATATATGTGTGTATATATGTATATATATATATATAGATATATAGATGTATATATATATAGATGTGTGTGTGAGTGTATATATATATATATATATATATATATATATATATATATAGATATGTGTGTGTATCTATATAGTGAGATATATATGTGTATATATTAGGGGCATTTTAGAAGCCTGTTTTTAATGGCTTTGCTATTTTTCGTTAAAAGATAGAGGACGTTTTTTCCTTCTTATGAAAGACGGTCTGGAAACTCATAGTCGGAATTAGTAACATATTGATATGGGAACCAAACTGTAACAAGGGGTTGTAGGAGGGGGGTTTCGAATTTGAGGGTCAAACTCTTCGTTTCCTTAAGGGACCCACAGCCTTACATATCGAAGTTTCTTCCAATCAGTTTATTACCTTACTTTTTGAAAAATATTTCTGTCTCCAATTTTTACTGTGTCCCCTGCAGAAGGTAGATACTAACCAAAAAGGGTGTCCCCTGTATGGCACTAAACTTTATCTGAGGTTGAGATATGGGGAGTATAGTATTCTTGAGATCACGGAGGTGTGGGGGTACCCCTTCAAAGCATTACTCTCAGATCGTTTCTGACCGGAATGGTAGTATTTTCAAGGTCGCATCTAAGGTTCAAATAGATCTGTTTAAAAATAGTCGTATTCGATTACTACCATGTATGTATTTTACAACCCCTCCGCATGATCAGGATGTGACACACTGTCAATGTTTATGTGGAGTTCAACAGCTTTAAATTTAAGAATTTTTCTTCTCATAGTCCTGTTGCCATACCAAGGTATACCAAAGTATTTACTATTTACCCATAACTGGAGGGAGAATAGTTGTATTCATACCGTTCCCAATGGTATTAGCGTTATGGGAAATGAAACCAGCGTCATCTAGGACTAGAACTCGTGTTGCTGTGTTCATTTTCAATGACGATAACCATTACAATACAGGCGCGTCCTCGATTGGAGCACGTGCTAAATAAATAAAATAACTCTTAATAAACAAATAGACAAACATGTAAATATCAACGTACAATGAACGTACTACGATGTCGAATACCCTTTCTGGGCATAAAGTAACCCTAGACTGGTTGACATGCCGTTAAAATCAAATTCTCATTCAGTCCTCTCGGCTTGAGATGTAGAATACACCGACTGCACCTCTGCAGAGGGGTAAGAATCCCTCCAGTGGGATCACCCGTTGGCCGAAGGTGGCGTCCCGTGATGCTTAAGGATGGAATCAAGGTGGCTGAGCAGTGCATGACACGCAAAACTCTACATGATTGCCCGAACTCTATCGCTCTTATGGTAAGCCCCAACCCTTTTTATTATATATGTGCTAGAAGGGCGTGGCTGAGGGTCTTGTCCTGGGTATGATATTAAACTCTATCTGATGGTGAAGTTTCAATTCTGGAGCTCTGGGAATATGGAGTACCCCTTCATCACCATTACTCGCAGTTCCACTCTGAATCGGAGTGGTGGTACCTGTTAGATTCCCATTTATGGGTTAAATAGAAGAAAAAATGAGTTATAAAATGTGTTTTAAAAAACTGAGTTGAAAAAAAAAATGAATACCCATCAAGAATGAATAAAACAAAAAAGTCTTTGGCATAGAATAACCCAGCAAGGATTGACATCCCGTAAAACCCAACCAATCAACTCACCCTGTTGACTGAGGATATATAATACGCCGATTGCACCTTTGTAGAGGGGTAAAAACTCTAATGGGGCCACCTATTGGTCGTGGGTGGCGATCCGTGATGCTTAAGGACAGAATCCTGGTGAACGAGCAGTCCATGACATGCAACGCTTAGATCCTTACTTAGGCTTGGCGGGCGATCAGAGAGGCACCCTTCAATCGGCTGGTCATGTCAAGCCCTAGCATCTATATGATTGCCCCAGCCCTATTGCCCTTATGGCATGACCCAACCCTTTTTATGATAAATCTGCTAGAAGGCGGTGGCTGAGTGTCTTCATGTCCAGGGAATGGTGTTAAACTCTATCTGGTGGTGAAGTTCCAGTTCTGGAGGTCTGGGGAATGTGGAGCACCCCTTCATCACCATTGCTTCCCGGTCCGCTTTGAACCAGATTGGTATCACCTGTATGTTAAATAGAAGAAAAAAATGAGTTTTAAAATGTATTTTTTAAAACTGAGTTAATAAAATTGAATACCGATCAAGAATGAATAAAAACAAAAATGTCTTCGGCATAAAATAACCCAATGGGTTGGCGTGCTGTTAAACCTAACCGATTAGCCATCGAACCAACCAAATTCTCATTTGAATCTTTCTTGTTCGATTGTTTATCTCAATGTAATGGGCATAGCCCATCCCCCTGACGTAAGCAGCAAAGAATTGCCTGTGCCGTGCATGTAAGTCTCGAACGGCACGAGGTGCAATTTACATAAGGGCTAAGTGAACTGTAATAAAAACAGGCAGTTGTTCACACAGAGGCAGAACGAAATATGCAGCGGAAGGATTGACAGTGCCGACGATGGAGAAAATAGGGTTTATTGTTCGTTTATCCAAGGAGTTGAACCAGCGAGTTCGAGAATTTGAGAAAGAAACGGTGTTTACTGATAGTCTGTACCCCGTTAGAAGATTGTTCCGAACTTTTGGTGCCTTGTCTTTTCTTCACTTAATTAATTACTGTTAATTTAAATGTTTACGTTCGAATGAAACTTAATGTGTGTTGTGTGCCCCATAACAAAGCCAACGTTTTTAATCCCTAGAAGAGCAACGACTGTCTGAAGACACGCACATAAAACTTTCTCGACAAAAGGAAATACGAATTTCAACAAAACAAAAACACTAATGACTTCACTGGCGCCCGTTGAGTGATACGGGAAATTGCGTGCGTGCAATAAAACTTAGCCTTTTGCGGCTAAAAAAAGGGGAGTCTTTTTTAGGGGTATGTACAAAAGGATCGTGTGCAACAAGCGAAAGTTTCTTCTGTTTTCTTTATTCTTTAGGAGTTGGGTTTTTTTCTTTTTCTTTTATTCATTTTTTCATTTTGTTTTTGTTTTTCTTTTTTTTTTTCATTTTTAGTTATCTTATTATTTTTTATTCTGTTTTTTTTGTTTGTTTTTTTGTATAAAACACGGAGTTGTTGCTTTTTTTCATTTCTTCTTTTTCTTTTTCTTTTTTTCTTTTTTATCTTGTTTTATCTTTTCATTTTTTAATAATTTTTTTCATTCTATTTTTTTTTCCTTTTTACTTATTTTTCCTTTTCTGCTTTTTGTTTTTCTTTACTTTTCTTTCTTATTTTGCTTATTCTTTTCTTATTTTCCTTTTTCTTTTCTTTTTTTTTTCTGCTTCTTATTTTTCCTTTTTTTTTTCTGCTTTTCTTTTTATTTTTATTTTTTTTTTTTTTTTCTGCTTTTTCTTTTTCTTTTCTTTTTCTTTCTTATTTGCTTATTCTTTCTTATTTTTTTCATTCATTTTTCTTTTTTCTTTCTTGTTTCTTTTTCTTTTTCTGTTTTCGTTATTCTGCCTTTGCTTTATTTCTTTTTTTTCTTTTTCATCTTTTTCTTTCTTTCTCGTTTTCCTTTTCCCCCTTTTTTTTCTTTTTTTCTCTTCGTCTCATTTTTCTTTTTCCGTTTTTCTTTCTATGCCTTTTTTTAGACCGATCAAAATCCGGGTATCTTTATTTCATTTGTTTTCACCTCCTTCCTGAACGAAAAAAATGTATTTGTTATGCTCTACTGAACAGAGAATCAAACATATGAAGAGAATTACATATACACTCACACACACTCACACACACACACACACACTCACACACACACGTGCAAATATATATAATCATAAACATGGGTGCATACGCAAAAAGATGGATGTCCATACACCGAATGCACATGCTGACCATCTACAGGGACGCCGGGTGGGTGCAAGGCTGATATAATGGACACGTAACATTCGCAGTTGTTAACAACGTGTTATGGGGACGTATTCATATACGTATGTAAGCATGCAGGTTCAACACAGAGAATGATGATAAAACAGTGTGTAAACACCCGCACAAACACACCTTCGAATACATGAACACATTTCTAAAACTAGTGAGGTTACATGAAATAAAAATATATTACGATTTAGTTATAATATTACAGCAAATCTATTTGCTAATATAACTGCTTTATATTATATATATATATATTATATATATATATATATATATATATATATATAAGATTTTGGATTTTTAAATTTTTTTAGATATATATATATATATATATATATATATATATATATATATTATCATTATTATTTATATTTATTTACATCGTACAGACTGTTTTGAAACAGTCTGTACGATGTTCTACACACCGATCAATCCTTTGCCAAGATATACGCGATATACGCATTGGAATTGCCTTCAAGCAAAAATATAAATAATAATATATACTTTATTCAACAATGCTTCTAAAAAAAATTTAAAAATCCAAAATCTTATATATATATGTGTGTGTGTGTGTGTGTGGAAGTAAAGAGTGCTGACTATCCTTGATAGACCATGTATATCTAAGTTATGATAGCGAAGACATAATCAACAGCACTTGGTAACTGTTAGTTTCTCGCCAATTCGATTTTCAGACCAACCTGGTTTTAAAATCTCATAGGCGTGAAATTAACTGTTACCAAGCGCCGTTAACTTTATATATTCGGTACTCTTCTTGTAGAGCAGTGGTGCTACTATGTAACCCATAGCTGGTGGGATAAGGGGATTTATCCATTTCCCAAGGTTATTGCACCGAAAATGAACTTTAAGTCTATATTCAAACTATTTTCTTTGAAGATTTTCTATCTATGTTTTCTTTGTTACTGCCCATCATACTGTTATTACACTCTTTCATATTTTATAATCCCTCCTCACTACAAAAAATGCTTATCAAAAATATATGTATTAAATCAATTTCTCTGTCACAAGCTCTGGCATAAGGTCAATTTTAAAGCGATGTTTTACGGGTTTAAATTAAGTTTTCCCTCTCTTATCCCGATTACCATACCAAGGTTAAAGAGTCCAGTATTTCCTAATATTTTCCTGTATCTGGAGGGAAAATAGTTTGATGCATACCCTTCTCAAGTGTAAGGACGTCCCATCGTGGTGTAAGGGTTTGCAAGCTAGTCTCGAAGATCCATTACAACTGAATAGCGAGTTCGATTCTGGCTTGATGCCTTATGTTTTTTGCGTAAAATGCAAACAACCTCGTCCTGGATTTGAATGTTACAATTTATGATGTTATAAATTGTTGACAGACCCTGTAGTTGAATTTAAGGGAGCCAGTGTAAAAATACGTGACTGTTGCTAACCCTGATCCCTAGAGGCGCGAATCCTGCGCACCATGGGAAACACGTGACTAGTTAGATTTGAGATTCAGCCCGGCCGTCAAAGAGCTTAGACGTGCTGTGATGCCGGTATCCCCGCGCGGTGATATGGGCTAGACGAAATAGAGAAGCTTGATCAAGCAACAAAAATGTCTTGTAGTTCATTTAATGAAAAACAAGTAAAGCCCAACAGAAGTCCTTAGAAGAACTCAACATCCTTAGTTAGAAGTCAACTAGACGAAATGTCGGCCAGAGAAGATAGCAACAATCAGCAGAAAAGCAGTAAGCAGAAATGAACTCTCTCTCTCTCTCTCTCTCTCTCTCTCTCTCTCTCTCTCTCTCTCTCTCTCTCTCTCTCTCTCTCTCTCTTGTATACCCGACGATGGGGTATATAACATGAACTCATCCATAGGAAGTAAGCAACTAGCTCACATAGGTCGGTTTGATTTGTTTTCTTTGTTTAATGGTATATCAACCTTCGTGGCTTATTTAATGCCAAAGCTATACTTGTAGAAAAACCGTAGAGGTCAAATTTTACATAGTTAGGAAGGTGAGGAAGTCCAAATAGATAGGTCGTTAATACGAGGGTGTGTCAAAAAGTAATGCCATTTTTTAATATCATGTGAATTTTTTTTATCAAACCAAGACCTACATTGAGACCCAAACGAGGCTCAGAGCAAGAATCCGACGAGTAAGTCCCGACTTGCCAATCGGCAATGTTCTCCTTCTGCATGACAATGCTCGACCGCACATAAGCATCAGGACAAGGGTGAAAATCGCCTCATTCGAGTGGACAACTTTACCGCATCCTCCATACTCACCAGATTTAGCGACTTCAGATTATCATCTCTTTGGACCGTTGAAAGAGGGTTTGAGAAGCAAACATTATTCCAGTGACGAGGAAGTGAAATATGTAGAGAAGAAGTGGCTCAAAGAACAGTCAACAGAATTTTACGGGGCAGGGATACATGGTCTCATTCTAAGGTGGAATTGGTATTAAGAGAAAAGGTGACTATGTGGAGAAGTAAAGGTGTGATCCACAGAGGATCAGGTTCATTTTAATGTATGATACATGTTCCTGTATTGGTAATTATACCTGTCCTAAACAAAGTGGCATTACTTTTGGACTCACCCTCGTAGATAGGTTGATAGATATGCACAAACGGAGAGAGAAATAATATGTAGGAAATGGAATAACTTTGAATGATGAAGGACAAATAGAAATATAGATAAATAGATTTGATAAACTCCTCATCATCATGTCGCGCAATTAGCACGGATATCCATGACAATCTCTCGCCGACCTTCCCTATCATTCATTTTCCCGGGGATGTCCTCTGCGCAGCAACCTGCATCTTTGCTTAGTAGGTCAATGTAGATCCTTGGTGAACGGCCCACACTAGTATGTCCGTGTGTTGGCTTCCACAGGAGAACGTCGCTTACGAGCTCGTCCTTGCTTCTCCAGCAGTATCCAGCATGCCTTGTCCGTCTCACTCGAATAGTTTGTAAGATGGGGGAGGGCAGTTGGTCATACAGCTGTTTCCTCGTAGGGTGCTGTTTCTACGATTTGTTCTAGACTGCACACAGCATTCTTGTGCAGCTCACATCCAGCTTATTCTCAAGGCGCCTCGTTAGGCTCCAGGTGGTGCAGCCATACAGCAGTACTGATATAACCACAGCCTTGAAGAATTGTCGCTTTAACTTGTCAGTGAGATCGGATTTCCATATTACTGATAATTTGTTTGTGGCCGCCCATGCTTTTCCTATTCGTGTATTTACTTCGCTTTATGTGGATGAGATATTACTACCTAGGTATGTGAATTGTTCTACTGGCTTAAGAGTGTAGATATGTCTCATTTTCTTTTGAAACATATGAACTCAGTTTTATCGGAGTTCACATTTAGGCCAATATTCTTTGCTGCCTTCTTCAGGCTATGCCGTAGTGACTCGGCCTGTGCCGGTTTATCTGCAATAAGTGCAAGGTCATCAGCGTAGTCTGCATCTGTGATAGTCTGTGCGGGATATCGCCTGCTTCTTAAAACAAAATAAAGAAAATATGAAGTAAAGAATGAAAAGCAAAATAAATTGATGAAACATGAAGACATAAAAGGAAATAGAAAAAGCAATGAAATTAGAAAAAAATTAAAACGTAAATATGAGTTCTTTTTGTTGGCGTCAACTAATTTTTAACGCAAAAGAAAAGTGTAGAATATTTTTTTGTGTCTGTTAGCGTAGTTGGTTTTGTTAAGGTGCAAAATGTAAAAATCAAAATATCATATACATTCTGAATTGTTTATACACAGAAGAAAATGTTACAGTATTGACCTTAAGAGATTTGACATGGCTGTCAAATCAATGTTTTCGGGGCTGGGAGCAGTTAGCACTTATTTGTCCCAGTCACGATGACAGATATAGATTCAATTCTTTTCTTTTTTTTATAAAATCTTAGCACTGAATTAAAAACAAACGTTCAGTCATGCCGGCAGAGACCGATACAGTCAGTCAGATACCCCGGGTAGTCCCAGGCCGAATTTTTCACAGGCCACGGGAATTTCTAAGAAAATTGCCACTAGCAGAAATAGACTTTTGCCGCTAGGATTAATTCCACTAATACAAAACACCAGACACGGCTCCTCATCGTGTCTTTATTTATTACTCATATATTGCTCCTATTCATTATGTATGAATAAAAACAGTTGTTATTGTTGGCGGTGAGTTGCCTGATTTTTTAGAGTTGCCAGCAAACCCGGCAGCTCATTTCTAGTAATTTCTCAACCCGTCACAAAGACACTCCGACCGAGTTACGTCTATCCCAGTTCTGCAGAGGGCATCGAAAGAGAAGCTGGCCGGAGACTCATGTGGTGGTCACGGTAATAATTCATACCGTGACCAGCATATTTCCACATAAGTAAACTGAAATAAATATCACGATATATAGATAGATAGATTGATAGATTAACGAAAAGAGTTAAATAGAAAGAATAAAGAAAAAAGAAGATGAATGAAACGACAATTAGATAAAAGATAAATTTAAAAAGATTAATGAATGTAAACTAAATAAATTGCAAGAAAAAAATAAATGAAAATAAATGAATGAAATAGAAATCTGCGAAAGAAAATATAAAGAAAAAAAAAAACACAATGAAAATATGAAAGATTGAAACGTAATTAATTTTGATATCAGGATCGTTACAGGGATTAAAACGAAACATAAGGAAATGGAATGACTTTGAAGAATGAAACAAAAAAGAAAAAAAAGAAAGAAAAATGAATGAAAGGAAGAAATGAAGAAAGGAAAAGAATGTAAATTAAATTTATTTGCAAGAGAGAGATGAGGGGGGCGAGGGGAAGAGAGAGTGAGAGGAAGAGTGAGGGGAAGAGTGAGAAAGAGAGGAAGAGTGTGTGAGAAGAGAAAGAGAGGGGGAAATGCAACGAAATTAAATAAAAAAAAGAATGATGATGAAAGAAAGACTGAAAAAGAAGTAAATTAGATAACAAAAAAATAAAAAAGAAGAAAAAATATACAAATGTAGAAAGAAAGAAAGAAAAAAGAAAGAAAGAAAGAAGAAAGAAAGAAACATAAGGAAAAGAGATAAACGGAAGGAATATACAAAGAAGCCGGAAATAAAAATAGCAAGAAATAAAAAAATAGTGGAACGTTTATTAAATGAAATTATAAAAAGAAAGAAAAACGAAAGAAAGGAAGAATAAATGAATGAATGAAAGAAAGAAGAAATGTAAATTATTGATAATACAATAAAGAAAGAACCTTAGGAATGAAGTAAATGAAAGAAAAATTACAAAAGAAAGAATTACAAAAGAAAGAATTAAAAAAGAAAGAATTAAAAATAGAATGAAAGAAAACAAAATGTAAATTAGATAACAAAAAAAAAGAATAGATAATTAAATGAATGAATGTAAATAGAGTAACATTTCAAGATAGAAAGAAAAAAGAGAGAAACCTAAATTTATTAGAAAGAAAGAAAGAAAGAAAGAAAGAATCGTTAATTAATTAAAATTACAAGAAAGAAATAATTCTGCTGAATTTCAGATCGTAGCACCTGTGTTTCTATTCGTGGTCAATTAAAGAAATAAAATGTTTTCAAAATAAATAAATAAATGAATAAATGAATAGTAATAATAATAATAATAATAATAATAATAATAATAATAATAATAATAATAATAATCTTTCCATTGATTGATCGTGCGGAATTATCGTCCAAAAAAATAGCGCTGTCATTGGGTAATATTATCCTGTCATTGGTGATTTCTTTTTCTTTTTCCCGCGTCTGGTGAGGGTAAATTAGCCATTTCCAATAGTAAAATTCGCGCCGAAACTTGCTCTTTTTATAGCTACCCAGCTTCATGTTTTCATCTTTGATTAAGAAAAAAATATAAAGTACATTTACTGTAAACTGCACTCATACATTGATGCTTACAAAGATCTGAATGGGAGTGAAATGGGGGAATTAAGCTCGATAGTATGTAGAAGAAAAAAGAAAAATAGCAAGTGTTCCAAAAGATCAGTTTATTCTTGACGGTGTAGCGTTAGTTTGTATTCGCCTGGTGGAGTTGTCTGCACTTTTTAGTTTGATGATGCCCACCAGGGGCACCATAGTATTTAAGCGCCGGTTTCAAATCCTTTCGGCCTCTTTTCCTGCTTCAGCAACTTCGAGCCACATGGGGTAGATTCTATCTAAACCCTCTCGTGGGGCTCCGCCCCCCTTACATTACTGTAAGTCCTCACAGCATGGACTATTCCTAGTCTCATGTCTGTGCCTTTTATTGTATATCTGTATCATTCATGAATGTGTCTATCTTTATTTGTGTACCTTTTTATATGTACTCTTTACTATGAACGTTGTACCAACTGTTATTTTGTGCTGTGTTATTAAATGTTTGTCTATTAACCTTTGTCGGAGTTATTTGTATCCAAAGTATGTATAACTTTGCACCAAACGTTATAACGGTAAGGTTTCGGTTTTTACAACTTTCATTAGGACACGTGTTGAAATGTTGTGTTTGGATGGTCGGTGACTTGCGGACCCCTTTCTTCACCAATAAGATTTTTGGATATTTGTTTATTTTAGAAGCATTGTTGAATAAAGTATATATTAATATTTACCTCCAAAAATCTTATTTCCTTCGCCGAAGAGCTTAAAGCCCGAGTTTGTTATTGTTCACCCAGCCCCTTCTTGCCTCATATGGTAGAGACGTCTCAGTATCATTGACAGGTTGATTTCCCAGGAATTTCTCCATGCTGTATCGTGGCTGAAGCAGTATAGTTTCTGACTATCCTGCTGAAGTCCCGGTTTCGATTTCTGTCGGAGGGAAATCGTTAGTATATATCGCTGATGAGACCTAATAAAGTTGAAACAGTCTGTACGATATTCTACACACCGAGTAATTCTTTGCGAAATTCACTTGTCATTATTATCTTCTATAATTATCGAAATTTTATGCGATATGCGCATTGTAATTGCCTTCAAGCAAAAATATAAATATTAATATATACTTTATTCAACAATGCTTCTAAAATAAACAAATATCCAAAAATCTTATATATATATTTCTGAAATTACACTCTGATGATAAAGCTTTCCTTTGAAATCGATTAGACATATAAAACATCTTTTTGTCTTTATTTTTTACGCATTGTATTGCCTTCGAATTTTATTATTTTATATATATATATATATATATATATATATATATATATATATATATATGAGTGTGTGTGTGGGCGCATATATCATTCTGATAATATCTATCTATCTATCAATCTGTGCATAGAATTTTCGGACGTATTTATTGGATTCATTCGTATATATGTAGATACTCGATATGGTTTGTTGGTTTTGATTGCATGCCAACACCCTAAAATGTAGGTGCACTCTCTTAATTGTTCTCTCCAATTTTGGCTGAATGGTGCAAGGCCGTACTTGATATTTTACAGGGTCTCATGCGGATTTAAGCCCGCTGGTTCCCTAGACCTGTGGTGTGTCAAGTCTTTTTTTTCTCTTTACTGCTTCCTTCGCCGATTTTAATTAAAATCATTATCACTTTAAGAATTCCTATCTCTTATTCTTCCTAAATTCATTTTCATCGGGTTGGTTCTTCTATCTGCCTTTGTGGTGGTTGTTGTGTTTGTTGTTAGTTTTGTTGTAGTTTTTGTTGTTATTGACATTATTGTTGTTATTTTTCTTGATTTTGTCTTTGGTGCAAATGACGATGTCAGTAACAGGTGCTCCTGCACTCAAAATACGTTAGTGCACTTTTCACGTGTTGTCTTAATACACACACATACAGTGAGTGAGTGATTGAGAGAGAGAGAGAGAGAGAGAGAGAGAGAGAGAGAGAGAGAGAGAAGAGAGAGTCACGCAATAATAGACACAGAGATATAGACACACATATACACACACACCATTTCTTGCATTCTTTCTCGCCTTATATTCCCATCTATCCTTTCCTTTTTCTTTCTTCTTCAATCACGAACTTTTTTTTTTCTTCCTCGAACTACCAACATCAAATTTCTCCCAATACCCTTTTATCCTCAAGGGTCAATCACATCAGGTCACTCGTTTTTTTTTCCTGTCTCGTTGCAACGATATAATAATCTGAAATGAAAAAAACTTGATTTCTTTTTTGTTTTTTGAGTGGGATTCATATCTAGAAATATATATTGTTAATTTATTTCAACAAAATATAAATATATATATATATTTACCAACTCCTCCGCACGAGCAGGATACGACACAAGGTCAATTTCTTAAGCGGAGTTGAACAGGTTTGAATTCAGAGTTTTCCTTCTCCTAGACTGGTTACCTAGCCATGGTTAAAGAACCCAGTCTGCCCTGCTATTTACCCATAGCTGGAGGGAGAGTAGGATTCATACCTTTCCCAAGGTGAAATGCAATTACCACGTCCAGGATTTGAACTCGGGGCGACGAGTCCATTTCCCATGACTTTAACCATTACACCACGCGCTTCCTACTATAAAGATATAAGAAAGTTATTTGTCTGAATTTTTGTGATGAGACTTGATATCATTGTATTTTTTGAGACTTTTGTCATCGTCATTGTTATATGCGCAATGTTTCGGACGATGTGCTTTCTGTTGGTGTTGTAAGGGAAGATATTTCCCCTACAAAGTTGGACTCGTCTAACGAAACCCATAAATGATACAGTCTACACAGTCGAATATTCGAGTTCGAGTTGTAGCTAGTTGCCTCCGAGAATTGATTACTGTTGAGGAAATGCTGCGCGTTTGGACTCTATATTATTATATATTTTGTACCAAATGTAATAAACCTCTATTAAACTATCTTTTGGATTTCAATGTTTTTATTTGATAACTCAGACTCAGCAGTTGGACACATGGCGCAGCTGATATAGGGTTGAGTTAATACAGTTCTAAGTGACAGTCATCCTTAGGCTGCAGGTTCAATCCTGATAACGGGTGAAAAGTTAACATAGCTTAACACTTGTACGCGGTTATAGTTAACGGAATAAGAATAGTCTATCCCAATGTATTGAATAAAGGGTTCTCTTTGAAGTTTCGAGAAGTCTTCCGGTTTGACAAGGAGGTTCCCGAGTTCGACAAGGAACATTTGAAGAAGGTTGGGGGGCACATTGAAACAAGGACAACAGTCTGAAAAATCTAAACAGTACAAATTCTTGAAAATTATTACTATTTAAATGCTTCCATTTTTTTTTCTCAAGAGATTTGAAGGCTGGAATCCAAACTTCCCTATTCTTTACAAAAGTAGATTAAAAAATCAATTTTTAAAATTCTTTTAGGTGTTTACCATTCCCATCCCCACCGCACCGCACGAGCAGGATGCGACACAAGGTCATTTTTTAAGCGGTGTTTCAACATCATCAGGTCACGCTGAGAGCACAGATGACTATGACTCTCTCTTGCCAACCGTCCCTGTCAGGCATTGTTGGATTATCTTATATATAAGGTGTGCTACAATACACCACTTAAATTTATAGACTAAGCGAGGTCACGTGGTTTAAACCTCAAGCAATCAACAGTTCGAATGCGTGGCTGGTTGACTACTTAATCATTGATACTGAGAGATGTGCATTTACAATCATTGACGAAAAATTTGCAATACTGAGGAGTACCAAGGAACAACCAAAGGATTCTTTACCAAGGATTTCCGCAGGACAAGCGCTCTTGCTTGAAGCCTAAAGGATGGCCCATAAAATCGTAACAGTCATCGCGCCTGACAGCCCTCCACCACGCATCATCCAGAATTTGCATAGAGCTAATTGATGTAGTTTTCTGGTGGTCGGTCTACACTGGTGTGTCCATGTGTAGGCGTCCATGGGAGATTATTCCTTGTAAGTACTGCCATGCTTCTCAAGCAGTGACCAGCATGTCTTGATCGTCTTACTTAGATAGTTTTGGAGATGGGAGGTAAGTGGCCACACAACTGTTCTTTTGTGGGGTGTTGCATCCAAGAATTGTTCAAGACAGCACGCTCCATCCTTGCATAGTTCTCATCTAGCATTTTGAATTCATAGTGTGCATTCTCCTAGACTGGTGGTCATCCCAGTGGTAAAGATCCCAGTGTGCCGTACTATTTT
>CM042137.1:107418970-107421470 GCA_023376005.1 Doryteuthis pealeii | reverse complement strand
ATTTTATTTTTCTATTTATTTCAGTGTGCGTGACACGTGTTTCGGATTTTTTTAAATCCTCTTTAAGCTAATACCATTATGGTTTGGATCTCATTTTGATACATAGTAATTTGGGGGGTAGAGTAAGAGGTAATACATTATATTGGTTAATTCTAGTTGATTCCTTGTCCGGTCTAGTAGTCTGTGAATTTCTTTGATATGATCCTTTTCACTCTCTTCTTGTCAAAGAACAGGATAGAGAGAACAATGTAAAAAATGTAGGAATGGGGAAGAAAAAAAAGAAAGAAAAGGCAAATAGAAAGAAGAAAAGAAGGAGATAGAAAGAAAAGGGAAACAGAAAGAAATAAGGAATGGGAAGAAGAAAGAAGGGAAGAAATAAAAGAGAGAGAATAAGGAAAAATTACAAAAAGAAAAAAGAAAAGGGAAGAAAAAGGAAAAGGAAAAAAAAGAAAGAGAGAAAGAGAGAAATAAAGAAGAAAGAAGGGAAGAAATAAAAGGGAAGAAAAAAGAAAGAAAAAAACAGGGAAAAGAAAGAAGAAAAATAAGAAAGAAATAAAGATAGAAAGAAAGAAAAGGGAAGAAGAAAGAAAAAGGAAGAAAGAATAAAAGAAGGAAAGAGGGAGAGAAAGCAAAAGAAATAAAATGAAAAACGAAAGAAAAAGAAAAAATTGAAAAGAGAAAGAAAGAAGGGAAAAAAGGAAAGAAAGAAAGAAAGAAAGAAAAGAAATAGAACCAGGAAAATGCATCTATGGTAAAGCTACCGAAAATACAGAGGAGTAGGTACAACAAGGAGGGAGAGAATATATATATTTACCAACCCCTCCGCACGAGCAGGATGCGACACAAGGTCAATTTCTTAAGCAGAGTTCAGCAGGTTTGAATTCAGAGTTTTCCTTCTCCTAGACCGGTTGCCTAACCAAGGTTAAAGAGCCCAGTCTGCCCTACTATTTACCCATAGCTGGAGGGAGAGTAGGATTCATACCTTTCCCAAGGATATTAGCGCTAAATGAAATGCAATTACAACGTCCAGGATTTGAACTCGGGGCAACGAGTCCATTTCCCATGACTTTAACCATTACAACACGCGCTTCCGAGAGAGAAAATATAAGAGAAGTGGGTAAAGAGCCGAGGAAAAGATTGTAGATATAAAATGAATAAAGAAGGAAAAGAAAAAAGAAAAGAGAAAGGGATAAAAAGAAGAAAAGAATGGTGGATTTTCTCCAAGTGAATGTTTTATCACTTCTGATCGTCGGATCTTTCCGATCGGAATTGGAGAGAAAGGAAACGTAACGATCCTTCGAACTCCAATGAATTATTCAACTGCAAACAACCAACGCCTGGCAGTCAAGGAAGAAGCTTCGGACAAAGGCAGCCGGGCACGTGGACGACAAGGGGAAAATGACAAATTCATCATGGCTGAAGTGTGATAAACCTTGAAAAAGGCAAAAGCAATTGGGTCAGCCATGAAACTTTAAATCCACTTCATTGATTGGGTAGTGGTTGGGGGGTGGGGTCACGACACGGTCAGAGGGTTGTATTTGGTCATCGCGTCAGTGATGACCCCGTGTTGCGTACGTCAATCAGCGCCGTCTGGCGGTGAAGAAGAAAAAAGCCTATCAAAAACCTGTTGAATCAAAACCATACTTGAGTGTAAATTAGTTTGGATTGGCTTAGTTTGGATTGGCTTGGTTTCATTGCTTAATGGCATGTCAGCCTTTGTGGGTTATTTAATGCCAAAGCTATGTTTATAGAAAAACAGTAGTGGTGCCATTTAACCCGGTTCTGAGGAAATGTTGACGTTCGTGCCTTTTCCAACCGTATTAGACATAAAGTGAACTTAATAGCGTGTCCGGGGTTCGAACTCCTTTACTATGATGTCACAATCAACTACATTAGCGACTAAGTTACGGGGACACCACCGCAGAAGTTTTTGTAAGAATGGTTAGCAGATAAATGAAATATCTAATCAAATAGAATAAACGTAATAGTGTGACTGGAGTTCGAACTTGCTTACCACGATATCACAGTCTCGCACGTGTGCCACGACACCACAGGGACACAGATACTATACTTTCACCATAAGCAAATTTTTTGTTTGATCCATTCATTCATTTTAACAGCACGTCAACCCGTCTAGGGTTACTTTATGCTTTTAGGTTACAGGATTGCCTTCGTTGCATGTTCATATTTTCTTAAGATGTTTTAGCACGATCGAATACGAATAATTTTAAACAGACCTATTTCACCCATAGATGGGACCCTAACAGGTACTACCACTCCAAGTCAGAGTGAACCTTGGAGTAATATCAATAAAAAGTTACACTGCACTCCCCAGATTTCCCAAACTGGATTCTCACTACAAATGCTGATGAGTGTCCAATCCAGGACACACAATTTATCATTTTCTGGCGGGGAATCTTACTCTTCTGCAGACATATATATATATATATATATATATATATATATATATATATATATATATATATATATATAAGTTAAA
>CM042137.1:107391470-107416470 GCA_023376005.1 Doryteuthis pealeii | reverse complement strand
TTCCCCGTGTTGATTGGAAGTGACTTAGTGACGAGTAACGGAAGAGGAAGAAAATCATTCTCTTTTCCTTTCGGCGCTGATGGAAGTCAGAACTGCCTCATGGGTCCCCGGACGGGTCTGACATAGTAGTAGTGGATATGATTTACGACAGTAATTTAACCGTACCATCTCTCTCTCTCTCTCTCTCTCTCTCTCTCTCTCTCTCTCTCTCTCTCTCTCTCTCTCTCTCTCTCTCTCTCTCTCTCTCCGAAAAAGAGCACACGAGCCTGGGAATAAATACTAAGCCCCTTGTGACTATACAACTTGCGTGTATGTTGTTCCTTGACTTAACGGCTACTAACAACGATGACTACTACTAAACCTTGAGTTGGCCCATACTACATATATCATTCCGGAGTTTTCCACAAATACACTTTGGTAATGTGACCATACCATTTTGCTACAGTAGCTCCAACATGTTAATGTCTTACTATGTTTTTTCTCAGATACGATCAGTTTGGATCATAATTTTGATCTCTGCTCACCTTGCATTTGCTGCTGAAACATATTTTTAAGACTGGTAAATCAGTAATTACATAGAAGTAAAATTTCGTACAGGAAATTTACACCGCAAAGGTAAAACCACATAAAAAAATAACAACACATTGATACACGTAATGAAACAGTTGTTGCTGTCCCCAGAGATAAAATCTGAGTATTCTGAAGTAAAAAAGGACAAAAAATTATGTTAGTCTTATTGGGTTTATCTGAGGTATAAGATCTAGGCAAAACTTCCACTTATATTTATGAACTTTACCAAAATTAGCAGCAGGAATTGACCAATGAAAAACGTGCACACTTGATGTTACGTCGGAATGATGCTGTTCCGGATAGAAAATCGATACCGAAAATTTCAAAACCACGGGTTTATCGATTAAAAGAAAACCATTTTGAAGCCATCTCATAAATAGTCTAATAATTATAATCATTATAAAGCAAATTCAGTAACTGAAATGTCTTGAAAATACAAAAAAAAGTTGTTTTTTTTCTTTCTTTTTTTGGGGGGGCGGTGGGCGGATATGAAAAGTTTTAAAAGTTATTTTTTTTAAAGAATGGATACAATATACTAGTTATACTAGCAAATATATGCATCCTCCGGGTGCAAGTATTAATATCATAAAATATTATATTAAATTAGAAAGTCTAAAGAAACTAAATAAGAATACAGATAAAATGATTTGAAACAGAGAGGAGTATAATCGAAAAATATAACAGCTGAAGCTTCCTCTTCCATCACCCCGTCTTTACTTGCTAAACTTTTCTAATCTAACTATTTAGTTAAAATAGGAAGTAAAGAATAACATTACTGTTATTTCTTTTTGTTAATTGATTTCTTTTAAGATTTATCTCCGAGATTTTTGCTCATATTCATAAGGATAAAATTAAATAATTAGAAATCAATAATACTAAGCATATATTTGTTAAAATCAAATTCTAAATATCAATATGCAAATTAGCCTTCCCATTCACACTGTAAACCGCTATTTGTTGTACATATAAATACAATTGCATGTTATTAGTACGTAGATATGGCCAGCAGTATTAATAATGAAAAACAATTTTATTAATAATTGAGGCTTAGATAAAAATGATTCATGGAGAATGTGATGTACAATAACTAAATGGATAGTGACTTGAGTAGTGATATAGTTTCGGTTACAGACAAACAAACACATAATCTCCATTATAATAAGATTATTAATGTATATATATATATATTATACTAGCAAATATATACACTCTTTATTCAAGTTTTAATGAAATAAAATATTATATTAAATAAATTCTAATGAAACTAAATAATGTAGATGAAAAGATTTGAAACAAAGGGGCGGTATAGACTTACTCTTCCATCACTTCTGTCTTTCATTGGTAATTTTTCTAATTTAACTATTTAGTTAAAATAGAAAGTAAAGATTAATTTTGACACCTTTGTGCAAGTTCAGCCTAGGTTCATTAGTCTTGAAAAAAAGGGTTTCAACAGCAAACGCTCAATATAAACCGGTCCAAGCAATGATCCTATGTGGACAATAAAAAGGTAAGATCATAGTTAGATGAAGCTACTGTAGCGTTAGTTTCGTATTTGCCTGAGAGTTGTCTGCCCGTTTAGTTCGCTGGTTCCCGCTAGGGGGCCGTTTTATATTTAAGCGGCTGGTTCGAACGTCTCTTTCTCTCTTTTCCTGTTCCTCAGACTACGAGACACATGGGTTAGATTCTGGTCTACCCCTTCTTGTTTGGGCTTCGTCCCCCCTTACATTACTGTAAGTTATTCACACAGCGTGGACTATTCCTAGTCTCATGTCTGTGGCTTTTATGTTTATCTTTTTACCATTCATGAATGTGTCTTTATCTTTATTTATGTACACCTTGTATTATGTACCCTTTTATCCATGTGCTGTAAACGTATTAAATGTTTTGTTTATCAAACTTTTGTTGGAGTTTGTATCTTCAGGATATATCACTTTAAATCTTACACTACCATTGCTACTTGTCAATGTTTACCTACACTACACAAGTGAAAGTTTAAAATGTGGGAGGTATTTCTGCAACACCTTGTACAATTAATTACAGCCTACTGAAACATACCGATATAGAATTAGTTAAAGGTAACTTAAATATTCTATTAATTATTTTTAATCCGCTTATTCCGAAGATTAGCTAGCCTAAAGACATTCACACATCTGTCTTAAGCAGTTCACTTAATCCCTGTACTCTTGAAGATATATTGTCTGGGATCTTTTGAGAAGTATTAAGAATTATTGTTGTTTCCTTGGCAACAACGGTTTATAGCAAGTAACTCTCTGAGAAAAGACACCATTTTTAACCCTTTATTGCCCTTACTCTCTGGTCCAATCTTGAGTAGTAGTACCCATCCATGGTCGGAAGGAGTGTCAGGAGCTAAAATTCATCGGAATTTTTCACCACAATACGGGGACAGTGAACTACCGCGTAGAAGTGTGTATGAGTGGATATATAAGTTTTAAAGCAGGAGTAAGAAAAAATAAAACAACTTGAAATGGAAACTTAGTTCTGTCCCCCTCAAATAAAATGTTGCGTGCATCTATAAATTATTAATTAAGTAATTATTTTGAATATTTTGCACATAAATTTTACTCAAAATTGTAGGTATTTATTTTAACTTTTAAGTTAACATCTTGATACTGAAAAAAAATGACTATTTCTTGTTTGTAAATAATTTTCTCGTAAAACTCCCAACGTTAGATAAATTTAAATGTATATCAGAATAAAACAAACTATACATAAATACATGGGTCGGGTTAGCTCAGTCGGTAGAGCGTTCGGCTAGAAACCACAAGGTTCCTAGTTCGATACCAGTCCTTGCCAACTCAGCATATGAGTAGCACAGGGATCTGTGCGGTAAAGTAAGGAGCTTATGGTAGGTGTGGCGCTCCACCTTAGATGCTAAAAACAATCTCCTTGGTCTAGCGCTATTGAAAAGGGGATAGACTCCCTCGCTGACTGGCTGATACCGACTTTAGGCCACCCCGTCAACTTTACTTACTATACATAAATATATAATACCGGACATGTATCAATTAAAACTTGTTTTAAAGAACGACAAAGACCGTCTAATATTGCATACTCAAATTTTGAGTATTATAATACAAGGTTGTTCTTTACTCTATGCATTGACGATTTTGGGTAATGTGACGTAAGCAGTGTCGTAGTTTCCGTTACAGACAAATTGAGACCGAATCTCCATTATTAATCGATATGTTTAGTGTTATACTCAGGACACCTCTTTTAAAGGGGATCTTACCTCTCTGGAAAGAATACAGTCAGCATATTCTAAACCTTGCCGTTGGGTCTATAAACGAAGTGTTACATAATTATTAGATACCTAATATTTATGAGCAATAGAGTAGGAAACAAGATGGCGTTTTAAGTGCAGCTGACGGCCTTGGAGATTGAGTGACAAGCTTGACCTCAGTCCTAACCCTATCTCCCGGGGATAGCCGTGAGAACCGGTAGAGAGGACCCTCTCTTCCGGTTTAGATAGTAAGTAAGTTTCAGTCACTTAGAAGGTAGGAGCCGAGCTCGTAGGTTGTAAGTCGCGTATTACGCGCCGCCGTTCTCATCTGCGCAGATGTCTGGTTGGGGATTTAAAAATAAAGTAAGATCAAAAGCAAATCGGAGTCTTGTGTTATTACCTCTAAAAACTAACAATGACACAGGGCTTCTGATAAAGAGAAATCCCCAATAGAAGACCAGACCCGAAGTCCCCCAAGAAAGTCCAGACCTTAGAAGATTCCAGACCAAGACAAGATGTTATAAGATTCCAAAGACGGCCAGAAGAATAGACTAAGAAAGAAGTAATGAACAGGGTATGCAACAGAAGCTCGCTTTTAAAAAGCAATCACATATTTGACTCTACATGTGACGCCTGTTCTCGCGATAGACTGTCCAAAATATTTTCTTTTGGTACAGAGGTAAAAAAAAAATGTAATATAATTTAATATAGAAATCCAAGTTAAAAATAAGACCAATTTAAGAAAAATATAAATAATAAAATGATCAATAATGAAACAATAAATTATTGAATAGCTTATAGCAAAAGAATTATAGAATAATGAATTGAAAAATATAGTAAATAACAAAAATATATTCGTGATAAATTATACGATGAGAAAAATACATAATAAATTGAGAAACCTACGAGAAAAACATTTAATTAGCAATAGTAATATATATATATATATATATATATATAATATATATATGTGTGTGTGTGTGTGTGTGTGTGTGTGTGTGTGTGTGTGCAGGTGTGTGTGTGGCTTGTTTATAATTGTTTTGAATATATATATATATATATATATATATATGCATAAACGATAAATGAAAAATATGAATGATAGATTAGATTTAAAATATCGATGAAAAAGCAATTTTACAATATTCTGTTTTTTATTTATTTATTTTTATTTTTTTATTTTTTTGTGAGTTTATTTTTCTGTCCGACATTTTTTTTTCCTTCAGTTTCAGAAATATTGGCCCATTTCCCAAAAAACAAAACAAAACAAAACAAAACAAAAAAAAACAAACGTATTACTAGTTCACAAGAAATCACCATGATTTGAATATGAAAGTGTGAATTATGTTATAGTTACAAGCAAGCCGAGATCAACCATGGATGCCTACGTATTATAACTTTAAGTGTACTAAGATTTAAATGACGGTATGGTAAATGAAAAGTTACCTTTACCTGCTGTAAAAGTTATTGACAGCAATTCACCTTTCGCTGACCTAGCCGTTTATTTCTGATTAGCTGAAAGCAAGGCGTGAGAAGGGGACTGAACTAGAGTTTGAGATTTTGGCGATCAGTCGGAGGGAGCAGGCGAGAGTTATCTGTTCCCAATAATGCCATCTTCTCAACACGCGGTTAAAACCCTTTTCCCGCCGAAGCTACTTTCCGTTTGCTTTGTACTAATTCCTTTCTAAAAATGCATGAGCCCATATCTTCTTTTATAGGTAAAATAAAAAAGTAATTAAAGTCGTCTGCCAAATACCCCCATCAACAGTCATAGACAGGAAGATTGCTCTGTGTGTGATTCGAACCCTAACTGTCAGACTGACATGCAGGGATTCTAACCATCACACTAGCTGGTTTTCCAGTTTTTTCGTTTGTTTTGAACTCAGTTATATTCCACTTTTGGTGACTTGCTATACGACTGTATGAGAAGTAAACAAACAAACAATGTGTTTGGTATGGCCTTAGCCGACAATTTTTGGGAGAATATGCGCTTAATTGATTTCAAAATTAGGTATGACTTCAATTAAGCACATATTCTCCCAAAAATTGTCGGCTAAGGCCATATCAAACACATTGTTTGTTTGTTTACTTCTTATATATATATATATATATATATATATATATATATATAATCCAAAAGTCCAGAGAAGAAATATTCCTTACGACATAGGAGGGTTTTTTTTTAACCTGTCGCAGTTTGAGAGCTCAATGTGTGCTCTTATTGTTAGAGTCACAGAGCAAATTTATAAGTAAAGAAATAACAAAAGACTTAGAGATTTTGCTTTATAGTCTATTTCAGGGAGCTTAGACAAAGTGTCTAACTCTCCCAACTCATCAGATGCGAATGATGAATTCTTTATTACTTTTAAGGCATTTGAAAACAAATTTTTTAATTTTTTTTAATTGTCCTGTATCTCTCAGCTGTAGGGTAATAAAAAGATATTTGACCATTTGTTGTCAGTAATTTGTTAGGAATTTCTGTTAAATCAATCTATTCCAGATTTCAACTAAAAGGACCACCCCAGTTCATTTAGAATTCATTTATTTAGTAGCTTATTTCTTCTTCATATCTTCCTATATACCTTAATTTATTTTTATTTTGTTTTATTTTAATTTTAATTTCTATGTCACTTATATATATATATATATATATATATATATATATATATATATATATATATATAAAATATATATATGAATATCCAAGAAAACCTGTTTTATCTACTTAATAATTTAACTAATTCAAAAAAAAATTTACATCCATACAAACACACACATGTCCATACACATGCGTGTATTCACACACACACACCTGTACTTGTACATATACATATACATCTACATATCCAAATAGACATACTTGAGACTTATCCAATCATATACATCTACATTCAAACACACCCGTATTCCCCTCTATATAACACCCGTACACATATACACTCACATACATATACACATATACACACACATATATACATATATACATATATATCCTAATTTATACACATACACACACGATTTTGGCCATTTGGACGATTGGTATGGGGGTGTAATCTAGTTAGGGGTGACATATGTACTCTCATCCGTACATCTATTTCTACCTTACGCTATATGTAAAACAATATATTATTTCCTTTTTATTTGGAGGACGGACATGCATAAGTCATATTGCATTACATTAAATTTAATTTAAGTTATAGGGCCTGAGTTTTTTCTATAAGATATCATTAACATTCACACACATATATATACATCTACATGTCTATCTTGCTCTGTAAAATTACTTATCACAACCATAATAATGATTCTGATAATACTGATAGTAATAATCATTATATTAATCAAAGTTAGGGGCTACTACACCTATGCATATATATATATATACATATATATATATATATATATATATATATATATATATGTGTGTGTGTGTGTGTGTGTGTGTGTATATATATATATATAATATATATATATGTGTATGTGTATATATATATGTGTACGTATATGTGCGTATAGATGGATGGATGTGTATGTATATGTGTGTATAGATGGATGGATGTATATGTATATGTATGTGTATAGGTGTATGTAGATATGTGTATGTATAGGTATATGTATATGTATGGGTTTATGTATGTATAAGTGTGTGTATGTGTGTAGGTATGAATATTTGTATGGGTGAATATATATATATATATATATATATATATATATATATATATATATATATATATATATATATATATATATATATCAAAATAATTGATTGATGGAAATACTATTCTTAATTGATAAAATCTAGAAATAAATTGTTAATTGATAAAAACAATAAATTGATAGAAATAACGTTTTTGAGTTATAAAAATAATTGATTGATGAAATAATATATTTATTTGATAGAATATAGAAATTGATTCTTAAATGATAAAAATTAATTAATTGATAAAAATAATATTATTAAGTGATAAACATTAATTTATTGATATAAATAACATTCTTAATCGGCAAAACTAATAAATTGATACAAATGATATTAATTGATAAAAATAATTTATTGATAGTAATGATATTTTCAATTGATAAAAATAAAATCAGTTTATTGATAGAAATAATATTCCTTCTTGATAAAATCTAGAAATAAATTCTTAATTTATAAAAGAATTATTGATAGAAATAACATTCTTAATTGATGAAAATTAACTAATTTATAGATATAATATTCTTAACTGATTATTATTAAGAAATTTATAGAAAGGATCTACTTAATTAATGAATATTAACTAATTTGTAGAAATGATATACTTAACCGATGAGAATTAACTAATTGATAGAATTGATATTCTTAATTGATGAATATTACCCAATTTATAGAAATGATATTCTTAATTGATGAAAATTAACTAATTTATGGAAATAATACTCTTAATTGATGAATATTAACTAATTGATAGAAATAATACTCTTAATTGATGAAAATTAACTAATTGATAGAGATGATATTTTTAATTGATGAATATTAACTAATTTATGGAAATGATACTCTTAATTGATGAAAATTAACTAATTTATGGAAATAATACTTTTAATTGATGAAAATTAACTAATTGATAGAGATGATATTCTTAATTGATGAATATTAACTAATTTATAGAAATAATACTCTTAATTGATGAAAATTAAGTAATTGATAGAGATGATATTTTTAATTGATGAATATTAACTAATTTATGGAAATGATACTCTTAATTGATGAAAATTAACTAATTTATGGAAATTATACTCTTAATTGATGAAAATTAAGTAATTGATAGAGATGATATTCTTAATTGATGAATATTAACTAATTTATAGAACTGATACTCTTAATTGATGAAAATTAACTAATTTATGGAAATAATACTCTTAATTGATGAAAATTAACTAATTGATAGAGATAATATTCTTAATTGATGAAAATTATCTAATTGATAGAAATAATATTCTTAATTGATGAAAATTAACTAAATTTATAGAAATCACTTTCTCAATTGATGAATATTAACTAATTGATAGAAATAATTTTCTGAATTGATGAAAATAAATTAATTGATACAAATAATATTCCTAATTGATCGTAATTAAATAATTTGTAGTAATAATAATCTTAATTGATGAATTTTAAAAATAAATTCAGTTTGGAAAGGGTCAAAATACTTTAAATTATTTCGTGTACGATTTCAGGTCGATTTAGTAAATATTTAGACAAGTTTATCATCTTAGTTGTTTTTTTTTTTACTTACTTTTACTTACTTTTCTTCCGGAGACACAGTTTGATGAAGCATTTGTTTAAAATTGGGTAGGTGGGTGGGGGAATAAGAAATAAAAGAGGAAAATGACTGAATAACGGGAACGAACTTTTTAATATTGGATTCAAGAAATTCTAAGTAAATATTCGATTTCCTATATTCATAAATATTTATTGTACATTTGTTCGTTGAAACAAATTTCCTTTTCTTCTATAAGTGTTGACCGGCATGCCCTCAGGCTTAGCTCAAAAGAGTAAACTAATTTTAATGAACTTATAAACAACCGTTAATACATTTCGTCTAAAAAAATGAAAGAATAAAAGAACAATGCTTTATCTGAGGAGTTTTGGCAATTTAACATTGTTATTTATCTATATACGAGGGTGAGTCAAAAAGTAATGTCATTTTGTTTAGGACAGGTATAATTGCCAACAGACTATCATCACTTCGGCCTCATGAAAGAGGATTTGAGAGGCAAACATTATTCCAGTGACGAGGAAGTGAAAATTTGTAGTGAAGAAGTGGCTCAACAGTCAACATGATTTGACGGAGCAGGGACACATGCTCTCAGTCTAAGGTGGAACATTGCTATTGAGAGAAACAGTGACTATGTGTAGAAGGAGGGGTGTGATCCAAATAGGACAAGCTTTATTTTGATGGATGATATATGTTGCTGTGTTGGTAATTATACCTGTCCTAAACAAAATGGCATTACTTTTTGACATACCCTCGTATATATAATAAATTCTGTATGTATATCTGTCAGTTAATATGTTTGCATGTCTGTTTGTATTACGATTGAGCGTACTTCCTTTTATAAAGAAAAACTGGTGTCTGCCAACAAAGAGCAAAATTTAATAAAATGCACAATTTTTTATTCGTCCGAGAGAGGGTTGAAGTTTTCTTCTCATTTTCCATTAGAAAAACTGAATGAAAATATAAGGGTATAAATCAATTATATATTAAAAAGATTAATTTAAAAATGATTTGAAAATAAAACAAATTAATAAAGGTGAAAACATAATAAAGAGTAAATAAAAGACAAATAAAAGGAAAAATACAAACAAGAAGAACAATAAAAAAATAAACAAGGTAAAAACAAAAATATACAAATTATAAAAAATAATAAAACAAATATTCAGAAAAATAATCTATATATGAATATAGATAAGAGATTTATTCTGAACTTTTTAAGTCCCGGATAACGTCGGGTAGCTCTGCTAATATCAACTAATACTACTTGGAAAATAAAAAAAAAATAGGATGAAAAATTAATTGAAACTTGATAATTATGACAATGAATTTTCAGAGAAAGTCAGACAAGTTAAGACTAGTATATCTAGTAATACTACTTAACACAATTAAGAAAAAAGAAAGACCGCCCTGTCGGCTGGGGCGTTAGAATGCACCAACTGCACCTCTGCAGAGGGGTAAGACTCCCCCAATGGGGCCACCCGTTGGCTGTGGGTGCCGATCCGTGATGCTTAAGGATAGAGCCCAGGTGGATGAGCAGTCCATGACTTGCAATACTCCACTTTAGCCCTATCTTAGGCTAGATGGGCGGTCGGAGAGGCCCCCTCCGATCAATCGGCTGGTTACGTCAAGCCCTAGCACCTATATGATTTTCCCAATCCTATTGCCCTTATGGCAACCCCTTTTTATCATATGGGTGCTAGAAGGCGGTGGCTGCGGGTCTACATGTCCTGGGAATGACGTTAAACTCTATCTGATGGTGAGGTTCCAGTTTTGGAGGTTTGGGGAATGTGGAGCCCCCCAGTCATTACCATTGCTCCCTGGTCCACTTTGACCCGGGGTGGTAGTACCTGTTAGGGTCCCATCTATGGGTTAAATAGAAAAATGTATTTTTTTTAAAATTGTATTATCCATTAAGAATTGATTTATTTCAAAACTTTGTCGGCATTAAATGACCCACTGAGGTTGATATGCCGTAAAACAAAACAAACAAACAAACAACTTGTTTCTTAGATCATCGCTTGTGGCTGGACATAGAATAAAATAACATGGCCAAAATCGTTTGGAAAATACACGCTGAGGAGTAAAGGTCTCAGATGACAAATTATAGTGAACTAGCAAATATTTGCACCCCCCTTGTGGTTTCTAGCTGAACGCGCTACCGACTGAGGAGTCTGGTTCTCAGTGTGTATATATTGCATTAGTATATATGTTATTTATATGTAAATGTCTATAATATATATTGTTTAGAATTTAGTGTGAAGCATGGGATATGAAACATATGAAAAACTCAGTTTGTGGGATGTTTCGTTGTATTTCCTTCTTATATTTCGGAGACTTTACTCTCCTTCAGAACATCCCTTATATATTTCACACCCCATGCGTTATACTAAATCACAAATAATATATATTGTAGACATCTATTTATACATAACATATATACTAATATAATATATATATACACTGAGAAGCAGTCTCACCAGATATATCCCCATAGAAGCATACGTTGATCATCTGTTATATATACTAGCAAAATATGCAACCTCCGGCGCAAATATTTAAGTTTTAATGTAATGGAATATTATATTAAATTAGAAAAGCTAATGAAACTAAATAGGAGTGCAGATGAAAAGATTTGAAACAGAGGGGTGTATAATCATGAAAATGAACAACTGAAACTTACTCTTCCATCACTACCGTCTTTCATTGCTAAATTTTTCTAATTTAACTATTTAGTTAAAATAGGAAGTAAAAAATAAAATTAGTTATTTCCTCTTGTTAATGGATTTCTTTTAATATTTATCCCCGAGATTTTTGCATATATTCATTAAGATAAAACCAAGCAATTAGAAATCAATAATAAAAAGCACTTATTTATTAAGATCAAATTTTTAATATCAATATGCAAATTAGCCTCCCTGTCCACACTGTAAACCGCAATTTTATTGTATATAATTACAATTACATGTCATTAGTATGTAGATATGGTCAACAGTATTAATAATGTAAAACAATTTTACCAATAATTGAGGTTTAAATAGAAATAATAATTATGGAGAATGTGACGTAAATAACTAAGGGAATTGTGACTTGAACAGAAATTAGTTTTGGTTACAGATAGATAATCCCACAATCTCCATTAAAATAAGATATAGTTTTAGTATCAGCAACGGCACCGAGTTAATATAGACTTGGGGTAGAGAGTGAGCGACAAATTGTCTCAGTAGGGACCCTGACTAGTATGTAGGCTTTGGCTTGTTGTCAGGCTATCGGATGAAAATGTGTTGCTTTTGTGTGAATTCGGCCTCTTTGTCTTATTGGAATTCACCAAAGACTAATTAATCATGTAAGTTCAGGTTGACTGAAGTCAGTCATATTCTCTTTACTTATTCAGTACTGACGCCTCACATATTTACGGCGATGCCCGTGTAGCGTAACGATTAGATTGGTTCAAGCCATTGCCAATTGCATTAGCCTGAAGTGAAACGCAAATAGCCTCATCCACAATTTTGACTCTAATCGTTCATGAGGCAGTTTGCATTTCACTTCAGGCTGATGCACTTAGAAAAGGCTTGAATCCACCTATTCCTACCCCCACCCTCAGCTAGGAGTAAATAGTAGGGCGAGTTTGAGTTATTTAGTCTTATTAGAGCAACTAATCTATGAGAAGGTGGGCGTGCGGAAGCAATAACGCTAATCAGTTTCAATAGAAAATGATGAAAAGATAAAACTAACTTGATTTGATATTAAATGGCCCGAACAGAGGAGAACTCTGTACTCAGCTTAAAAATGGGTCTGCTCTTGCTGGAGGTGTTAGCTAAATCATAGTCGGTAAGGAATACGCAGGGAAAAAGTACGAGAAAAGTCACACTTTTGGATAGATACATCTAGTTTGGTCTAAGATTTGTTTTGTGAATTTTTCCTGTAAATCCTTTTTTTACCTGGATTCAAATATATATATACTTTGTCTTGCTCTGTAATGATGATTAATACGCAACAGTTTTATTCAAGATAGCATGGAAAAAAAGAAAAGTCACAGAAAAAAGTCACAACTTTGACTTGGAATAATCATAGGAAAAAAATCACAATTGATTTATAGAAGCCTGTTAGGGTTAGGGTTAAGGGTTAGACTTTTTTCCAAAGGCTTTTATTTCTGTGACTTTTTTGGCTTGGATTTGAGTATATTTATGGTTTGCCTTGCTCTGTGATGACGAGTGAACACAACAGTTTTATTCAAGATTGCAGGAGCGGAAAGAAACCAAATGATTTTCTGATCAAGAAAAAACTAAAGATAAAAGCAATGATTTATAATAAAAAAAAATCAAAGCAAAAATTCGAGATTTAAAAATCTGAAAACTACAACAAATAGTGGAAAACGTACAAAACTTACTGAAAATTGAAATGGCAAAAAAAAAATTGACGCCCACTGTCAGGTGAACTATTTCGTCTGACAGTGATGTGACAACAGTTGTCGTTGCACGAATACTTACCATCTACCCCGGCAACAACCCTTGCTTCATCAGTACCACAAGGAATTGGTTTATATCGAGAATCTGTCTGATCACCGGAAATTGGCAAATACAAACGCCATATTGCTTTTGCGCGAATTGCACAGCCCAACACAAATGACAAGCGGAAATGAACGTCAACGGGTGAAATGATATTTATTGTTATACTTCTGCCTGCCTTCTGTCAGTTTCCTATCTATCTATCCTTCTATCTATCTATTTACTTACCTACCTACCTACCTACCTACCTACGGTTCCGTGTCTCTACAGCTACAACGACCAGCTTGTTCTGCTCTGTACATGGTCGATTACGTGCATAGATAATTATTATTTGTTTAGATAAACTGTTTATTTAATATGTTTAGCATGTAGTTTTCTACGTTCACTCTTTGTATAAATAGAATTACGGATTTTTGATAACCAAAGTAAATAACAAATAAACAAGTTGGTTGTTTTGTTTTATGGTATATCAACTGTTTCTGGGTCATTTAATACCGAAAAAAGTCATTATGAAAAACAAAGGACTCAGGTTCCTTACACTACTTGTTCTGGCTTAAGTTTCTGGTGTTCTCAGTTTCTCTTGAGGAAGGGAGAAAACATCTCCTTGGATTATACCTTTTTCATGGAGGGGGGGGGGAGATTTCGGAGAGGTATTTGATAGGATGATTTGCTAGCTAAACACATTATAAAATATCTGAAAGTCGGCCATCATAGTTGGTTTTACTATTTAAGATCTCGTACCTGACCATAAGCTCCTCCAAAAACCCTCAGCCAAACTCTCTTCTCTTGTGTCCGTCCGCGTTTGAAAATTCCAACCGACCCCCCTCTCTCACTATTTCCTTTTCAGCCTTTACTCTGTTGGCACTTTTCAATCAATCAGAAGTCAACAGTTCAGCCTTTCACACGTCATCCTAAATTCTAGTTAATTTCCACTATTACATAACATATAACTTAAACTTTGTTTTTTTTTACCATATTTCCACATTTCATCATTTTACAGAAAAATCATGAGCAAATTTTGCGCCGATCCATTGGGATGTTTGCTTCCTGTAGGAGACCCACCTCATTAAACCAACCCTGAGTCAAATTTATTTGTATGATGTCTCTTATGTTAAATAAATCATTAGCAGCTTATTATTTATGTATGTACCTGTAGTAGAGAATATTTGAATAAGATAGTAGTAGAGAATATTTGAATAAATTTCGTTAGATTCAGAATGACGGGGTCCAGTGGAAAGTTACCTGACAGTTATTGACGGGTAATAACCTTTTTATTTGACCCCTTGAAAAACGTGCGATTAGGCGTGAAATAGTCAGATTCGAGCTGGCACCCAACGAGAGCGAATGTCTCTCAGGGGTTGCTCTGATGTCGCTCTCCACGCGCGGCGGATGAAGATGGGCCGGGTTTTTGAAATAAAGCTTTAGAAGAAAACAAGTCTTGGTTGTTCAGTTAATTTAAACAAGAAATGACCAGTCCAACCCGAAGAAATCAACACGAAAAAGCAATCACAGAAGAAGTCCACTAGATCGACTGAAGAACATGGCTGCCGGCGAAGTAAGCAAAGTGTAGAAGTTATCATACAGATATAGAAACAATATGATACTCACCGTCGCAATGGGGTTCTAACTACCGTCGAGTTAGTAGACGAGAACAACAGGCAAGCTGTAACTTAAATACAGTCCTTGCATGCTGCTGGCATAATGCAAAGTGATGGCTGAAGAGTGGGTACTTATCCATGTTCTTACTCACCCTGAAATCCAACAGCCAATCAGAATTCAGGAAATGAACTTGCCTGAGTTCATAATGGAACAATCCAAAGCTCCATATAAGCCACCTACCAAACTCTATTTTTAGTCTGGCATTCATCTTGTAACAGGGTTGAATACTTTACACAAAATCCAACACAAAGGTTAACAAGTGAGAACCCTCTTAATCTTAATGAGATATCTACCCTATCTACTAATCTGTCTGTCTCTTTCACGCATTATATACCCGAGATATTATGTGGGTATATAACACTTATACTACTTGAAGAATAATCAAAGTTCCAATTACCGTTGAATTGGGAAGACATGGCAACAAACGGTTGTAACCCAATACAAACCCGAATAGTCGCAAAGTCTACTGCAGAATGACAGGGCATTTATAAAACTACACAATATCATTCGAATCAAGCAGCCAATCAGGACTCAAGGAATGGAATCACCCAAATCACCCAAATTCATGAATGGATCATTCTTGATTTCTATATATACCAACTGTCTTGGACACTGCTTCTGTGGTACTTAGTTACCTGCTGTTATTCAAACCAACATTAGACAAACTGCCTTCAATACTACTGTTATTTTTATTTGTCTATATTATTTATCTATTTTAAAGAAGTTTTAATACCATTTCGAATTAGTTACTTTCATCTGAGATTTAAACTAAGAATTAAACACGTGTCCTCATTTGTAGGTGGTAAATTTCGCTTAATAATTCAAATGAAAACTATTTGGTTATTCTATATATAGTATATTTCTTCTTTTTTTAAAAAAAGGTTTTGAGTAATACTGATTAAAAATTAGTATATTTTGTTCTAAGAAGTAGGCCTTACTGTATATGAAAAAAATCTTAATTCAGTTCTAAGTTTCCTGTTGAGTTACAATAAAAAAAAATGTATTCGTTTTTACAAAGAAGCTGAATATTAAAAGTGTGCCCTTATTTGTAGGTTTCCTGCTCGGAGCCGCGTTAGGGTCTCAATTCAAGTACCTCTATAGTTAAGTAAAATAAAAAAAGAAGTTCATAATTAAAAATGTGTCCTTACAATAAAAAAAGCTAAGAATTAGAAATGTTTTTTTTTTTTCGTTGCACAATTTCTTTTTTGGTTTGCATTTATTTTAAATGCAAAAAGTACTCTAAAGTATTATCTGAAAGTATTCTAAAAAAGTACTCCCTAGTTTGAAAAATTTTCAAGCTTACCTTAGTTGCTCCCAAAATTAAGGGTTTTTTTTACAATTTTTACTACATTGCACAACAATAATTTAAAAAAAACTATGAAATTCGAATTTTGCCTATGGAATCTATTGAACCATTTCACTACAGATTTCACTTCCTTGTCACTGGAATAATGTTTGCTTCTGAAACCCTATTTCATGGAGCCTAAGTGATGATAGTCTGAAGGCGCTGAATCTGGTGAGTATGAAGGATGCGGTAAAGTTATCCACCCAAATGAGGCGATTTTCTCCCTTATCCTGATGCTTGTGTGTAGTCGAGCATGGTCATGCAGAAGAGGAACATTGTCGATTGGCAAGTTGGATCTTACTCGTCGGATTACTGCTCTGAGCCGCGTTAGGGTCTCAATGTAGGCCTTCACATAAAATAAAGAAAATAGCATTACCTTTTGACTCACCCACGTGTGTATATATATATATATATATATATGTATATATATATGTATATATATATATATTTATATATATATATATATATATACACACACACACACACACTGGTACTTGGAGGCGCGTGGGCTAGTGGTTAGAGTCGTGGAAAATGGACTCGTCGATTCGAGTTCAATTCCTAGACGAAGCTGTTGGCATTTCACATAGCGCTAATACCCTTGGGAAAGGTATGAATCCATATATTCTCCCTCCAGATATGGGTTAAATAGTAGGGCAGACTGGGCCTTTCAGCCTTGGGTAGGTAACCAGTCTAGGAGAGGGATAACTCTGAATTCAAAATTCCTGAGGTCGGTCGTTGATTGGGTTTGTGGCAACCCTTGATGCACCAATTCTTTCCTATCGACTGTGCTAAAAAGTGTGGATTGTACAACACAAGCCTTCACCACTATAAACAAATCACTGTGTGGGTGTTCATTGTGTGTATGAACCCTCATACGTCGAAAAATCGACGTGAGAGTCCATAATATATATATATATATATATATATATATATATATATATCATAGGTCATAAAATAACAGTGACTTTCCCACCGACACGGTGATTAACTCTAATTCTAGTCATAAATACCACTGAGTGACACCTTCACCCTAAACAAAACGTTTTCTGATCCTACTCAAAAATACCAATGCTAACATAAATAATGTTTACGGGAAATATGCTGAAATGTATACATTTACATATATATATATATATATATATATATATATGTGTGTGTGTGTGTGTGTGTGTGTGTACATGTATATATATATACAAACTTGTCTCACTACTGAGTAATGGGGAATTGCGTTGTAATGGTCGCAGAGACTTTACTAGCCACTATTTGAAGCCTAATTGATAGAGATAGAAATAGAGACAGAATAAGTAGATTGAAAATGCTGCTTATTCACCCCTCCCTTGCTTTTTTGTACTTTCATTTTTCCCCCTCACTCGATATGTGTTTCCGTAGTTCCGACTTCTCCTTTATGTGCGTCACTTTGTATTCTTTCTCTTTTTCAATTTCTCTTTCCTTCCAACTGTTAAGTATCTAGCCGCCATACTTGGCCAGTTGAAAAGGACTTAAAGTACGTAAGACCTGAACTATAGAATCCTTTGGTAAGTGAATAAGTCCTAAGTTTTGGAATCCTATGTAGTGTCAAAGGTCCTATGATCCGTCGTCCACGAAGGTTCAAAGCAATATGTGCAGGTATGACCAGAACAGCCAGTATAAATAATAATATCAGCAGCAGAATACTGCCAGTGGTTGGTCAATAGGTTGGTCACATGGTTATCGGTGAGTCTATAAGTAGAAGTGAACATCTTATAACCAAAAATTCAAACACCAACTCTTCCCCCCCCCTCTCTCTCTCTCTCTCTCTCTCTCTCTCTCTCTCTCTCTCTCTCTCTCTCCTCTCTCTCTCTTGCTTTCTGTCCTTCTTACTTTATTCTATTCATTTTACTTGACATGATTTTCAATCGATCGATGCCCCCGCAATTTCATTCCTAATTAGCCAATTTGGCTGATGTTACGATTTTTGTGGCCATTTTCATGCTGCAGGTGAGAGTGCTTTACAATGGAGATCCCTTGTGTTCCTTAGTGTTAGGTAGAATCCTTGCGTTCCTTAGTGTGAGGCAGAATCCTTGTGTTTCTTAGGGTTAAGCAGAATCCTTGGTTGCTCCTTAATGAAGAATCATTGTGTTAAACAAGAGTCCTTGGTTGTTCCTCGGTGTTAGGCAGAATCCTTCTGTTAAGCAGATTCCTTAGTTGTTGATCTGTTTGTCCGTGTCGAATACCAGCAACTGAACAGCCTTTAAGTTCGACGATTAAATTGTTAACTAACCACATATTCGAGCGTGTTGATTGGCTGGCTTTAATCCACGCGATCACGCAGAGTCTATAAGTTTAAGTGATGGGTTCTAACACACCTTCTATAACAAAATATTCCAACAGCTGAAGATATCATCTCGAATCCAGGGAGAAGTTTTAGGGCTGATCCACACGGAAATAGTTACTTTCATGACGGGCATTATGCTTGTTTAGGAAAAATCACCAAGGATAAGATAAAACATAAGATAAAGTACATCATCAAGTCGTGTCGATAGCACGGATCCCCACGACTCTTTCTCCCCACTTGTCCCTATTGACCATCACCCTTGGAAGGTCATATATACAGCATCCAGTATCCGTGCAGAGCTAATCGATGTAGGTTTTTGCAAACCGAATCACACTAGTGTATCCAATTGTAGGTTCCTATATGAGAACGTCACTTATGAGTTCGTCCTTGCTTCTCCAGCATTGTTCAGCATGTTTTGTATGTCTTAACCGGATGGTTTGTATGATAGGAGGCAAGTGACCGTACAGCCGCTATTTTTGTTGTATACTTCTTAAATTGAAAGCCTTCATCTATTTACTGTACATCTGAAAGATAGAAAAAGACTTTGGTCAAATTTTAATTACGTCACAAAAGATTATTTCTCTTCCAGAATATTTTTCTTTCTCATCCTGTTACAATTCATGAGAGGTCATGCATTGTGAACACCCCTGTAGCTAGGAATATTTGATTTAGGGTCTGTTGATTTGGAATCAAGGGAGTCTATGGAAAATTACCGGTGACGGTTATAACCTTTTGATCCCTTGAAAACGCACCATGACAGACACATGAGAATAGTTTAGAGTTAGATTCGACCCGACTTGAAAGCAGAGCAGACGTGATTGTCGTCCCTACCGGATCATCTCATCCCCGCGGCGGAATAGAACCAATATGGGCTAGAAGAAAATAAAACTTGATCAAGTAAAACTATGGTCTTGTTGCGTTAATTAAATTATTAAGACAATGCTAAGCCCAGTCCAGAAGATAGAAGAATTAGCAAAGAAGAAAATCAACCCCTAGCAGATAGAAGTCAACTAAAAAATGTCGTCCGACGAGATAAAGTCAACAAGCAGCCTACACGAAGAAATAGAATCAGCAAGTAACCAGCAGAGTACCAAGTAAGATCACCATCTCTAATATAATCTCTCTCTCTCTCTCTCTCTCTCTAATATATATATATATATATATATATATATATATATATATATATATATATTCATTTGTTGAATTTTTTAAATATAATTGTTTTTCATAAGCAACTACCCAGGTTTCAGGTTATTTCACCATCGTCAGGTTGCTAAAATCTACTGGTGTTTATTTGAAGACATTTCTTGCTGTTTATGTTTTTTGGACCGCAAATTACGTCGATTCATTATTGTGGACGCTCTTTATGTTTTTGATCTGTATATAATATATATATATATATATATATATATATATATATAGTGGAGATGTGAGGAATGAAAGAACAAAACTCAGACAAAAGTGTGTAGGATATATTTCACTAGAACTTTGAGCTCGGCATCATCAGTCGTTTTAATGAATTATCGAATTATCATACAAGTGTTTTATAGAAGGGGTAGTGTGGTGGGAGGAGGTGGATAGGAAAGGAGGTCAAGTGGATGGGTAAGTGTTAGTGAGGTGAGGTTTTGATCGGTCAAGCAGGAATTATTGGAGTCAGAAGGGGAGAGAGATAGAGATAGTGAGCAGGGAGAAAGTAGAGATATTGTAAAAGTAACAGGTTAGGGGCAGAGGTGGGTGGCCTTCTTGGAGATAAATTTGATCAAAGCAGCAGCAAAAGGGTAGGGGAGGGTTAGGGCAGAGTAGGTCATTGAGTGTTAGGGAAGGGGTCAGGAGAGGAAGTTTGGTTAGTTATAGGGGATTGGGGAAGTGGTTAGGCGAAAGGGAGAGGTAGGAGTAAGGAGGGAAATTTTTTAAAACGACTGATGATGCCTGAGTTCAAAGTTCTAGTGAAATATATCATACACACTTTTGTCTGAGTTTTGTTCTTTCCTTCCTCACATCTCTACCACATTCTTTTGGATTCATTCCAATCCTCTTTCCATAATATATATATATAATATATATATATATATATATATATATATATATATATACCGGGATATAGCAGAAGGGTATTATATATAATATATATATATATATATATATATATGTATATATACGCTAATACAACAATCATCTTTTCGATCGCAAGCAATTCTAAACAAATTGTGTCTTTATTAACACCGATAAATAACCACATGGGTTAATACTAAACTACATCGGCAGTGAGGCTCTAGTTCTGGATCTCGGCTGAGTGTGGCGTTACTCCTTCGTTTCCATTACTTCCAGGTCCACTTGGACTTCTTAAAATCTCGCCCAGTCGGATGTGACAAAAGAATACACCTACTTCACTTCTGAAGAGGTGTAAAATCCCCCCAATGGGGTCACCTGTTGGCCATGTGTGGTGACCCGTGATGCTTAAGGGTATAATACTATTGGCTGAGAAGTCCATGTCTTGCAACTCCAATTTGGCTCTTACTAAGGCTAGACGGGCGGCCGGAGAGGCTGTCCTGATCATTTGGCTTCTCACTTCAAGCCCTAGCACCTATATAATTGTCCCGACCATACTGCCCTTATCGCAAGACCCAACCCTTTTTACATATGTGCTAGAAAGCTGTTGACTGAGGGTCTTAGTATCCTGGGTATGATGTTAAACTGCATCTAGTGCTGAAGTTCCAATTCTTGAGCTCTGGTGAGTGTGAAGTCATCTTTGTCGCCATTACTCTCAGGTCCACTCTGACCCGGAGTGATAATACCTGTTAGGGTCCTATCTCGTGATTAAATAGAAAAAATGAGATTTTTAAAAATGTGTTTAAAAGAAATTGAGTTCTTTTTTTAAAAATTGAATACGATTTTTGTGGACATCTTTCGGCTGCAAGTGAGGCCACTTTACAGAGGAGATCCCTTGTGTTCCTTAAGTATGGATAGAACAAAATGTATTCGGCATAAAATAACCCAAGTGTTGACATGCCGTAAAATCTAACAACCTCACTATCCGTCTGATAGCGACGATAAGCCAGTGTGCCTATTTTACTTACAATTATAAATTATGTCCAAGTTACAATTATATAATTGCTTAGTGGAAACTGAGAGATTTCCATTCAAAAGTTGGTCTGTTCATCCACTCACGCAGTTGTAGATAATAAAAGAAAAAAAGAAAAAAGTGGACACTACGCCATCGTCTTGAATAGACGGAAGGATGCTAACATATAATTGCTTACGAATTTTTAGATAATGATTGAAATAAGTGTACTCACACAGATATATCTCTTCGTAGATATATTTATTCACGTGAATAATAAGCAACTTTCGATATTTTTAAGGGGCAGTTCCAGAGTGAGTCTGGGTGGAAGTAAACAAACCCTGCTAGAGTGTCCCGGGCTTAACTGTAGATAATGGTCAAAACTGTTACAGTGGCTTCGGCATTTAAATAACCCAGCAGGTGTTAACATGCCGTAAAACCAACTAACCAACCAACCAACCAACCAATAATCTCAGAAGGCTGGTCGATCTATCGATCGATAAAAAAAACTGATTGAAGCCAGATTTATTTTTTATCTACTCACCGTCTCAGGTCCAAGGTTTCTGGCTCGACTTCAAACGGGAAAAAATTGACCCTAGCTGGACGACGGCCTGAATAATCTGTGCGCGCCAATTGGAAAATCCACTGTAAACATTGATTCGAATCAATAAGCAAAGTGAAGCTGTCTGACATATCAGCCAAAATCAAATACTTGGATCACAACCGAATGAATAAGCACTTAATTTTATTCTATTTGTTTATTTTTATTTATTCATTTTTTTTTTACATGACTTAGTCATATTAACCTAAGGCCATTGTACGATATCTAATAGTAAATGATGAAATTATTTGCGTGTGAAATAGCACTACTGTTTTTCTATCATATAATAAAAGAAAGTAACCAATTAGCTAAGAAGGTGTTCAAAGGTAGCATGATTGGGTAGGAACGACAATTAACCAGGAACTGTTCAAAATGACAACTTTTTATCGTATAGATAAATCGTTTAAGAACAAAAGATATAATTCGTAGAGAATATACATATTTACCAAACCCTCAGCACGTGACATGAGGTCAATTTTTAAGCGGAGTTTAACAGTTTTTCCTTCTCCTAGATCGGTTGCCATACTAAGTTTAAATAGCCCATCTTGTCCTACTATTTACGCATAGCTGAAAGGAAAATAGTTGGATTCATCCCTTTCCAAAGGCATTAGTGTTATGTGAAATGCAAAGACCCTTGTCCAGAATTTGAATTCGGGTCATTTTCTACGACGATAACCGTTACACGACAAACAACTCACAGGTAAATGGTATAAGCACAAATCAAATATGTTGTTAGTATTATAGTTCTGATGATATGCAGAGTGTGGTTCATCTCTTTGTTATCATTATACCGAGGTCTAATCTGATCCAAAGTGGTAGTCCCTCTTTGAGTCTAAAATTGAACACCCATCAAGAATAAATAAAACAAAACATCTTCGGCATAAAAAAACAAGGGTTGATATGTCGTAAAATATAACCAACCAAACAACCAATAATTTTGCCAGTCGTAAAACCAAGTTTCAAAAGCAAACGCACAGTGTGCACTAGCACAAGCCATGATAGTGACTGAACTTATCTGGAAAAAAAAATTAATAAGACATTAGCTAGACTAGCAAATTAATACACACTCCGGGTCCCAAGTATTTTAAGTTTTAATGTAATTAAAAATATTATATTAAGTTGGAAAGGCTATAAAACTTAAATAAGAATGCAAAATAAAAAGATTTGAAACAGTGATTATCGATAGAAAAAACTAATAGGGGGGGAACTGCGAAAAAAAAACTTTAAAACCTCGGTTTCAAATTTTTTTTCTTCTTTTCCTGGTTCTTTTTTTTCATTTTTGGCTTTTTTAAAATTTTCGCTATTTAACTATTAGTTAAAATTGGAAGTAAATAATAAAATTACAGGTTTATTTCTTTTTGTTAAAGGATTTCTTTTTAAAAAAGATTTCATCCCCGAAATGTTGCTTTTATTCATTAAGATAAAACCAAACAATTAGAAAATCAATAATAAAAAGCACATATTTAGTAAGATCAAATTTTTAATATAAATATGCAATTAAACTTCCCCGTCACACGATTAAATATAAAGTACAATTGCTCGTGTATTAGTATTTAGATATTGTCAACAGTATAAATAAATGTAAAACAATCTATCAATAATAGGTTTAATAAAATCATGAAGAATGTGAACGTAAATAACTAAGGGAATTTGTGTCTTGGTAGTTAAATAGTATCGGTTACAGACAGAAAACACAAAAATCTCCGATTATTAATAAAAATGAAACTTACTTCTTGCACTTTACAGTGACAGTTTTCAAATTTGTGTGGGATTTACACTGTCGACATCCTGTATCATATTTAACTGAGATATATAGAATTACCTCTTATCGGGAGTTAAATTATGACATATGGTCAGTTTCGCACGAGAAACCATGCGTGTAACTATGAGCCAATAACAGGACCTGTGGGTATACCACCAGTACGATAATTTAATTATTTACAATATTTTATATGTTTACTTAAGAGCAAATAGTTCAGATATGTAAAATGATAATAATCTTGATTTAACTCAGTTCTACTCTTTTCTTGAAAGATATGTTGTAATAATTATTTACATTGATGTGCCGATGAAAATCGGTGGGAAGGCGTTTAAGATATATCTATAAAGTTTGTTAGAGACAGAAGAACGAGATTTCTTTGGAAAGTTACCATAGCCGATTATTGACAGCCGGTGACATTCCGCTGACCTCCCGGTAAACGCGATTAGGCGTGAGATAGTTTATTTAGCTTCAGGAGCGACCCAAGATTTCAGAGTGAGCAGACTTGAAAGTCGCTCGCTCTGATGTCGTTTCTCGATCCGCGCGGAATCAATATGGCTGGGGTGTTGAAAATAAAGCTTTAGAAGAAAACAACAAGTCTTGTTTTTTAATTTAATTTAAACAGGAACTGACCATCCCAACCCGAAGAAATCACATGGAAAAGCAACCTCCAGAAGAAGTCCC
>CM042137.1:107378970-107386470 GCA_023376005.1 Doryteuthis pealeii | reverse complement strand
AGAATCCTTGGTTGTTCCTTAGTGAAGAATCCTTGGCTGTTCCTTAATGAAGAATTCATTGGTTAAAGCAGTGTCCTTGGTTGCTCCTCGTGTTAGGCAGAATCCTTCTGCTTAAAGCAGAAGTCACTGGTTGTTTATCCGTGTGTTCCGTGTCAATACCAGCAGATTGAAACGGCTTCAAGATCAGGCGATTAATAGTTTAACGAACCCGTATTCAAACGTGTTAATTGGGTGACTTTAATCTACGCGATCACTGCAGAGTCTATAGTTAAAGTGATGGGCTCTAACACCACCTTCTATAACAAAAATATCTCCAAACAGCTGGATATGATATCATCTCGGAAATCCAGAGAGAAGTTTTAGGGCTGATCCACACGGAAATAGTTACTTTCATGACGGGCATTATGCTTGTTTTAGGAAAAATCCACCAAGGATAGATAAAACATAATTACAACATCATCAAGTCGATGTCGATAGCACGGATCTCCACGACCTTTTCGCCACTCGTCCCATTGACTACCACTTCTGCGAAGGTTCTATACACAGCACCAGTTATCATGCAGAGCCTAATCAATGTAGGTTTTTGCCAAGCCGGATCACTAGTGTGTCCAATTGTAAGATTCCTATATGAGAACGTCACTTATGAGTTCGTCCTTGCTTCATCCCGCATTGTTCAGCATGTCTTGTATGTCTTAACCGGATGGTTGTAGGATAGGAGGCAAGTGACCGTTACAAGCCGCTAGTTTTGCTGTATACTTCTTAAAATTGAAAGCATTTTATCTATTTACTGTACATCTGAAAGATTAAAAAAAGACTTTGGTTAAATTTTAATTACGTCACGAAAGATTATTACTCTTCAAGAATATTTTTCTTTCTCATCATGTTACAATTCATGAGAGGTCATGCATTGTGAACACCCCTGTAGCTAGGAATATTTGAATTAGCGTCTTTGATTTGAATCAAGAGGAGTCTTATTGGAAAATTACCAGTGACGGTTATACCTTTTGGATCCCTTGAAACGCGCAATGACAGACGCGTGAGCGATAGTTTAGAGTTAGATTCGCACCCGACTTGGAAGCAGAGCAGACGTGATTGTCCCCTACCGGCATCATCTCATCCCCGCGGCGGAATTGAACCAATATGCGGCTAGAAGAAAATAAAACTTTGCATCAAGTAAAACTATGGTCTTGTTGCGTTAATTAATTATTAAAGACAATTTTAGCCCAGTCCAGAAGATAGAGAATTAGCCAAAGAAGAAATCAACCCCAGTAGATAGAAGTCAACTATAAAATTGGTGTCCGACGAGATAGAATAAACAGGCTAGACGAGAAATAGAATCAGCAAGTAAACCAGCAAGTACAAGTAAGACCGCCTCTCTATCTAATCTCTCCTCTCTCTCTCCTCTCTCTCTCTCTCTATATATATATATATATATATATATATTATTTGTGAATTTTTTAATATAAAAGTTTTTCATAAGCAACTACCCAGGTTTCAGGTTATTTCACATTCGTCAGGTTGCTAATCTACTGGTGTTTATTTGAAGACATGTTCTTGCTGGTTATGTTTTTTTGGACCGGCAAATTACGTCGATTCATTTATGTGGACGCTTCTTTATGTTTTCGGTTATCTATTATATAATATATATAATATATATATTAGTATATATATATATATTATATATATATGGTGGAGATGTGAGGAATGAAAGAAACAAAAAACTCAGACAAAAAGTGTGTAGGATATATTTCACTAGAGCTTTGAGCTCGGCCATCATCAGGCGTTTTAATGAATTATAGAATTATCATACAAGTGTTTTATAGAAAGGGCGTAGTGTTGGCGGGAAGGGTGATAGGAGGGAGGTCAAGTGGGGTAAGTGTTGTGAAGCGAGAGGTTTAAGGTGAAGCAGGTGAATCATTGAGAGGAGAGAAGGAAACAGAAGGGGAGATAGAGTATGAGCAGGGAGAAAGTAGAGAGATACATTGTAAAAGTAACAGGTTAGGGGCAGAGGTTTTGGCCTTCTTGGATGAGGAAATTTGATCAAAGCAGCAGCAAAAAGGGTGGGGATGGTTAGGCAGAGTAGCCATTGGAGTGTTAGGGAAGGGGTCAGGAAGATTGAAGTTTGGTTATTGTAGGAGATTGGGGAAGTGGTTAGGCGAAAGGGAGAGGTTGGGGTAAGGAGGGAATTTGTTTTTTAAACGACTGATGATGCCGAAGCTCCAAAGTTCTAGTTGAAATATATCATACACACTTTTGTCTGAGTTTTGTTCTTTCATTCCTCACATCTCCAACCACATCTTTTTGATTCATTCAATCCTTTTTCCATTATATATATATATATATTATAATATATATATATATTAATATATATATATATAAATATATATATATATACCCGAGTATAGCAGATGTATATATGATACGCTAATACAAACAATCCTCTTTTTCGATCGGCCAAGCAATTCTAAACAATGTGTCTTATGACACCGATAATAACCACATGGGTTAATACTAAACTACATCGCAGTGAGGCTCTAGTTCTGCGATCTAGGCTGAGTGTGGCGTTCCCCTTCGTTTCCAGTACTTCCAGGTCACTTGGACTTCTTAAAATCCCGCCCAGTCACTGCGGACAAAAAATGCACCTACTGCCACCTCTGAAGAGGCAGTTAAAATCCCCCCAATGCCGCGTTCACCTGTGGCCATGTGTGGGTGACCCGTGATGCTTAAGGGTATAATACTATTGGCTGAGCAAGTCCATGTCTTGCAACTCCAATTTGGCTTTTACTAGGCTAGACGGACGGCCGGAGAGGCTGTCCTGATTCATTTGCTTCTCACTTCAAGCCTAGCACCTATATAATTGTCCCGACCCTATTGCTCTTATCGGCAACACCCAACCCTTTTTACCATATGTGCTAGAAAGCGGTGACTAAGGGTCATAGTATCCTGGGTATGATGTTAAACTGCATTCTAGTGCTGAGTTCCCAATTTAGAACTCTGGTGCAGTGTGAAGTCACTTTGTTGCCATCACTCCCAGGTCCACTCTGGACCCGGAGTGATAGACCTGTTAGGGTCGTATCTATGGATTAAAATAGAAAAAATGAGATTTTTAAAAATGTGTTTTAAAAGAAATTGAGTTCTTTTTTTTAAAAATGAATACGATTTTGTGCGACATATCTTTCGGCTGCCAAGTGAGGCACTTTACAGAGGGAGATCCCTTGCGGTTCCTTAAAGCATGGATAGGAAACAAAATTTATTCGGCATTAAAAATAACCCAAGTGCTGACTGCCGTAAAATCTAACACCTCACTATCCAGTCTATAGCGACCAAAAGCCAGTGTGCCTATTTTACTTACAATTTATAATTATGTCCAAGTTACATTATATAATTGCTTAGTGGAAACTGAGAGATGGCCATTCAATAAATTGCGTCTGTTTCAGCCAGGTCACGCAGTTTGTGTAGATAATGAAAGCAAAAAAAAAGAAAAGTGGAACACTACGCCATCGTCTTGGATAGGACGGAAAGGATGCTTACATATAGTTGCTTACGAAATTTTTAGATAAAAAAGTCACAATTGATTTATAGAAGCCTGTTAGGGTTAGGGTTAAGGGTTAGACTTTTTTTCCGAAGGCTTTTATTTCTGTGACTTTTTTGGCTTGGATTTGAGTATATTTATGTTTGCTTTCTCTTGGATGCGAGTGTGCAAACAGTTTATTATCATTGCAGAGTGGAAAGAAACCAAATGATTGTGATCAAGAAAAAAGTTAAAGATAAAAGCAATGATTTATAAATAAAAAAAATCAAAGCAAAAATTCGAGATTAAAAATCTGAAAACTACAACAAATAGTGGGAAAACGTACAAAACTTACTGAAAATTGAAATGGCAAAAAAAAAATTGACGCCCACTGTCAGGTGAACTATTTCGTCTGACAGTGATGTGACAACAGTTGTCGTTGCACGAATACTTACCATCTACCCCGGCAACAACCCTTGCTTCATCATTACCATAAGGAATTGGTTTATATCGAGAATCTGTCTGATCACGGAAATTGGCAAATTACAAACGCCATATTGTATTTTGCGCGAATTGCACAGCCCAAACACAAATGACAAGCGGAATGAACGTCAGGGTTGTGAAATGAATATTTATTGTTATTACTTCTGCCTGCCTTCTGTCAGTTTCCTATCTATCTATCCTTCTATCTATCTATTTACTTACCTACCTACCTACCTCCTTACCTACGGTTCCGTGTCTCTACAGCTACAACTACCAGCTTGTTCTGCTCTGTACATGGTCGATTACGTGCATAGATAATTATTATTTGGTTTAGATAAACTGTTTATTTAATATGTTTAGCATTGTAGTTTTCTACGTTCACTTTTGTATAAATAGAATTACGATTTTGATAACCAAAGTAAATAACATAAACAAGTTGTTGTTTTTAATGGCATATCAACTGTTTCCCGGTCATTTAAATAACGAAAAAAGTCATTATGAAAAACAAAGGACTCAGGTTCCTTACACTACTTGTTGTTGCTTAAGTTTCTGGGGTTCTCGGCTTCTCTTGAGGAAGGGAGAAACCATCTCCTTGAATTATTCCTTTTTCATGGAGGGGGGAAGATTTCGGAGAGGCATTTGATAGGATAATTTGCTAGCTAAACACAAATGCCTGAAAGTCGGCCATGATAGTTGGTTTTACTATTTAAGATCTCGTACCTGACCATAAGCTCCTCTAAAACCCTCAACCATACTCTCTTCTCTTGTGTCCGTCCGCGTTTGAAAATTCCAACCGACCCCCTCTCTCACTATTTCCTTTTCACCCTTTACTCTGTTGGCACTTTTCAATCAATCAGAAGCCAACAGGTCACCCTTTCACACGTCATCCCAAATTCTAGTTAATTTCCACTATTACATAACATATAACTTAAACTTTGTTTTTTTTACCATATTTTCACATTTCATCCATTTTACAGAAAAAATCATGAGCAAAATTTTGCGCCGACCCATTGGGGTGTTTGCTTCCTGTAGGAGACCCACCTCATTAAACCAACCCTGAGTCAAATTTATTTGTATGATGTCTCTTATGTTAAATAAATCATTAGCAGCTTATTATTTATGTATGTACCTGTAGTAGGAATTTTGAATAAGATAGTAGTAGAGATATTTGAATAAATTTCGTTAGATTCAGAATGACGGGTCCAGTGGAAAGTTTACCTGATAGTTATTGACGGTAATAACCTTTTTATTGACCTTTGAAAAACGTGCGATTAGGCGTGAAATAGTCAGATGCGAGCTGGCACCCAACGAGAGCGAATGTCTCTCAGGGGTTGCTCTGATGTCGCTCTCCCCTCGCAGCGGATGAAGATGGGCCGGGTTGTTGAAATAAAGCTTTAGAAGAAAACAACAAGTCTTGGTTGTTCAGTTAATTTAAACAAGAAATGACCAGCCCAGCCCGAGAAAATCAACACGAAAAAAGCAAGACAGAGAAGACCACTAGATTCAACTGAAAACATGCCGGCCGACCGATTAGAAACAGTAGAACATCTGTTAAGAACTGATTTCAGTGGAAGTTACCATAGTTGATGATTGACAACCGCTGACATTCCGCTGACCTCCCGGTAGACGCGACCAGAGATTTCAGAGTGGGTAGACTTGAAAGTCGTTCGCTCTGATGTCGTTTCTCGATCCGCACGGAATCAATGTGGGCTGGGTTGTTGAAATAAAGCTTTATAAGAAAACAACAAGTCTTGTTTGTTAAGTTGATTAAAACAAAAGATTTCTGCCCGGAAAAAGAAGTATCAACCCGTAAGAGTTAAAAACATTTCATGCTAACCCGGCCTGGTGGGAGCACAGGAAAATATATACTACCAACGACAGCAGGTACCTACAACGGCTTCAACTGCTTCGGTCAAGGGATATACGCACCACGAACAAGCACATTTAATGCATGATATACTCAGCGACAATTGAGGTAGCGATCTCGTGGTTACATAATTCATAAGCAGCTTATGATTTATGTACGTACCTGTTGTAAGAATATTTGAATAAAGTTTGTTAGAGACAGAAGAACGAGATTTCTTTGGAAAGTTACCATAGCCGATTATTGACAGCCGGTGACATTCCGCTGACCTCCCGGTAGACGCGATTAGGCGTGAGATAGTTTTAGCTTCAGAGCGACCCAAGATTTCAGAGTGAGCAGACTTGAAAGTCGCTCGCTCTGATGTCGTTTCTCGATCCGCGCGGAATCAATATGGGCTGGGGTGTTGAAATAAAGCTTTAGAAGAAAACAACAAGTCTTGTTTTTTAATTTAATTTAAACAGGAACTGACCATCCCAACCCGAAGAAATCAACATGGAAAAGCAACCCCAGAAGAAGTCCACTGGATCGACTGAAGAACATGGCTGCCGTGTCGAAGTAAGCAAAGGTTAAAAAGTAGAAACCTCCATCTCATATACCCTATCAACTAATCTGTCTGTCTGCCTGATATGTCTCTCTCTCTCTCCTCTCTCTCTCTCTCTCTCTCTCTTCTCTCTCTCTCTCTCTCTCTCCACACACACACACACATGCGCGCATTATATACCCGAGATATTTTGTGGGTATATAACACTTGTTATTTTTATTTGTCTATATTATTTATTTATCTATTTATTTTAAAGAAGTTTGAATACCATTTCGAATTAGTCACTTTCACTGAGATTTAAACTAAGAATTAACACGTGTCCTCATTTTTAGATGGTAAATTTCGCTTCATAATTCAAATGAAAATTATTTGGTTATTCTATATATAGTCTATTTCTTTTTTTTTTAAGTATGAGTAATACTGATTAAAAATTTAGTATAATTTGTTCTACCGAAGTAAGGCCGTATATGAAAAAAAAAAATTAATTCAGTCTAAGTTTCTGTTGAGTTACAATTAAAAAATTTATTCGTTTTTAACAAAAAGCTGAATATTAAAAGTGTGCCCTTATTGTTAGGTTTCCTGCTCGGAGCCGCGTATAGGTCTCAATTCAGTACCTCTATAGTTAAGTAAATAAAAAAAAGAATTCATAATTAAAAATGTGGTGTCCTTAACAATAAAAAAAAGCTAAGAATTAGAAATTTTTTTTTTTTTTCGTTGCACAATCTTTTTTTTGGTTTGCATTTAAAATGTATTTCTAAAAAGTACTCCCTAGTTTGGAAAAATTTTCAAGCTTCCCTTGAGTTGCTCCCAAAATTAAGGTATTTTTTTTTACAATTTTTACTACATGCAAACATAATTTAAAAAAACTATGAAATTCGAAATTTTGCCTATAGAATCTATTGAACCATTTAACTACAGATTTCACTTCCTCATCACTGAAATGAATGTTTGCTTCTGAAACCCTATTTCATGAGCCTAAGTGATGATAGTCTGAAGGTGCTGAATCTGGTGAGTATGAAGGATGCGGTTAAAGTTATCCACCCGAATGAGGCGACTTTTCTCCCCTTATCCTGATGCTTGTGTGTAGTCGAGCATGTCATG
>CM042137.1:107343970-107373970 GCA_023376005.1 Doryteuthis pealeii | reverse complement strand
TGTTTTTTGGACCGCAAATTACGTCGATTCATTATTGTGGACGCTCTTTATGTTTTCGATCTATATATATATATATATATATATATATATTATATATATATATATATATATGGTGGAGATGTGAGGAATGAAAGAACAAAACTCAGACAAAAGTGTGTAGATATATTTCACTAGAGCTTTGAGCTCGGCATCATCAGTCGTTTTAATGAATTATCGAATTATCATACAAGTGTTTTATAGAAGGGGTAGTGTGGCGGGAAGTGGTGGATAGGAGAGGAGGTCAAGTGGGTGGGTAAGTGTTAGTGAGGAGAGGTTTTAAGGTGAAGCAGGAATCATTGGAGAGGAAGAGAAGGAAATCAGAAGGGGAGATAGAGATAGTGAGCAGGGAGAAAGTAGAGAGATACATTGTAAAAGTAACAGGTTAGGGGCAGAGGTTTGTGGCCTTCTTGGAGAGAAATTTGATCAAAGCAGCAGCAAAAGGGTGGGGGATGGTTAGGGCAGAGTAGGCCATTGAGTGTTAGGGAAGGGGTCAGGAGATGAAGTTTGGTTAGTTGTAGGAGATTGGGGAAGTGGTTAGGCGAAAGGGAGAGGTTGGGGTAAGGAGGGAATTTTTTTTAAACGACTGATGATGCCGAGCTCAAAGTTCTAGTGAAATATATCATACACACTTTTGTCTGAGTTTTGTTCTTTCATTCCTCACATCTCCACCACATTCTTTTGGATTCATTCCAATCCTTTTTCCATATATATATATATATATATATATATATATTATATATATATATATATATATATATATATATATATATATATACCGAGTATAGCAGATGGGTAATATATATACGCTAATACAACAATCCTCTTTTCGATCGCAAGCAATTCTAAACAATTGTGTCTTTATTAACACCGATAAATAACCACATGGGTTAATACTAAACTACATCGGCAGTGAGGCTCTAGTTCTGGATCTAGGCTGAGTGTGGCGTTACCCCTTCGTTTCCATTACTTCCAGGTCTACTTGGACTTCTTAAAATCCCGCCCAGTCGACTGGGACAAAAAATGCACCTACTGCACCTCTGAAGAGGAGTAAAATCCCCCCAATGGGGTCACCTGTTGGCCATGTGTGGTGACCCGTGATGCTTAAGGGTATAATACTATTGGCTGAGAAGTCCATGTCTTGCAACTCCAATTTGGCTTTTACTAAGGCTAGACGGACGGCCGGAGAGGCTGTCCTGATCATTTGGCTTCTCACTTCAAGCCCTAGCACCTATATAATTGTCCCGACCCTATTGCTCTTATCGCAAGCCCCAACCCTTTTTACATATGTGCTAGAAAGCGGTGACTAAGGGTCATAGTATCCTGGGTATGATGTTAAACTGCATCTAGTGCTGAAGTTCCAATTCTTGAACTCTGGTGAGTGTGAAGTCATCTTTGTTGCCATCACTCCCAGGTCCACTCTGACCCGGAGTGATAGTACCTGTTAGGGTCGTATCTATGGATTAAATAGAAAAAATGAGATTTTTAAAAATGTGTTTAAAAGAAATTGAGTTCTTTTTTTAAAAATTGAATACGATTTTTGTGGACATCTTTCGGCTGCAAGTGAGGGCACTTTACAGAGGAGATCCCTTGGGTTCCTTAAGCATGGATAGAACAAAATTTATTCGGCATAAAATAACCCAAGTGCTGACATGCCGTAAAATCTAACAACCTCACTATCCGTCTGATAGCGACGATAAGCCAGTGTGCCTATTTTACTTACAATTATAAATTATGTCCAAGTTACAATTATATAATTGCTTAGTGGAAACTGAGAGATTGCCATTCAAAAATTGGTCTGTTCAGCCAGTCACGCAGTTGTAGATAATGAAAGAAAAAAAAGAAAAAAGTGGACACTACGCCATCGTCTTGGATAGACGGAAGGATGCTTACATATAGTTGCTTACGAATTTTTAGATAATGATTGAAATAAGTGTATTCACACAGATATATATTTTCGTAGATATATTTATTCCCGTAAATAATCAGCAACCTTCGATATTTTTAAGGGGCAGTTCCAGAGTGAGTCTGGGTGGAAGTAAACAAACCCTGCTAGAGTGTTCCGGGCTTAACTGTAGATAATGGTCAAAACTGATACAATGGCTTCGGCATTTAAATAACCCAGCAGGTGTTAACATGCCGTAAAACCAACCAACCAACCAACCAATAATCTCAGAAGGCTGGTCGATCTATCGATCGATAAAAAAAACTGATTGAAGCCAGATTTATTTTTATCTACTCACCGTCTCAGGTCCAAGGTTTCTGGCTCGACTTCAAACGGGAAAAATTGACCCTAGCTGGACGACGGCCTGAATAATCTGTGCGCGCCAATTGGAAATCCACTGTAACATTGATTCGAATCAATAAGCAAAGTGAAGCTGTCTGACATATCAGCCAAAATCAAATACTTGGATCACAACCGAATGAATAAGCACTTAATTTTATTCTATTTGTTTATTTTTTATTTATTCATTTTTTTTTTACATGACTTAGTCATATTAACCTAAGGCCATTGTACGATATCTAATAGTAAATGATGAAATTATTTGCGTGTGAAACAGCACTACTGTTTTTCTATCATATAATAAAAGAAAGTAACCAAGAAATAACTAAAAGAAAGTAACTAAGAAGGTGTTCAAAGGTAGCATGATTGGGTAGGAATGACAATTAATCAGGAACTGTTCAAAATGACAACTTTTTATCGTATAGATAAATCGTATAAGAACAAAATAAATATGTCGTAGAGAATATACATATTTACCAGCCCCTCAGCACGAGTAAGATGTGACATGAGGTCAATTTTGAAGCGGAGTTTAACAGTTTTTCCTTCTCCTAGATTGGTTGACATACTAAGTTTAAACAGCCCGTCCTGTCTTACTATTTACGCATAGCTGAAAGGAAAATCTTTGGATTCATCCCTTTCCGAGGGCATTAGTGTTATGTGAAATGCAAAAAGCCTTGTCCAGGATTTGAACTCGGGTCATTTTCTACGACGATAACCGTTACACGACAAACACCTCACATGTAAATGGTATAAGCACAAATCAAATATGTTGTTAGTATTATAGTTCTGGTGATATGCAGAGTGTGGTTCATCTCTTTGTTATCATTACACCCAGGTCTAATCTGATCCAAAGTGGTAGTCCCTCTTTGAGTCTAAAATTGAACACCCATCAAGAATAAATAAAACAAAACATCTTCGGCATTAAAAAAAACAACGGTTGATATACCGTAAAATATAACTAACCAAACAACCAATAATTTGCCAGTCGTAAAACCAAGTTTCAAAAGCAAACGCACAGTGTGCACTAGCACAAGCCATGATAGTGACTGAACTTATCTGGAAAAAAATAATAAGACATTAGCTAGACTAGCAAATTAATGCACACTCCGGGTCCAAGTATTTAAGTTTTAATGTAATAAAATATTATATTAAGATGGAAAGGCTAATAAAACTAAATAAGAATGCAAATAAAAAGATTTGAAACAGTGATGTATCATAGAAAAAACTAATAGAACTGAAACTTACTCTTTCATCTCTCCTGTCTTTCATTGCTAAATTTTCCTAATTTAACTATTTAGTTAAAATTGGAAGTAAATAAAAAATACAGTTATTTCTTTTTGTTAAAGGATTTATTTTAAGATTTATTGCTTTTATTCATTAAGATAAAACCAAACAATTAGAAATCAATAATAAAAAGCACATATTTAGTAAGATCAAATTTGAATATAATATGCAAATTAACCTTCCCGTTCACACGGTTAAATATAAATACAATTGCGTGTTATTAGTATTTAGATATTGTCAACAGTATAAATAATGTAAAACAATTCTATCAATAATTGTGGTTTAAACAAAATCATGAAGAATGTGACGTAAATAACTAAGGGAATTGTGTCTTGAGTAGTAATATAGTATCGGTTACAGACAGAAAAACACAAATCTCCATTATAATAAAGATGAAACTACTTCACTTGCACTTTACAGGTGACAGTTTCAAATTTGTGTGGGGGTATTACACTGTCGCATCCTGTATCATATTTACTGAGTATATATAGAATTACCTCTTATCGGAGTTAAATATGACATATGGTTAGTTTCGCATGAGAAACCATGCGTGTAACTATGGCAATTAAACAGGACCTGTGGATATACACAGTACGATAATTTAATTATTACAACATTTTATATGTTTACTTAAGAGCTAAATAGTTCAATATGTAAAATGTATAATAATCTTGATTTAACTCAGTCTTACTCTTTGTTGAAAGATATGTTGTAAAATATTTACATTGATTTGCCGATGAAAATCGGTGGGAAGGCGTTTAAGATATCTACATTAATTTGCCGACAAAAAATTAACAAAAACACGACCGGAAAATATCTGAGTTTGGCCGGAAATTACCAAAATATCGTCCGTTATTCACAATTTCAATATTACAAAAAAAATGTAACTTTTTTCATTCATTTTAATTTTCCGTTAGGCATTGAAGCGACACAAGAACATTGGAGACGTTATTTTTAGATTACCCCTTATTTATATCAGTCCCTTCAACAGATTATATTCTAGATTCATAGGGCCTAGAAAAAATGCATCGACCGAAATGGCGATTATGTAGAAAAATAAATACATGTTCAAACTTTAAAAATGATCTAAATATCTTTGACAATAAACAATAAACGTTTCTGTGATTTCTAAATATTTTGGAGACGTTACCTTTTAAATTTAGATACAAGGCCGGGTTAGCTCAGTCGGTAGAGCGTTCGGCTAGAAACCACAAGGTTCCTAGTTCGATACCGGTCGTCGCCAATTCAGCGTATGAGTAGCATAGTGATCTGTGCGGTAAAGTAAGGAGCTGATGGTAGGTGTGGTGCTGCACCTCAGATGCCAAAACAATATCCTTGGTCTAGCGCTATTGAAAAGGGGATAGACCCCCTCGCTGACTGGCTGATACCGACTTTAGGCCGCCCCGACGACTTTACTTACCTTTTAGATTACCCGCTCATTTACATTAGTCCACTGACTCAACATAGTGTATTATATTTTCAATTGAAAAATTGTTTTCATTTGACTGGTCGCAACAGGCTGTTAGTCATCTTTGTTTCGGGATTACATGAGCAACCATATCAAGCCACGTCACTTCCGGAAACTAATTAAGAAATCGTTGAAGAATATGCAGCCCCAGAACCGTGGTGAAAATGCTTCGAGGTCTATGAAATGTAAGCGTAACACGCAACGCAATTAAGATCGTATAAAACCATAAATGTGTCACCCCAATATGGCGGATTTATTGTCGCTTGAGTGGCAAACCAATTGTCATGGGAATCCATAACTGAAGAAAATAAAACAAGAAATATATATATATATCTACCCTCTAATGTAAAGTGCAATGGGAACAGGACTGCTATGTAGTTATGACTAATAATAAGTATCCCAGACCTCTAAAAGTACGAGGACAGTCTCCAAAACATTTTGAAATTACAGAAAAGTCTATTGTTTATTGTCAAGGATATTTACATCATTTTAAAGTTTGGACATGTCGATCCGTGTTCGAATCCCGGACGAGGCTGCGCTGATGCCATTTAGAAAAAGGCATGAATCCATCTCTTGTAAAGTTATGGGTAAGTAGTTAAGCCATCTGTTTCTGATTTCTGATTTGCAGAATTTTAACCGATGCTGTAGCTTCGGTTCTGAGCAAAGAATCAACCTATCTTTTTGGTACAAATAATGCTCAAAATATGTGAAATAATAATAGAAAACATATCATAGATGCAGTGCCACATCGGGATATTGATCTTGCTATGATAAAATCAGGAATCATCAATAACTTAAAATTGGTTGACATTAAGACTTTTCTGGGGTTTATTCCTTGGGCAAAAATACAATTATAACCCGATTTTAGTAGTAGGGAAGCTCTAGAACTCATTTTACAGACAAAAATAGATTACAAAAAGTCGCATATTTTCACGAACCCCACCAAATTTGGAGAGCTAAAAATTGACATAACTCCACCAATTTTTGGAAGTGAAGGCTCACATTTTGGGGATTGTCTAACGTTAACATAGTCCACACATGAAAAAAAAAAATTTGAAGGGGGTGGGTGACAATTTTACTTTTTTCTGGATGATCTGACATGGAATTACCCATATTTTTGCATTCGTGAGATGAGGGATGATAATAAGCATTATTTTGATTTTTGGAACAGTTGTCCTCATCTTATTGTGAAATACACATACAAAACGTTTCATCGTTATTGCTTATTGTCAAGGAAGGATATTTACATTATTTTAAATTTGATCATGTATTTATTTATTTTTGCATAATCACTGTTTCAGTCGATGCTTTTTTGTAGACCCTTTGTCAGTTTTTATATGCCTATGATATACCAACTCGCAGCCATATCATTGAGGAAGCATTGAACCTCGTCGTCGTCGTTGCAAAATCCCTAAACTACTTTCGGACGTTTTTGACTTCCATGAACTATTCGCCATACACTTTCGATCGTTTTAATGCCTTTTATGTTCAAAAACGGAATAACTGCGTGTACTTCTCACTTGTTGGTTAGCGTCAATGGGAAGCTACATGAGAAACGACTTCCAAGTCAAGACTGAACGTAGCAGCGAGGGACAGACAGGAGCAGGCACAGGCGCATTCACAACAAACACAACAGGGTTTCCGATAGCCGCACGAACCGTTTTCCTGTGTTCCCAGCGCTTTGTAGGCCTTACTTTTGGGATTACTCTCGCTACATGGTAGAATCCTATTTAACCAACAAAAATTCCAGTGATGAAATTGTACTTGCGCATTATTTGAAATGAAGTTAGCTGTTATCAAAAACAGTTTTTTATGTTATTTTCGAGTTAAAACATGCGGTTGCATTGAAAATACCAATTTTGCCGATTTTAATTTTATTACGGTAGAGAAAATGGCCGCTTCCGGTTTCTTTCTATAAAATAAGCAAGGGAAACCACTCTCATTGTCTTTTCTTTTCAATTCATTTTATTATCAATGAATTTTATCTGTTAATTAATCTACCCATTAACTACCCCTTATTTCCCATTAAACTAACCCTAACCCTAGCCCTAATCCTGTCTTCTTTTGTCCTAGTAGATCACATGCCATGAATAGTAAATCAATAGTAGATCCCAAACCTTCGGTAGATCACATATTGGAAGAGCACCAAAATACCTATAGCGAAAATGAAATGAGAAATATATATATCTTTATTATAATGGCGAATGTGTATTTGTCTGTCTATAACCGGAACTATATTCAAAATTCACTTAAATTGTATTTATATATACAACAAAATAGCGGTTTACTGTATGAACGGGAAGGCCAAAAATGAATTAAAAAATGAATAAAAAATTTTAATCACCGAATGAAAATGAAAGAAAGCGAAAAGATAGACAAATACTTTGACCTTGCCAGAGAACTAGGAAAACTATGGAATATGAAAGTGAAGGTTGTGCCAATTGTAATTGGTGCCTTGAAACGATCCCCAAGAGTGTAGATAAACTGGAAATCAGAGTAAGAATCGAGACTATCCCGACTACAGCACTATTGAGATCGGTTAGAATACTCAGAAGATTACTGGAGACCTGGGGAGATTTGCTGCCACTCAGCCTCCAGTGAACCACCGACTACGGCAGGTATGAAAACCTCATAACAATAATAATTCAAGTAAGCAGAGGAGGATTTGAGGCCATCTAAACCACAACACTTCAAAAAAAACTTCGAGTAAACAGAGGAAGAATCGATGCTATCTTGACCACAGCACTGCTAAAATCAGTTAGCATCCTTAGAAGACTTTTAAAGATCAAAGAAGACTTGCTGTCACTTAGTCCCCAGTTAAAAATCACTAGTTAGACCGGGTGTGAAAGACGCGAAAGGTGTAATATGATAATTTCTTGTTATTGGTAAATGTTGCAATAGAGGATTTAATGAGCCCAGGCGGACAGCGATATTAATACCTGTTACTTCTGTTGTCTTCACTAGAGTCCTTATCGGAAGTTGTATGAAATAAGAGAAGCGGCCATTATTATAATCAGAGCGTATTTCCGTAATGACAGGTGGCAAGGCTCATATGAAGTAGAGCTCCGAGTCTTTCAACGATTGTTGTAATAAGCATCTTTGTTTTATATACTCCACATAATTTTCGCAATAATATATATAATATGTATATATATATATGTATATATATATATATATATGTGTGTGTGTGTGTGTGTGTGTGTGTGTGTGTACAGATATTTACAAGGTGTATCATAAAAGTATCGAGATTGAAGCTGTATTTACCAAGATAGAAATGAACAATGAATTGGACGTGAATTTTTTTTTAGAATACAAGGTGTGTTATAAAAGTGCCGAGTTTGAAGCTGTATTTGCTAAGATAGAAATGAACAACGAATGGAACCTTTTTTTTTTTCAGAATACAAGGTGTGTCAATAAGTACAAAAATCCTGATACTTTTTTTGACACACACTGGTATATATATATATATATATATATATATATATATATATATATATATATATAATCCAAAAGTCCAGAGAAGAAATCTTCCTTACGACACAAGAGTTTTATTTTAAAATAAAACCAAGTCTCAGTTTGAGAGCTCAATGTGTGCTCTTAATGTTAGAGTCACAGAGCAAATATATAAGTAAAGAAATAATAAAAGACTTAGATATTAGAAATAACAAAAGTCTTAGAGATTAAGCTCCCTGAAATAGACTATAATTCTAAATCTCTAAGTCTTTTGTTATTATATATATATATATTCCCTACGTCATTGTTTTTGTTTTTCATTCCTACCATCCCCAAAATTAATTTTCTGGCTATCTCTCGAATTACTGCTGCTGTTTTCCTTTCCTTTTGCTAAATTCATTAATTTCATGCTCCTTCCCTCGCTTTTTCCTTTCTTTTTATTCTTTTCATGTTCCTTCCTTTTTTTCTGTATTAATTCTTTTCGTTTTCCTTCTCTGTTTTTTTTTTTGTTTTTTTTGCTTAATTCGTTTCATTTTCTTTCCTTTTTTCTCTAATTCTTCTTTTCGTGTTCCTTCCCTCACCCTTTCTTTAATCCCTCGATTTCCATTCCTTTCCTTCTGTAACCCTTCCTTTCATGTTCCTTTCTTCACGTTTTCATCAGTCATTCCATTTCCCTTCATTTTCCTCTATTCATTCTTTTGTTTTTTCACTAATTTTTGCTTCAGTCATTCCGTTTTCCTTCCTTTTTTCCGTAATCATTCTTTTTGCTTTACTACTCCATTTTTGTGCTTCAGTCCTTCTGTTTAACTTCATTTTATCATTATATTCGTGTTCTTCCCGCGATTTGCTTCCAGTCATTTAATTTTCCTACCTTATTCTATATTTCTGAATATTTTGTGTTATAAGGTGTGCTGGAATCCACCAGTTAAACATAGACTCTGTGTGGCCGCGTAAATTAAAGCCAGCCAATCAACACGCTCGAAGACGTGGTTAGTCAACTATTTAATCGCCAATCTTGAAAGCCGTTCACTTGCGTGTATTCGTCACGTACGAAAGGATTCTACTTAACAGTAAGAAACACCGAGGAACAACCAAGGATTCTACCTAACACTAAGGAACACCGAGGATCAACCAAGCTCTCTGCTTAACACAGGGGATTTCCATTGCATACTGCTCAACACTTGCAGCCTAAAATGTTGCCACAAAAAATGTCCACTATATTCATTCTTTTCGTTTTCCTTCTCTCTTCTTTGCTTCAGATCTTTCGTTTCCTTCTTTGTTTTGTATTCATTCTTTACGTTTCCTTCTCTCTTCTTTGCTTCAAACCCTTCTTCTTCTTTCGTTTTCCTTCTTGCTTCAGACCCTTCGTTTTCCCTTCTTTGTTTTGTATTCATTCTTTTCGTTTTCCTTCTCTCTTCTTTGCTTCAGATCCTCGTTTTCCTTCTTTTGTTTTGTATTCATTCTTTTCGTTTTCCTTCTTCTTTGCTTCAGACCCTTCGTTTTCCCTCTCTTTGTTTTGTATTCATTCTTTTCGTTTTCCTTCTCTCTTCTTTGCTTCAGACCCTTTGTTTTCCTTCTTTTGTTTTTTCGTTTTCCTTCTCTCTTCTTTGCTTCACACCCTTCGTTTCCTTCTTTTTTTTGTATTTATTCTTTTCGTTTCCTTCTCTCTTCTTTGCTTCAAACCTTCGTTTTCCTTCTTTTGTTTTGTATTCATTCTTTTCGTTTTCCTTCTCTCTTCTTTGCTTCAAACCCTTCGTTTTCCTTCTTTTGTTTTGTATTCATTCTTTTCGTTTTCCTTCTCTCTTCTTTGCTTCAAACCCTTCGTTTTCCTTCTTTTGTTTTGTATTTATTCTTTTCGTGTTCCTTCCTTTTTTCTGTATTCATTCACTACCTTTTCCCTTTGCTTTTGTTTTTTCTCTAGTCCTTCCATTATCCATCCTTTTTTTGTAATCCTTCCTTTCATGTCCCTTTTCTCACTGTTTCAATCATTCCGTTTTCCTTTTGTTTCTGTATTCATTTTTTCACGTTCCTTCCATCACTTTTGCGTTAATCTCTATACTTCCTTTCCTTTTTCTATAATCCTTCTTTTCGTGTTCCTTCCCTCACTTTTTCTTCAGTCATTCCATTTTGATTCCTATTTTTCTTTATTCCTTTCTTTCGTTTTACCTTCCCCCTCTTTCAATCGCTCTGTTTTCCTTCCTTTTGCTCCTGATCTTTCTTTTCTTCTTCTTTTTTTACATTCGTTTAGTTTTCCTTCGTTTGTTCTGTGTTCTTCCTTTATTTTGATACATACCACTTTCTTCGTTTCGTGCTTTATTCATTATTTATTTCATACGTTTATTCTTCTATCTTTCTTTCTTTTTTCCTTTCATTCTTTTGTTATTTCATTCGCTCTATAATCTTTAATTTGCATTTTATTTCTTCCACCATCCTTTTGTTTAATTCTTTTTATTCATTCCCAGAATTTTTCTTCTTTTTTTTAATCATTCTGCTCTTCCTTTTTTTTCTTCCTTCCATCTTTTCTTCGTTTTTGTCCCCAACTCTTAGTTGTCAATTCTTCGGATTTTGTTCTCTATAACTGCCAACCAATCAAAAACTCGCAGCCATAAGTGTGCTGACACTAAAGAGGATTACCAGGAAGACAATGAGATTCATTAATTATTCATTTCCATCTTGTAAACACAGCTTTTGTCTCGATACTTTTTGATCACACATTTTAATTTAAAGAGCATTAACAGAGATTACTTTTAGAGAGAGAGAGAGAGAGAGAGAGAGAGAGAGAGAGAGAGCATCATTTTTCATCCTGTCCAAGTAACAGCCTCTCAGCCATAAGCTAGAGTCATTGATTAAAAGCTGGCATTATTGGTTTGGTTTCCTTGTTTAAAGACATATCAACCTTTATGGGTTACTAAATACCAAAGCCATCCATATAGAAAAACAGAAGAAAGTACCCAAGGTAATTAGTCCGAGAATTAGTCCGAAAGTGAACGCAATAGCGCGACTGGAGATCGAACTTACTTACTATGATGTCGTAGTCCTGCTCTTTATCCACGTCCCCACACGAACTTCACCTTGGTCCTGAAATGGGTAAATCTAAATTGCCCGTAGCAGTGTGCGAAGTGACCTATTGTCGGTAACAACCGAACAGTGAGGGAGTCTATCCGCTTTTCCCTTGCGCTAGACCAGGGAGATTGTTTTGCGTCTGAGGTGAAGCGCCATACCTACCGTCAGATCCCAGATGCTTTACCGCACAGATCAAATTACCCAAACAGTGCTACTCATTCGCTGAGTTGGCGAGGACGGGTATCGAAACTGGAACCTTGTGATTCCTAGCCGGATGCTCTACCGACTGAGCAAAACCGAGCTGCTGGGAATGAATAAAAGAATGGAACAAATAACAACAAGGAAATAAATGGTGGAAGAAACCATAAATTGCTGGTACCGTAAATCTTCGAGTATAGTCCGCCCTTGAGTATAATACGCAGGGGATTTTTAGGGGGCTGTACTTCTGAAAAAAAAATGCATCTGAATAAACATTGCCGGACAGCAAATAGAGACTTGGACATTGCTTAGAAAATATTATTTATTCTTAACCTCGTATATAGTACTCACTGGGATCTAGTGATGTTCTGAGTACGTAGTCCAGGCATATGATGAATATATATGGCGCCAGTGTATCCCCTTGAAGGACTCCGGTGACAATGTCAAAGAAGTCTGTGTCGCCATCTGGTGATCGTACCATTGCTTTTGTATTTTGGTAGAGCATCATTATAACTAAGCGACTAGAGAATAAACTAGATGGGAGCTGCACAAGAATGCTGCGGGTGATCATGAACAAAACGTGGAAACAGCACCCTACGAGAAAACAGCTGTACGGCCACCTACCACATATCACCCAAACCATCCGAGTAAGACGGACAAGACACGCGGGACACTGCTGAAGAAGCAAGGATGAACTCATAAGCGACGTCCTCCTGTGGAAGCCAGCACATGGACAAGCCAGTGTGGACCGACCAGCAAAAACGTATGTTGATCAGCTCTGTGCGGATGCAGGATGCTGCATAGAGGACCTCCCGAGAATGATGAGCGATAGGGACGGATGAAGAGAGATTGTCATGGATATCCGCGCTGACAGCGCGACATGATGATGATGATGATGATGATGATGATGATGATGATGATAGTACTCACTAGGGATTTTGGCCTTTAAATTTTGGGGGAAAAGTGCGGATTATCCTCGAGGATCTACGGTAATCTACATTTACTGAGAAAGCTTTTAACAAAGGACTTGTTAGGATACCCAATAATTAGGTAAGTCACAGCTAATATGTAGGCGCGTGGCATTATGGTTAGAGTCGTAGGAAATGGACTCGTCCACCCGTGTTAAAATCCTAGACGGGGCTCTTTGCATATCACATAGCGCTAATAACCTTGGGAAAGGTATAATCCATATATTCTCCCTCCACCTCAGCGTAAAATAGTAGGGTAGACTGGGCTCTTTAACCTTGGATAGGTAACCAGGAGAAGAAAAACTTTGAGGTCAGTCGTTGATTGGGTTTGTGGCATTCTTTGTGCACCAATTATTTCCTATCGACTGAGTCAAAAAGTGCGGATGGTCCAACACAAGCCTTCACCTCTATAAACAAAACTGTGTAGGTTGTTCATTGGATGAACCTTCATGCATCGAAATCGATGAGAGAGTCCATTTCATTTTTTAACAGCTAATATGATATGATGCCATATAACTGTAAATTATTTGTATTAAGAATCGTTACTTGAAGTTATTATTGTTTACTAAGAGCATTATTATTCACTTGAAACGATTAACAATAGGTTGGTTGGTTGGTTTTACAGCATGCCAAATCTTGTTGGGTTATTTTATGCCGAAAGCATTGTTTTATTGATTCATGATGATTGCTGAAAAAATCTTTAAAGTCAACTTTTTAAATACATTTTTGTTAACTCATTTTCTTCCATTTAAATCATATGTGTGGCCTTAATAGGCACTACCACTCCTGATCAGAATAGACCTCGATTTAATGGTGATGAAGGTGTACTCCACACTCCCAAGAGCTCCAGAAATGAAACTTCATTATTAGATGCAGCTTAAAGTCATACACACGACAACAAACTTTTGGGTGATTTCCCATGAAATACCGCTAACCGTTAAATTTAAATTTTACTCTACATAACAAAAATGATAGGCTATGCTTATTCATCATGTTTCACTTTCATCACACAGGTGACAGTTTAAAATGTGGGGGTATTTCTGCCGTATTCTGTGTTGAGTTATTATGGTATATAAGTTATGGTATATAAATCACCACTTAAACTTATAGACTCGGTGTGGTCACGTGGATTTAACTCAGCCAATCAACAGCTAGAACACGTGGTTAGTTAATTATTTAATCGCTGATATAGACAGTCGTTCATTTGGACTTTATCCGACATTGACGAACGGATCTGCAACCAAACGATCATATCCAACACTAAGGTATACTAAGGAACACTGAAAGGATCATACCCAACACTAAGGGACACCAAGGAAAAACCAAAAGATCATACCCATCATTAAGGGACACCAAGGAACAACCACGCTCTGCTCAACCAAAGGATTGTACCTGTTGGAATTTTTGTGAGATATAAGGCGTGTGGCAGATGGTCACCTCTACTTATAGACTTGCCTATAAACACGTGACCTGGGAAGGATTCCTATTGTCCAATCACTGGCAGTCCTCTGCTACTGCTGTTGTATTCATAATGTATTTATTACCAAAGGATACTATACCACAGGACTTACTGACTTACCAAAGGATTGCTATAACTCGGGACTTACTTATTTACTCTAAGTTCTTTTACAATTGGCCAAGGATGGCGGTCAGATACTTAACAGTACCCAACACTAAGGGACACCGAAGAACAACCAATGGTTTCTTCACTAAAGATCGCGCTCTACATAACACAAGGGATCTCCACTGTCAAGTGCTCTCACTTGAATCCTACAAATGGCCACAAAAATTGTAACACCCTGTACTATCAAATATATTTTGGATAAATTGTTATGACAAGTAGTTTATCATTAACCATATATCCCAAAATATCACTTTTCTTAGGTAGCCGTTAGTGATATACGAAAATATTGTCCAGAGAAAGAGTAAATATTTAATGATGCAGTTCTTTATTATACAAATCAACCAATTCTTAATTCTTACGGTCGCCAGTGATGATGGGTAAATAGATATTACTAAAAATGTTCCCAGAGTCGGTCAGTAATAATCTAGACCACTGCATGGTTGCCTCAAGTCAGAAACTTCAGTTGCATGTCTCCCAGGCTTTTACTTGGTATCGCCTTAATGTTGTCGTAATATACTGGATTTTTAAGAAAAATTACTTGATAATGTTTTAATTAGTATAGATACAAAATTAAGGTTTTAAAAATTTATAATGTTTCTCAAACATCGGACTTCATAGTCACAGGAGGCGCTGCAATTTCAGGGGCACAGAAAAACTTTTATCATAGTCTTTCGAGACTGAATTGCCAATGATGAATGAATGATGTATTTATATATACTAGCAAATATATGCACCCTCCGGGTGCAAGTATTTAAGTTTTAATAAAATAAAATATCATGTTAAATTAGAAAGGCTAATGAACTGAATAAGAATTCAGATAAAAATATTTGGAACAGAGGGGGTATGATTGAAAAATAGAACAACTTTGAAACTAACTGTTCCATCATTTTCCCTTACTCCCCTCTTTCATTGGTAAATTTTCCTAATTCAACTATTTAGTTAAAATAGGAAGTAAAGAATAATATTACAGTTATTTCTTCTTGTTAATGGATTTCTTTTAAGATTTATCCTCAAGTTTTTTGCTCATAATCATTAATATAAAACCAAACAATTAGAAATCAATAATACTAAGCACATATTTAATAAAATCACATTTTTAATATCAATATGCAAATTAGCCTTCCCTTTCACACTGTAAACCGCTATTTTGTTGTATATATAAATATAATAACATGTTGTCAGTATGTAGACATGGTTAACAGTATTAATAATGTAAAAAAATTTTATTAATAATTGAGGTTTAAATAAAAATGCAATCATGGACAATGTGATGTCAATAACTAAGGGAATAGTGATATGAGTGGTAATATAGTTTCGGTTACAGACAGAAAAGCACACAATCTCCATTATAATAAGATTTATATATGTTTATTCATGGTTATTTACATATATTTAAAATTTTATATTTTAGCAATAAAGTCGAAATTAGGTTGGCGAAAATAAATAGGAAAAAATATTTTATTGAATTTATGCATTTATGTATTTATCTGCAAAAAAATGACCTCAGGTGCTTTGGCATTGTCCCTTCCAGCTGGGAAAATTTGGCTCAAGACCGTCCTCGGTGGCGGCAGAATCTCCATAGAGGACTGTACATGTCAGAAGTCACCCTGATACAACATCATGAAGCTAAGAGGTCCATAAGTAAGCAATGGCAACAAAGCATCGGAACATCATCATCTACAGGGACAACCTACAAATGCAAAATCTGTGGTCGAGAATGTTTCTCAAACATCGGACTTTATAGTCACAGGAGGCGCTGCAACTTCAGGGGCACACAAAAACTTTATCATAGTCTTTCGAGACTGAATTGCCAATGATGAATGAATGATTATATTATATATATATATATATATATATATATATATATATATATATATATATATATATATATAATAATGTATATATATGTATTATGTTATTATTATATTTATTATATGTATATTTATATATATTTATTTTAAAAAACACTAATTATAAACTTAAGGATTATCATTCTTTGATATGTTTTAATTAATATAGATACATAATTAAGGTTTTAAAAATATATATTTTAGCTATAAAGTCGGAATTTTATTTTATTTCCAAAAATTAACATATGACTCATAAAAGGAATCCCAACAATTACTATGATTCCAGATCAGAGTGGCCCTGAGAATAAAAGCAGTGAACGAGGGGCTCTACAGCAGGGTAGGTCGATTTTTCACTTTTTTAAAACATGCAAAATTATTATGTATATTTTAGCTATGAAGTCGAAATTGCGGTCTACAAGTTCTAGGTTGGCGAAAATAAATAGTAGATAATACACAGGGAATAATTGATTATTGCTTTACGTTGTTATGGTTAGCCAATTTAGTACTAAATCTAATATAGTAAATAAATTATTACTTCTAGATCTCGTTCTTGGATTGTTATGAGATAAAGATAAATACCTAAGAATAAGACAATTCATCACTGTCACTACTAAATTGAGGATTAGGTGTGCGATACAAGAACCGTGGGTGCGTGTGTATGGATGATCGCATACCTACTCACAGATGTGTATTTGTACAAATATTCCCATACATCTCTCTCTCTCTCTCTCTCTATATATATATATATATATATATATATATATATATATATATGTGGTGTATATATATATATATATATATTATATATATATATATATAATATATATATTGATTAATTACAGGTAATTGCCTGTAATTAATAAATATATTGATTAACCCTGAAGATCCTTATGGTGAAACTCGAGTAGATTATTTCAATATACAGTACTCTACTAACGTATTTAGCCCTTTATATTCATCACAACACTGACTAATTCGATTGATACTAGTACCAACCTTCAATATTTATTTCCCAGTAAGTCATTTCGTTTATCAAACACACCACACACACACACACACACACATATATATATATATATATATATATATATATATATATATATATATATATATATATATAGTAACACAGTTCAGTGGCTAAGGTGGTATTGCCACCCCTGTCGCTACCAATAAACCGGGCTGGGTATAAAGAAAAAATGACAACTAATAAATAACAACATAGGGATAGGGATAATGGAATACCAAGAACGTCAGAAGAATATATATATATATATATATATATATATATAATATTATATATATATGTGTGTGTGTGTGTGTGTGTGTGTGTGTGTGTGTGTGTGTGTGTGTGTGAGTGTGTAGGAACAAACAAACAAAACGGGAGGGGCGGCATCAAGGAATAGAGAAAGGAATGCAAACGTAAAGAAAAAAAGAAAAGTAGAAAAAAATCAAGTCGGTAAGTCATATATATATATATATATATATTATATATATATATATATATATATGTATGTATGTTGTGTGTGTGTGTGTGTGTGTGGTGTGTGTGTGTGTGTGTGCATATAGACACATTTAATTGAATCTATGTCGAATGTCTATTTATGAATGTGTTCACAAATATTTACTTGTGAATGTGCGTACAAATGTCTAAATGTTGATATGTGTGCCATTATCCATATATTCAAATATGTACGAAGAAATATCTATGCGAATATACATATAGATATACGTCTGTGATATTTGAAATAAACTGAAATGCCAATAATCCATTTCAGTACCGGGACCCCTAAAAAAACACCTTAAATTCTTATTACGTTTTTTTATATAGAAATAGCACTGTAATGTTCAAAAATTTTAGTGAACTTATTATCATAAGCGTAAACTAGCTCCTACCTCAAATTTTAGCTTTTCAACACAAATAAAAAGCAATCAATTTCTTAAGCGGAGTTTAACAGGTTTGAATTCAGAGTTTTTTCTCCTTGGCCGGTTACCTATCCAAGGTTAAGGAGCCCAGTCTTCCCTGCTATTTATCCCTAGCTGAAGTGAGTATATGTGGATTCATACCTCTCCCAAGTATATTAGCTCTATGTGGAATGCAAGATTTTAAATGCATTAATACCAACTGTTTTGGGGCAACTCAGACGTTTCTCGAGACATCATATATAAATAAGAAGCTAATGAAGATTGAATGATGGTTATTCAAATCGTTGAGAATATAACAGAAATAACCAAGGGAATTGTGACGTTGGTGGGGATGTTTTTTCAAAATTTCCATCTGGTTGCTATATATATATATATATATATTTGAGAATTGACCTATCTAATCCTATGTCTACCTATCCAAACACAGCTGAACCCACATCCATATAAGTTTATATATATATATATATATATATATATATATATATACATATATCTTATTATAATGGAGATTGTGTGTTTTTCTGTCTGTAACCGAAACTATATTACTAATCGAGTCACAATTAACATAGTTATTTACATCTCATTCTTCATGATTTTATTTATATTTAAACCTCAATTATTAATAAAATTGCTTCACCTTTTTATTAATGTTGTCCATATCTACATACCAATAACATGCAATTGTATTTATATATACAAAAATAGCGGTTTGCAGTGTGAACGGGAAGGCTAATTTGCATATTGATATTAAAAATGTGATTTTATTAAATATGTGCTTAGTATTATTGATTTCTAACTCCTTGGTTTTATTTTAAGGAATATAAGCAAAAATCTCTCCAATGAATCTTAAATGAAATCCATTAACAAGAAAAAAATAAGTGTAATTTTATTCTTTATTTCCTAATTTAACTAAATATTTAAATAAGTAAAATTCAGCAATGAAAGACGGCAGTGATGGAAGAGTAAGTTTCATTTCTATTTTTCTATTATAACCCCACTCTGTTTCAAATCTTTTTATCTGCATTCTTATTAGACTTTCTAAATTAATACGATATTTAATTACATTTAAACTTAAATACTTGCACCCAGAGGGTGCATATATTTACTAGTATATATATATATATATATATATATATATATATACATATATATATATATATATATATATATATATATTAATTCACTTAGACGATCAATGTGTGTGTGTAGTTTATATTTTAGGGTTTAGTTAGGGATGGATATATTTAAGTGTATCTAATGATGTGTATATATATATATATATATATATATATATATATATATATATATATATATATAGTATCCAATTGCCGCTTTAACTTTTCCGTCGCAGTGGCGTCAGTAAATAATCCAAAAGTGCTCAATATATTAAAAATGTAGTGCAGTAATAATACTAATAATATTATTGTTAGAAGGAAAATAAAGGGTCCACCATGGTTTCGTTAACTAACTCGATGTAATTCAATTTAACTAAGGAATTACATCGACTTAGTTAACGTAGAGTAGGGTCCCGAGGAAATCAATTTTTGATTGAAACCATGGTAGACCATTTATTTTCCAGCAAACAAATATATATATATATTATATATATATATATATATATTATATATATACGTATAATGGAAAAGATGACTTACCGGTGAATATGGACACGATGGTTAGATGATGCAAAATTCTAACGAACCGTTTAACGCGAAGGACACACACGTGTAGTCGACTGCAATTAATCAATATATTGATTAATTCAGTGGATTTAACCCTGAAGATCCTTATGGTGAAACTCAAGTAGGTTATCACTTGTACCTATATATATATATTATATATATATATATATATATATATATAACCAATGAAATATATATATGTATATATAACATATATATTAGCTGAATATATATATAATATATATAATATAATATATATATATAATCTGAATATAAATATATATCAATATATACATATATTATCTTAATACACACACACACACATACACACACACACACATATATATATATATATATATATATGGGAGAAATATAAGGAGATTATCCGACAGTGTGTGGACAAACACGGGATCTTGTAGAAAATTGGTGTGTATTGTAGGTAGTGATGTCGAAGATGCAACGTTTCGGTCTGTTAGACCTTCTTCAGGACTTTAGGAAGAGAGTTTTTGCTTCAGTGGTGAAAAAGAAGGAAAATGTTCACCCCTGAAGCAAGTACTTTGAAGGAGGTCTAACAGACCGAAACGTTGCATCGTCGACATCATTACCTACAATAAACATCTATTTTCTACAACATCCCGTGTTTGTCTACCTTTCTCCATATATATATATTTTATATATATATATATATATATATATATAATATATATAATAAGTAATCCACAGACACGTGTTTCGGAGTATCACTCCTCATCAGTGTGTTATACCGTTTAACAGCTACCCCTGGCCGGGTTCGAGACCCGAATGAACTTTCGTTCACCAATCTTCTTACCCGTACGGCCATAGGCAGCTGTCAAATATAGGAGAATATTTAATCACTACATTTCTAAGCGGAAATGAATTCATTAGAGGCCTCAAATATATGTAAACAAAGCGGGGTTTAGCTGTGCGCCAGATACGGTGAATTTTGCAATTAAATCCCTTCTATTTAAAGTGCTCGACCAAAGTGGGAGCATATATATATATATATATATATATATATATATATATATATATATATATAAGTTTGTTCTTTATAGTATCATTGAAGAATTGTGTGTATGTGTAATATAAAGATTTTGAAGGTAATTTACAATGCAATATGTGTTGAATTTATTTAACTTTTGTTTTTTTTTTCAAAACTAAATATTTTCGGAAATAAAATTCCATCTTCAGACTTATTGAAAGTTGAAAGTATTGAAAGTACTAGGTGATTTTTTTATAGTACTTATCCCACGGCGATATTGTAATCTTCTGTTGTTTAAGAAGTTGATGAACGCCGTATATTTGAAAATTTTTTCCGTGATGTTAAATCGGCTAATTCCGTGATGTTAACCGGCTCGGCTGCTCCTGCGCGTGGTAAATGTTCGAAATTCTTTTAATTTTTACTATAAATATAAGCCTTGCTCGGCATAGTGAAATAAAGTTTGTTTCTTTATAGTATCATTGAATAATTAACAACAGAAGATTACAATATCGCCGTGGGATAAGTACTATAAAAAAATCACCTAGTACTTTCAATACTTTCAACTTTCAGTAACTCTGAAGATGGAATTTTACTTCCGAAAATATTTAGTTTAAAAAAAAAAAAAAGTTAAATAAATTCAACACATATTGCATTGTAAATTGCCTTCAAAATCTTTATATTACACACACACACACACATACACACACACACACACACAATATATATATATATATATATATATATATATATATATATATATATATAATATACCAAGCGTGTTGGTAGATCCTTGCGGAGAGAAAAAACCCAGCAGAGAGTTTGATTGTAAAAATATACTACCAAACATCAACCAGGAAGAAAAAAATTTTTGAAAAAAAGAAAGGACCAAGATATTCGTACCAACAAAAAATATTCTATTGGTACAGTATTTGGCCAAAAGAAAAAACAATTTATATGCATATATATGTATATAAGATATATATATATATTCAAATAACCGCTAGGAGAATCTAATATGTAAAAAGTGCTCGATACCTAAGTAGAGCCAAGTAATAAAGATAATCTAATGAGTCAGACGAAACTACTATTAGTTTCGCATAAAGCTCTTCAGGGCTAAAATCTGAATATGTATATATATATATATATATATATATATATATATATATATTCAGCCTATCTATAAGTGTATATAGGTAGATAGATAGATATATAAGCTAAAATATATAAATATGAGTGTGTGTGTTTGTGTATATAGTGTAGCTGAATATAAATATATATTGCTGAGTAAACGATTTATTCCTGTTAGTTGCATCTTCGTTGTTTTGTTTTGTTTTTTTGTTTTGTTTTTTTTTTGTTTTTTTTTTTGCGAAATATTAGCACAGCCATCTATCTTTTCATCTAGTTACCTGTTGGCAAATGTACAAATTCTGATAAATGAAAGTCGAGAATATTGTTGACCCATTAATAAATGATTAGCAGATAAATAAAGATTGCATGCAATTATTGAATTTGGATAGGAAATGAAAAGATGGGTCTGCAAATGGAAGTCTGAAAACGGAACTGATTTACAAACCATAATGCTCAGAGGGCGACAGTCTAGAAAGTATATTAAAACTTTTGTTCAAACATATGAATACACACACACACACACACATACATATATATATACATATATATATATATATATATATTATACTAGCAAATATATGCCCCTCCGGGTGCAAGTATTTAAGTTTTAATATAATAAAATATCATGTTAAATTAGAAAGGCTAATGAAACTGAATAAGAATGCAGATAAAAATATTTGAAAACAGAGTGGGTATAATCGGAAAATAGAACAACTTTGAAACTAACTCTTCCATCATTTTCCCTTACTCCCGTCTTTCATTGGTAAATTTTCCTAATTTAACTATTTAGTTAAAATAGGAAGTAAAGAATAATATAACACTTATTTCTTCTTGTTGATGGATTTCTTTTAAGATTTATCCCCGAGATTTTTGCTCATATTCATTGATATAAAAACCAAACAATTAGAAATCAATAATATTAAGCATATATTTATTAAAATCACATTTTTAATATCAATATGCAAATTAGCCTTCCAATTCACACTGTAAACCGCTATTTTCTTGTATATATAAATACAATTGCATGTTATTAGTATGTAGATATGGTCAACAGTCTTAATGGTGTAAAACAATTTTATTAATAATTGAGGTTTAAATAAAAAATAAAATCATGGAGAATGTGATGCAAATAACAAAGGGGATTGTAACTTGAATGGTAATATAGTTTCGGTTACACACATACAAACTCACAATCTCCATTATAATAAGATATATATATATATATATATATATATATATGTGTGTGTGTGTGTGTGTGTGTGTATTCATATCTTTGAACAAAAGTTATTTAACCCAGCTATGGGTTAAATAGTAGGGCAGACTGGGCTCTTCAGCCTTGGGTAGGTAACCAGTCTAGGAAAGGGATAACTCTGAATTCAAAATTCCTGAGGTCGGTCGTTGATTGGGTTTGTGGTAACCTTTGATGCACCAATTCTTTCCTATCGACTGTGCCAAAAGTGTGGATGGTCCAACACAGGCCTTCACCACTATAAACAAATCCCTGTGTGGGAGTTTATTGTGTGTATGAACCCTCATACGTCGATAATCGACGGGAGAGTCCATTTTATATATATATATATATATATATATATATATATATAAAATCAAATATTATATATTATGGATATCTCGTTACTATTAGTTTCATGCTTATTGCAATCATCAAAACGAGACGGTCAAAATTTTAAGATTTTAAAAACGTTGGTTTGTTTAGTGTTTATATAAACGTGAAGCGTTTTCACGCGATGGAATGTTATACCCCTAAAGTTTTAAAAAAACTGTGGCTGGTTTAGCGTGTTTATATGCCAATACTTTTTTCATTCATTCTTTATTTATTCTCTATTATATATATATATATATATATATATATATATATATAGTAAGTCGTCGGTGGCCTTGAGTCGGTATCAGCCAATCAGCAAGGGAGTCTATCCTCTTTTCCCTAGCGCTAGACCAAGAAGATTGTTTTTGCGTCTGAGGTGGAGCGCCACACCTACCATCAGCTCTTCACTTTACCGCACAGATCCCTGTGCTACTCATACGCTGAGTTGGCGTGGACCGGTATCGAACTAGGAACCTTGTGGTTTCTAGCCGAACGCTCTACCGACTGAGGAGTCTGGTTCTAAGTGTGTATATATCGTATTAGTATATATGTTATTTATATGTAAATTCTATAATATAAATTATTTGGAATTTAGTGTGAAGCATGGGATGTGAAACATATAAGAAACTCAGTTTGTGAGATGTTTCGTTGTATTTCCTACTTATATTTCGGAGACTTTACTCTCCTTCAGAACATCCCTTATATATTTCATACCCCATGCTTTATACTAAATCTCAAATAATATATATTATAGACATCTATATATACATAACATGTATACTAATATAATATATATACACTGAGAACCAGTCTCACCAGATATATCACCATAGAAGCATACCTGGATCATCTGTTATATATACTAGCAAAATATGCAACCTCCGGGCGCAAATATTTAAGTTTTAATGTAATGAAATATTATATCAAATTAGAAAGGCTAATGAAACTAAATAAAACTACAGATATAAGGATTTGAAACAGGGGGGGGTATAATCCAAAAACAGAACAACTTTGAAACTAACTCTTCCATCATTTTCCATCACATCCTTCTTTCACTGTTAAATTTTCGTAATTTAACTATTTAGTTAAAGTAGGAAGTAATGAATAAAATGAATTACAGTTATTTCTTCTTGTTAATGTATTTTATTTAAGATTCATACCTGAGACTATTGCTCATATTTATTAAAATAAAACCTAACTATTAGAAATCAAGCATATATTTATTAAAATCAAATTTTTAATATCAATATGCAAATTAGCCTTCCCGTTTACACTGTAAACCGCTATTTTGTTGTATATATAAATACAATTGTATGGTATTAGTATGTAGATAAGACCATCAGTATTAATAAAGTAAAGCAATTTTATCTATGATTGACGATTAAATAAAAAATAAAATCATGGTAAATGGGACGTAAATAACTAAGGGAATTGTGACTTTAGTACAGATATAGTTTCGGTTACAGACACACAATCTCCATTATAATAAGATTTGGTTTGAACAATCGCATAGGCAAGAAACTGTCAGTAACCAAGCGGCGTTGACTCCATGTCCCCGCTACCATAATATATATATATATATATATATATATATATATATATATATATATATATATATAATATTGTTCTGGTTCCAATAGGAAAAAATTCAATATTTTATAAAAAAAAAAAAAGGTCCGCCAAATGTATTATGTTTTCAGAAAAAAATATTTTACTCTTTTTATCTTACATATGCAACACGTGTTTCAGATCTTCTGGTATCTTCTTCATGCTTTTGAAGATACCAGAAGATCTGAAACACGTGTTGCATATGTAAGATAAAAAGAATAAAACATTTTTTCTGAAAACATAATACATTTTGCGGACCTTCTTTATTATAATATATATATATATATATATATATATATATATATATAAATATATATACATACATATATATATACATATATATATATATATATATATATATATATATATATATATATATATACATATATATATATATATATATACATACATATATATATATATATATACATATATATATAAATATAGATATACATATATATATACATATATATATATATACATACATATATATACACATATATAACATATATATATATACATATAATATACACATATATATATATATATATATATATATATATATATATATATATATCGTTATTTCCCATATCTATTTGTTTACTCTAAGGACACAACGCACTCATTTCAGCGGAACTTTAATGCATTATTAGCGAATTAATATTTGAAATTAATTCCCGATTGGCAAGGTGCAATATATATATATATATATATATATATATATATATATATATATATATATATATATATGCGTGTGTGTGTGTGTGTGTGTGTGTGTGTGTGCAATGTCATTATTATTTACATTATGATAATGATTTAATTATCATGACCGATATATATGAACGAGCTGAAATAGATAGATAGATAGACAGATAGATAGATAAATTGAATGAATGAATGAATGAATAGATAGATAGGCACACAGCCACTCAAATATAGAAGCATATCACCACTAATTTCTAATTGCATGCATTTTTAATTAGGACAAGGAAGGGAGTTCATTTTTCCCGTGAACCAACCAGGGAAATCATTTCAACCTTTTAATTCAACCCTGACCCCCTGATTCCTTGACCTCCTGACACTAATATGTCAACCTGATTTAAGGTAGAGGCTTCTACTTAGGAAACATATTTTCAATGTTCCAGTCCTGTATATTATATAGAATTTACACAATCTCATTATTTAATATGTGGCCCTGTAAAACGATGAGGATTATTTGCTAATTTGTATTATTTAGATTTTTCGGGCTGTTCTCCTCACCTTTATTGTTATATACACAAAATTTCGGTCGATGTTCCCCCTGGCCTCCTTCGTCGGAATCGGGTGTCATCACGGAACTTCGAACTGAACGCATTGGGGTGGGTTGTTCTATAAAAAGCATGGCGTTGATACAGTTCTAAGTGACAATCATCTGCCAGCTGCAAGTTCAATCCTGGCTACAGGTGAAAATAATGTATAATACATAACACTTGTACCCGGTCATGGTTAACAGAATGAGAAAACTCCGAATCCGAGGGGAACTGGGCGTAATGGAAATAAAGAGGTGTTCCACACTCCCTAGATCTCCAGAACTGGAACCATGACATCAAATGCAGTTTGTTTTTTTGTTTTTTCAGTTCCAGCAGACCACAAGGTGAAGATGAAGGTAAACAAAAACATGGACAAATACCTGGAACTTGCCAGAGAATTGAAAAAGCTATGGAATATGAAGGTCAAAGTGATACCAATTGTAGCTGGTACACTTGGAACAGTCTCAAAAAACTTGGAAAAAAGACTGGAGAATCTGGAAATCATAGGAAGAATTGAGACCATCCAGAATACTGCATTGCTGCAATCTTCTAGAATACTCAGAAGAGTCTTGGAGACCTGAGGTGACTTGTTGTCACTCAGACTCCAATGAACCATCGGCTACTACAGGTGTGAAAACCTCATCTATAATAATAATAATAACAAGAAAAAGAGAACTTGTCAACTGGCAGATTTTGCAGTTCTAGTTGACCACAGGATGAAGACGAAAGAAAACGAAAAGATAGACAAATACCTGGACCTTGGTAGAAACCTTTTTTTAAAAAGTGGAATATGAGGGTGAACGTGGTACGATTTGTAGTGAACTGAGGAAACTGTGGAACATGAAGGTGAAGGTCGTGCCAATTGTAATTTGTGCCCTTGGAACGGTTTCTAAAACTCTGGAAAAGAATTTGGGTAAATTGGAAATCAGAGGAAGAATCGAGACCATCCTAACTAGAGCACTGTTAAGATCAGCTAGAATACTCAGAAGAGTCCTGGAGACCTGCGGAGACTTGTTGTCACTCAGCCTCCAATGAACCACCGGCTACTACAACCTCATCTAAAAAAAATACTACCTCATCTAAATAATAATAATAATAATAATAATAATAATAATAATAATAATCGAGACCATCCTGACAACAGCATTATTAAGATCAGCCAGAATGTTCAGAAGATTTCTGAAGACTTTAGGAGACTTGTTGTCACTCAGCCTCCAGTGAAATTCCTCCAGCTAAGGCTGATATGAAACCTTGCCAAGTGTGAAATAATAATAATGTGTAGTCTTCAGATGAATACATGAAAGAATGTTTTTAGTAAAGGTCTATTTTTATTAACATGACAACACAAATTCCTTTCATTCCCTCGTTATCCATCCACATCGGCCATCAATCTTGGGGTTCAACTACAGGTCATTACCTATCAATCATCTAACCTCATCCGATTTTGAATTTCAACGAATTTTAATTCAAGATCTAACTACACTAACCGCTCAAAAACACGGTTTGTCAATATATAAACCCTGGTTTCTCCTGCAGTACTTAGCATGTCTTGTTCGTCTTACATGCATGACTTGTGAGATGGGAGGTAAGAGGCCATAAAGCTGCTTTTTATGTGGTGCTGCTTCCAGGATCTGTTCAGAAGAGCACACAATATCTTTACGTCGTTCCCATCTAAATGATTCCTGACAATTGGCTTTTTAGGGTCCCAAAAGTTAGTTATACACCATATTCTTTTTTTTTCTTATTATGTGTGAGCAAAAGGTTTCTAGCGACAAACTAGTTTTAAGTGTGCTGTGACAAGGGGGTTAAATTTTAGGTACCGGACATGTATACCGAAAAGAGGGGTTCCCTTAAGGAAAAATTGTGATATTGTAAAAAGTACCTGGTACCAACTTTTTTCATGACCGTTCCGAACAAAAATTATCAACCGTCCCCAATGGGGTTTAGGCCGTCCCGAAATCAAAATATTTTTGTTTAATTCATTACCATCATCTATACTTGTCAGTCATTAGTAACATAATAACATGTAATAAAACATTAAGAAAAGCTGAAGCAGTTGACAGAAACATTTATTTATAATCAAGAATAATATAATATAAATCATTCATTTATATATCTAGATGATAAATTTAAATAATTTATACCGCCCTGTCGGCTGGGGCGTTAGAATGCACCGACTGCACCTCTGCAGAGGGGTAAAACTCCTCCAATGGGGCTACCAGTTGGCCGTGGGTGGCGACCCGTGATGTTTAAGGATAGAACTCAGGTGGCTGAGCAGTTCATGACCTGCAATACTCCACTTTGGCCCTATCTTGGGCTAGACGGGCGGTCGGAGAGGCCCCCTCCGATCAATTGGCTGGTTACGTCAAGCCCTAGCACCTATATGATTTTCCCAGCCCTATTGCCCTTATGGCAAGCGCCAACCCCTTTTTATCATATGGGTGCTAGAAGGCGGTGACTGAGGATCTACATGTCCTGGGAATGACGTTAAACTCTATCTGATGGTGAGGTTCCAGTTTGGAGATTTGTGAAATGTGGAGCACCCCTTCATCACCATTGCTCCCTGGTTCACTCTGACCCGGAGTAATAGTATCTGTTAGGGTCTCATCTATGGGTTGAATAGGAAAACATGAGTTTATAAACAAAATTGTATTATGCATTAAGAATGAATTTATTTCACAACTTTGTCGGCATTAACCGAGGTTGATATGCCGTAAAACAAACCAAACCAAACCTAAATAATTTATAGTGAATTATTTCAATTTTTTAAATGTATCTCATCATGTGATTTTTTTTCTATTAACATTAACTTTTAACCAAACCTAAATAATTTATAGTGAATTATTTCAATTTTTAAATGTATCTCATCATGTGATTTTTTTCTGTTTAACTTTAACTTTTAACTTCACTAATCAAGTCATTTTAGACAGCTCATTTCAACTGTGGCATATGGAAATCCAATAGATTTCCATGGAGTTATCAGAATAATAATTAATTAGAATAATCTTATCTATTTTGTTGTTATCTAAAAGAACTACAATTGTGAAATTTCAAAAATACTAATAGTACCAATAGTACCAATAGTAATTGCCTAGTTAACTCTCTTTAAGAATTACCCCCTCCCCCTTTAGAGGTAACTGGTACTTTTTAAAAAATAAGATAAGAATCATGCATTTTTCTAGTTTCATTTTATTGGAATTCATGCAAGTAACGTAACGTAACGTAACGTAAAGGTCGTTCAGAAACCATTTAAACTAGTGGCCGTGTCAACGACTGTGACATGCCAGTGAAGAGACCTTTGTCAAGAAATGTAATCTCGCTTGATTGCTCCGAAGCGAATTTCGATAGAAGTCGCCAAGGAACTTTGCGAGACATTTCACTGTCTGCCTCTTGTCTAAACACAGGGCAGCCACGGGTGTTCTGTAAGATAAATGTCATTAAATATTCACTGGGCTGAGACGTGAAATCTGATTTATGACGGAGAGTGTGTAACAATGCCACTTGTCTTAGGGAGAAAAAAATGGGGGGGTTCGGGG
>CM042137.1:107336470-107341470 GCA_023376005.1 Doryteuthis pealeii | reverse complement strand
TATACGGAAGGATTAAGAAAGATGTTAAGACCATTATAAGTGTACCATTATTATATGATTTCAAACAGTCTCTCCCATATTCAATATCCCTGTCAATACATCCTTAGAATCTCACAGAGGGGATTAAAAAATGTTTAATATTTCTATTTCAATTAGGAAGGCAGACATTAACTTGGCGAATATTCCAATGTGTTGACAGGGACGGTGAACGGATAGACTTTACAATCCTAATATCATAAAGGAACTCCAATAGAAAATGTTATCATTTTCAAAAGAACACACACACACACACACACACACATATATATAATATATATATATATATATATATATATATATATATATATATATGAGAAGTAAACAAACAAACGATGTGTTTGTATGGCCTTAACCAATTATTATACTGATAAATAAAATCTAACCAAGAGATTTCCAGCCCTAATAAAAAAAGCTGATCGAAAAGGAAGTTTCCGAAATCCAAACGAACTGTTTATCCCCGATGGCTTTAGCAAAGAACATATGAGTATATATATATATATATAATATTGTTTATTAATATTTAATTTACTATTTGACTTTTAATCGTTTCCGGGTATAAAACTTTAAAAGCACCGGACGAAAGGGCCCTAGTTTTATATCAATAAAACAACTTTTTTCCACTCTATTCCTCCTTTATGTCTACCACTTATTATCATTGTGTAGATCACTATACATGATAACCTTAAACATACTATATAAATTTGCCTGTAAAAATTATATATATATATATATATATATATATATATATAGATATATATAGATATATATTAAGCAGATTTTGTTAAAGAAAACGGAATATTTCTTCTTTTGGGTCTTTAGATGTAGACCTTGAATTTTTCTTGTTTTCGGTTTAGCGGGATCCAGATTGTAAAGAGAGTGCCCCATGTTCTTTTACCCAAGCGCTTTGAAACATGCATATTTTGTAGTTCTTGGTTTATTCAGTTTTTTTAAAAAATGCTGAATAACCATCAAGCTAAATAGAACAAAACGTTCTCGGCATAAAATAACCCAACAAGAGTTGACATGCCCTAAAATCCACAAAACCAAGTCGATCACACTTCTGTAAACCATTTCCGTTTATTGCGTTTCCGTCCTTGAATAGTAAAATTGTGGTATTAAAACACAGTAGTAGTAGTAGTAGTAGTAGTAGTAGTAGTTGTTGTTGTTGTTGTTGTTGTTGTTGTTGTTTTCAAAATCTATCGATCCTATTCACCTTTGTGCACTGAGCTACTGTCCATTAATCCTTCATAACTTTGGGTTTAACCAGATTTTTTTTCATTATTTTTTTTAATGTATACTAGCCACAAAAACACCCTCCGGGTGGTATAAAATTATTTTTGAAAGGTATTGCCTGATGCGGGGTGGGATTTGAAAATTCAATGTCAGAGGGTTTGTATAATAAGTAAGCAAAATCATCAAATTTATTAAAGTAGTAAAAAAAATAAAACAATTTGAAATGGAAACTTAGTTTTTTTCCCCTCAAATAAAATGTTGCTTGCATTTATTAATTATTAATCAAATAATTATTTTGAATATTTTGCACATAAATTTTATACAAAATCGTAGGTATTTTTTTATTTGTATACTTTTTAGTTAACTTCTTGTTACTGAAATTTTATTTTTTTAAATTGCTTACTCAAATGTTAAGTGTATATAACACACAGAATATTGTGACGTAAGCTGTGGCGTAGTTAGTTTTACAGACAGAAATACATTCAATCTCCATTATTAATAGAGAGGCTTTATGAAATTTAATCCATGATTTAACCCTTTGTGTGGCAGGTCACCCAGTTCCGCCCTTAGCAGTAAAAGACACACAGATAGCTCATGAACTATGAATTTTACTGATAAAAAAATTATGTCATATTGTTAGAACCTGAAGCTTTAAAATATCATTGTTATAATGTTTAAGTATTCATCCTTTTTTCATCAAGTCACGCTGATCACACGAATTCACTTGAATCTCTCTTGTCATTCTTCCCTATTAACCATCGTCATCTACACGGCATCCAGCATCCGTACAGAGCTGATGAATATACATGTTTGTTGATCGGCCAACATTGGTGTGTCCATGTGTAGGAGTCCACAGGAGATAATTTAGCTTATGATTTCGACCTTGTTTCTCCAGCAGTACTACTATGCCTTGTTCTATATATATATATATATATATATATATATATATATATATATATATATATATATAATATAATATATATATATATTCAAGTAATGATTACTTATCTTAATCTGTTTATTTATTCTTGGTGTCATCTATATATCAATACTCGCGTTCCTTAATCCCCCGCTCGTTATCATCTTCCAACACCCTCTGGTTAAAAATAAGACCATCCAAATCGTCGAAGATGAAATGCAAAAATGTAAACCCTGATTATCTCGTGTCGCCCACCCGTCTAATTCTTATCTCTTATGAGTGTCATTAACTCAGTTAAATAAGGGAACATTCCCTTTTTATTATAAAGGGGAAAAAGTAAGAAAAAAAAAATGTTACAAAAAAAAATATAATAAGAAAAAAAGAAACTGAGTAGGGAAAAGTTACAGAGAGAGAGAGGGTGAGCACGCGGAAGCGATAACGCTAATCTGTTCAATCGAATACGAAGAAAGATGAAAAGAAGGAAAGAAAGAAAAAAGAGTGAGAGAGAGTAATATCCAGTTTATCATTCTTTTTAAACATTGAAGTAATTCAATAGCTCTTAAGTATACATATCAAACGTTGTAATAAATAAATTATTATACTGTGGTACATACACAGGCCCTGCTTGTATTATTTATTTATCTATCAATATGTATTCAAATAACATATATTTGAATTATGTACAAATTCATGTTCACTGTTTTTTTTTATTTACGATTCACTTTTAACCTATGTATAAATTTGACACAAGAGATAGAGCTTTATTATTTATTTACATGTTAACATTAGATACTTAGCATTTATACATTGCTACTCGCATTTTTCTTATGTTTTTCTTTCAAATTTGTACAAGGTTATTTCACACAGTACATGTCTTTATAGTTCATTAAATTATTAAACTAAGTGATGCTATAACTTGTTAACATAAATAAATTGCCAGTGACTATATATATATATATTATATATATATATATATATATATATATTATATATACATATATATTGAATAATTTAACCTTATCTGAAAATTAATTAGTTAATAATTAATGAATTTTAGGCGGGCATATATGTTCAAATGTAAGCTCGACTTGTTTAGCCTTCACAACTTGAACTATTGCCAGCCAATCTAACATCTAAATATTAAGCTAATTAAATTTCACACAATGTTAGGTTGGTGACTTTAATCTAAGCACATTATCTACCCAATACTTCACTATAATATAATCCTAATAGTACATAAGGAATACTAGAATACATATATATAATATTACACTATCGATAATTAATAAATATATATGTGCTGTGTGTTGATGTGTGTGATGTAAGCTCACAGCTCTATTCAGCTCTACCGCTATACACAATATGAAGTGGACAAATAACTGTGTTTGAAAAATGCCGATAGCCGACCAAAATTTTGGAGGAGGGAGATTTATGTGCTTTAATTTTAAAGTCATACCTAATTTGTTAATTAACTAATTTCAACACATTCTTTGGTCCACTTCATACTGTCGTGCTATAACGTCACCCCAAAAATATGCGATACTTACACACCAGTTTTAAAATAAACGAGAAATTCTGGGGAGGAAGCCATGCTAGTGTAATGGTTAGGTAGTGTTCCGGGCCGGTTCAGCCTAACAGGTAGGGTTCGAATCACGCACAAAGCACTGCCATGTCCATAGCTCTGCTTAAATCGAGGCCTAATGGGGCTGAAATGTAAGCATACAGAGATCGACTTTTTCTCGATTTGTTTTACGCTTAACATTTGAAACACACTACCAACACATATATTATATATATATAAAAGGATATATTACCATTAGAAAATAAATTATTTCGACGTTGCCGTCCTCGATTAGTTCTGCATTTTTTAAATTATTCGAAAATTGGTCTTACATACGATGTGATACTTCCTGTTTTTTTGGGGGGTTTTTTTTTCGTTTTTTTTAAGTATATAAAATATTTTTTTTTAAATTTAAAAGAAACAGGAAAAAATCAACACTAGTAAGACCGACTGTGAAATAATTCTAAAAAAAACGGCACTAATGAGACGGCAAAGTCGAAATAAATGTTTATTTTCTAAAGGGTATTATATCCTTTATTAATTTATTTATACTCCATATATATATATATATATATATATATATTATTATATATATATATACAGATATCTTTATATGTTACTTTTGATGTTCTCAGTTTTGGTCTGAATCCTATGAAAAATAACACTTGATTTATCATCCACTGTGATATATTATATATATTATATTATATATAAATATATATATATATATTATATACTATATCATATTATATCATTGGATATATATATAATCGCCGATGAGTTTATTTATCTTAACGATGATTCATTATACGCTTTTTTACATAATTGAAATATTTTGCAGTAGTTCCTAACTCACATATCAAAATTTGTTCGTTAATTGTTGAATTATCACAGCGTGATATTTACTTCACGCTTACAGGCTAATTAATAATAATGAATAATAATAATAATGATAATAATAATTAATAATAATAATAATAATAATAATAATAATTTGCTAGTTGCCAGCGGATCAAGCCGAGTGAAGTTTAAGAGGATAAATGAAAATAATTGACAAATATCTGGACCTTGCCAGAAGAACTGAAAAGAATTATGAAATTGAAAAGTGAAAAGTTATACCAATTGTAGTTGGTGCAACTTGGAACAGTCCCAAAGCTTAAGGGAAAGGGAAATCTTCTCTGTTCCTTAGTGGGCTAATCTACACGCATGGAATCCACAAATATTCCGTAAATGCCGACGGTACTGCCG
>CM042137.1:107326153-107336370 GCA_023376005.1 Doryteuthis pealeii | reverse complement strand
TATGAGCAGAGAGGAGACGCGCAGAGAGAGAAAGCAAAGAAAGCAGAGGAGAAAGAAAGAAAGAAAGAGAGAAAGAGACAAGAATATGTATTTACGGTAATTGACGAACCAGGTAGACAGAGAGACAGAGACAGAGAGACAGAGAAGAGAACAGAGAGACAGATATACAGAGAGAGAAAAGAGTCAGAGAAGAGAGTTAGACACAGAAAGAAATTAATTAATAAAAAAAGAATAATGTAATTTAGAAAGAAAGAAAGAAAGAAAAGAAAAGAAGAAAGAAAGAAAAGGCATAATTATAAGAAATAAGACAAATTAGAAAATAAAGAAAGAGTTTTTAAGAAAGAAAGAAAGAAAGAAAGAACGAAAGAAAGAAAGAATAGAGAGAGAGAGAGAAAGAGAAGAATATGTATTTACGGTAATTGACGAACCAGGTAGATAGATAGATAGAGAGACAGACAGACAGAGAGACAGAGAGAGACAGAGAGACAGATATACAGAGAGAGAGAAAGAGTCAGGGACAGAGATAGACACAGAAAGAAATAATGAATAAAAAAAGAATAATGTAATTATTAGAAACAAAGAGAATGAAGCTGAAAAAAAAAGAGAGAGAGAGAAAGAGATGAATATGAATTTACGGTAATTGACGAACCAGGTAGATAGATAGATTAGATGGATAGAGAGAAGAGAGAAAGAGAGAGGGGGAATGAGGAATGAATGACAAAATAGAAAATAAGTTGAGGAAAGAAAGAAAAAGAAAAGAAAACAATAGGTAATGGAATTGAAAGAAAAAGAATAATCACAATAAAGACAAATAATTAGAAGGAAAAAGAAAAAAAACCTTTTGAAAAAGAAAGAAATAACGAAAGATAGAAAGATAGAAAGAGAGAAATATAAAGAATAAAATGAGAACGAAAAAAATAATATGCAAAGAAAGAATGAAAAACATACGAGATGGAAAATAAGGAAATTGTAAATAAAATTAGGAAGAAGGAAAGAAAGGAAGGAAACTGGATAAATATAGAAAAAGAAAAGAATGATAACAAATTTGAAAGGAAAACTGAAAAATTAGTATAAGTATTTGATACAATTATATGCACGCATATATATATATATTATATATATTATATATATGCGTGCATATAATTGTATCAAATACTTATACTAATTTTCAGTTATCATATATATATATATATATATATATATATATATATATATATATGAAAGTAAGTAAACAAAAAATGTGTTTATTTTTTATATGGCCTTTTAGCCGACAATTTTTGGAGGATATGTGCTTAATTGAAGTCATACCTAATTTTGAAAATTAATTAGTTAATAATTAATGAATTTAGGCGGGCATATATGTTCAAATGTAAGGCTAAACATTTTCTCGATTTGTTTAGCTTTACATTTGAACATATATGCCCGCCTAATTCATTAATTTATAACTAATTATTTTCAAAATTAGGTATGACTCAATTAAGTACATATCCTATATATATATATATATATATATAATATATATATATACACACATATATATAATATATAAGTGCACACAACACACACCACACACACACACATATATATATATATATATATATATTATAATATATATATATACATATATATATATATATATATATATATATATATATATATATATATAAATGAAGTCGAACCTATTTTTTTGAAATTTAATTCATTAATAATTAATTAGGCGGGATTAAACTATTTAAATATAAGGCTAAACAAATCGAGAAAAATCAATCTCTGTATGTACATTTCGGCCTATTAGGCCTCATCAGCAGAGCTATATATATATATGTATATATATATATATTATAAAAAATATATAAATTTTATTAAATATCTAATTTTCTCCAGTTGGACCCATAACACTTTATATCTATATATCTATATATATATCTATATATATATATATATGTGTGTGTGTGTGTGTGTGTGTTGTGTGTGTGTGTGTGTGTTTAACAGTCTCCGCTATGATATATACGCTTCTATTTACGAATGAATGAAGTATTGTAATTTCATAATTCTGTCTGTTATATCAATAATATATTTCCCTTGCAAATTGTACTGAGAATTATTTTATTCTCCAAATCTGAACATGTTCTGTGTATTTCTATGATAAAATTCTCGCTATCATGTGATATTTTTGTTGCGTTTAAGTTACATGCATATATATAATAGATGAGAATTTTATTAGTATATATATATATATATATATATGTATATATATATATATATATATATTATATATATATATATATATATAGGTGTGTTTATAGGTATTTACCAGACCCGTTCGCTCCGGATAGGATGTGACACAAGGACGCAAGTATGCGGCATCGAGCAAGAATCAAGCTCACTGTTGAGTCGTAATGGATCTAGTGAGACTACCTTGTGAACCATTACTCTAAGATGGGACGTCCAGTGTGTGTACATGTGTATATTTATAATTATATAAATAAATAAATAAATATATATATATATTATATAAGCTTATATGTAGTAATGTATATATAGATTGAGATCTAGTCACACACACAACACACACACACACACACACATATATATATATATATATATATATATATAGTTATATTCATAGATTATTAATATATGTATATATATGTGTTTGTGTGTGTGTATTTTTATAAATATATATATATATATATATATATATATATATTGCAGTAAACAATTGCAATATATTAGTTTATTGTACATTGTCATGTTCAATATATATATATATATATATATATATATATATATATATATATATATACATATATATATATATACATATATATGTATATATATATATATATATATATATATATATATATATATATATATATATAGATATATGTGTGTGTGTGTGTGCGTCTATATCTAGCTCAATCTCTAAATGTATAGATATATCCATCATTATATATATATGTATGTGTGTGTGTATGTGTGTGTGTATATGTGTGTGTGTGTGTGTGTGTAAGGCTACATTATATAACTATGTGTGTATTTCTCTATCTCATTGTCTCTCTACATGTACACTTATGTATTTATATGTGAGCAGGATTTATAAATATGAACGTGCGCATCTGTGTGCGTGTATATATGTGTATGTGAGTGTTTTACACGCTTGCGAGCAAGTATATATTCATACATAAAAAAGAAGAAGAACAAAACGAGACGAAAAAAGTGTCCGGTGGTGGTGGGGGGGAGAGGGGTGAAGGTGGCCAACCTATCGGAAGAAACGACACCTGACCAAACGAGCACTGGCCGCTTGCGCGCGCAACAAATAATACTTTATCCGCATTGTGTCTGCGTTAATTCTCAATCTTCTCGCGACAGCTACAATCAATATTTAATTGAAAAGCAAAGGCACAAGGAAAGACCCTATTATTATTCTTTGCTCCCAATAACAAATATATTTGCTTTTCTGACCAGACCTCCGTGCAGAGGACGCACAAAACCATAAGTAGCCGTTGTTTTGCTTTTGTTTTTGGTGGTTTTTTTTGTTTTTTCCCCCACCACCACGACTACTTTTTTATCGTTTTCTTTCTTCGTTTTGTTTTTTCCAGTTTAAATTTTCCCTTCTTCTTCTTCTTCTTCTTCTTCTTCTTCTTCTTCTTCTCTTCTTCTTCTTCTTCTTCTTCTTCTTCGTCGTCGTCGTCGTCGTTGTCCGCCTTCCCTCTCCTCCTCATTCTTCTTCATCCTCCTTCTCCCCCTTTTCTTCCTCCCCCTCCCCCTTCTTCTTCTTCATCATCATCATCATCGTTTTGTTTAAATTTTTCTTTTCTTCTTCTCTTCTCTTCTCTTCTTCTTCTTTGTCTTCGTCGTCGTCGTCGTCTTCTCCTCCTCCTTCTTTTTCGTCGTCCTCATCCCCCTCTCTTCCTTCACCCTCCTCCTTCTTCTTCTTCTTCATCATCATCATCATCATCATCAATTGTTTCTTATTCAAACTCGCAATTCTGTAATAATGGATCTTTGAGACTAGTTTACTTATTATTATATTATACCACTATGGATGCACAAACCAATTTCGACGGGTAGGATCTGATACAAGGCCACAAGCATGGGGCATCCAGAGAGGATTATAATCGCTATTCAGTAGAAATGGATCTGCAAGACTTAGAATGCTAATCCTTACACGACCACGGAACGCCCAAGGTATTTACCCAACCCGTTTTCTTGGGTAGGATGTAAATCAAGGTCACAAGTATGGAGCAAACCAGCGAGGACTATATTTGTTATTCAGTAGTAATTGATCTTCGCGAACTAGCTGGCTAACTACCATACCATGATGGGACGCCCAAATATTTACCCAACCCGTTCCTCATGAGTAGGGTTTGACACACAAGGTCGCAAGTATGAGTCATCCAGCGAAGATCGAACTCGCTATTCAATAGTAATAGATCTTCGAGACTAGTTTGCAAAGCATTACACCACAATGTGACACCACTGTTTCGTTTGTATGTTTCACTAGTCCATATCTAATGGTTTAGTCTCTATTTAACGGTTCCTTTTTCACGGCACCCGATGCAATAACTATCTAACGGCATCTACTCGGTTGCAGTCCCTATCTAACGGCATCTCATCACGTATACTCAAAGAAGTAATCGCAAGATGTTTGCATACCCTTCTTCTTTACTTACTTCTTTCTTACTCTATTCTTCTTCTGTTCTTCTGACATCTTATAACATCTTGTCTTGGTCTGGAATCTTCTAAGGTCTGGACTTTCTTGGGACTTCGGGTCTGGTCTTCTATTGGGGATTTCTCTTTATCAGAAGCCTGTGTCATTGTTAGTTTTTAGAGGTAATAACACAAGACTCCGATTTGCTTTGATCTTACTTTATTTTTAAATCCCCAACCAGACATCTGCACAGATCGAGTCGGCGTGTACCACACGACTCACAACCGTCGTGGTTTCTTGCCGACTGACTAAAATCTATTTCTAATCTAAACGGAAGAGGTCTCCTCCACCGATTCTCACGGTTTCCACCGGAAGGTTAGGACTGAGGTCAAGCCTTGTTACTCATCCTTCAAAGCCGTGGGCTGTAACTTATAACAGCCATTTCGTTTTCTACATTATTGCACATAAATATTAGGTATCTAATAATTATGTAACAAGAGGATTTGGTAAACATGAGATGAGGTACCAAGGAAAATTTCAGTCACCAACGCACGATGCTTATCATTCCACGCCATAATAGCAGCTAAAATGACGTGGCCTCTACTAAAAAAAACATACCTCTAACCATCCCAGCTCTACAAGCGCCAACGCGTCGGCAATTTTAAATCTGGGAGATCAGTATTTATCATCATTATCACCATTAGGTCGCGCGGACGAATTTCCATGATTCTTTTTCTTGCCACCCGTCATTATCAGTCATCATCTCACAGGTCTTCCGCACGGCACCCGAGCTGATTGATGCTGTTTTTGCTGGTCAGCCTGCACTAGTGTGACCACTGGTGAACGCCAATTATGATTTCATCCTTGCTTCTTCATCAATCTCCAGCTTGTCTTATTCGTCTTACTATGATGGTTTGCGTGATAGGAGGTAAGTGGCCGTACCGCTGCATTCTTTTGGTTTGCTGCTTCCAAGATTCGTTCAAGACAGCACGCAGCATCTTTGTGTAGTTCCATCTAGCTTTTTCTCTAAGCGTTTCGTTAGAGTCAAAGTGGTACAGCCATGAAATAGTGTTATATATTGATAAACCGTTGCTCTTTAGACGGTTATTACAGTTAGATTTTGAATTAAAATTTGTTGAAATTCAAAATCGGCGGATGTTAGGTAGGTAATGACTTATAGTTGAATCCCGAGTTTCCGCCACTAGGAAACGTGAGAACGAAAGTTCAGTTAGATTAGTTAGTCAGCGGTTTAGCGGTAGACAACATGATGTAGGCATCGTCTTTTGCTTCACTCCGGTCGCGGTAGATAAGTGTTTGAAAATCAAAAGATGTGATCACTTAAAAAATAAGCATTATGTCGTCTTTGTGAAAAATGGCGAACCAGCTTCTACAGACCAGCACCTTTAAGAAAGAAGAAATTAAATCAGACCAGCATCTTTATAAATGTCCAGCTACGCAAGAATAGAGTAAGGTACCAGCGAGCTCCCCGAACTACTCAAGCAAGTAAGAGATAAAGACTTAGATATGTTGGGACATTTACAATGCCTCCCACTCTCTCTTATAACTCTCTCTCTCTCGCTCTCTCTCTCTCTCTCTCTCCTCTCTCTCTCTCTCTCTCTCACATACCACACACACACACACTCTCTCTCTCTCTCTCTCTCTCTCTTCTCTCTCTCTCTCTCTCTCTGGCAAGCCCCAACCTTTTTTTATCTTATGGGTGCTAGAAGGCTGTGGTTGAGGGTCTTCATGTACTGGGTATGACGTTAAATTTTAACTCATGGCGAGGTTCTAATTTTTGGAGGTCTGGCGAATGTGAAGCACCTCTTTATAACCACTCTCCAGGTGCACCCTGACTCGGAGCGGTAGTACCTATTAGGGCCCCATCTGTGGGTTAAATAGAACAAAATGGGTTATAAAAATGTGTTTAAAAAGAAAAATTGAGTTTACAAAATAACTGATTAGCCATCAAGAATGAATCAACCAAAAACGTCTTCGGCATAAAAAATGACGCAACAAGGGTTGACATGCCGTAAAATCCAACGAAACCAACGAAAACAACCCCAACAAGAATGAATAAAAACAAAACGTCAAATCGCAATAAAATAACCCAATGAGTTGACATTGCCGTAAAATCCAACGAACTAACCAAAGAATGAATTAAACAAAAACGTTCTTGGCATAAAATGACCCAATGGGTTGACATTGCCGTAAAACCACCTAACCAACTAACAATCTCTCTCTCTCTCTCTCTCTCTCTCTCTCTCTCTCTCTCTCTCTCTCTCTCTCTCTCTCTCTCTCCATTTATATACCTGTGGCAAATGGGTATATATATATTTACCAACCCCTCCGAACGAGCAGGATGCGACACATGGTCAATTTCTTAAGCGGAGTTTAACAGGTTGGAATTCGGAGTTTTCCTTCTCCTAGACTGGTTACCTAGTGTTGTGAGGTTTTAAGGGGTCAAATAAGAACAAAACGACGGGTAACAAATGTAGGAAAATGTATTAACAGAAAGTAGACAAATACAATACAGAGAAGTGGAAATTACGTCCGGTTATTGGCTTACTCGCATTGGCTTACTACCAAGCCACAGTTATCCCTGTTACTTATAGTAACGCGTCGGCGCATTCCATTGGTCAATAGGGTATATCACCTATAACACCTAGCCACGGTTAAAGAGCCCAATCGGCCCTGCTATTTACCCATAGCTGGTTGGAGAGTTGGATTCATAGCTTTCCCAAGGGTATTAGCGCTATGTGAAATGCAAACAGCTTCGTCTAGGAATTGAACTCGGGTCGACGAGTTCATTTCCTACGACTCTAACCATTAGCCCACGCGCCTCTAATGGGTATATCAGAGTAGTACTGACACGGCTTCAGAGGAGAATTGTTACCTTATCTTGTGAGAGAGATCGGTATTGGTATTACTTAATATCCTGTATTATCGTTACTTTTTTATTTTATTTTTATCGTTATATAAATATTCGGTCGGGGTTTTTTGTTTGTTTTTCAAAATGTCATAATAAGAGTGATGTCCTTTCAGCTGACGAATGAGAGAAAAATACAGGTAAAAATCACCTGCTCCTGATGAAACCTACTCAGTCAAAATACCAAAGCTATTTTCCCGCGTTAAGATGGCGTTCAGTTTGAATGACGTTTTCACACTTCTTACCGATAATTCATTTATTTATATTCATTGTTTATATTTTTCTCTTTTAACGTCTTTCTTTCTTTCTTTCTTTCTTTTTTCTTTCTGTCTTTCTTTACAGATACACTAGGTAAGCGTAACTATCTTACTCGATTCTAAAGTCAAGCAAGCAAAATATCGCCTGAAAAATTACTAAAAATACTAACAATATTTATAATATTATATTTATAATTACTTAAAATACTAACAAAATACTAACAAATATATGCACCCTCTGGGGCAAGTATTTAAGTTTTAATGTAATAAGATATATCAAATTCGAAAGGGTAATGAAACTAAATAAGAATGCAAATGAAAAGATTTGAAACAGAGGGGGTTGTAATTGAAAAATAGAACTACTGAAACTAACTCTTCTTTCACTCCCGCCTTTCATTGCGAAATTTTCCTAATTTACCTATTTAGTTAAATTAGGAAGTAAAGAATAGAATGACAGATATTTCTTCTTGTTAATGGATTTCTTTTACGATTTATTGAAGAGATTTGTTACTCATATTCATTAAGACAAAACCAAACAATTAGAAATCAATAATAAAAAGCACATATTGGGCCGGTTTAGCTCAGTCGGTAGAGCGTTCGGCTAGGAATCACAAGGTTCCTGGTTCGATACCAGCCCTCGCCAACTCAGCGTATGAGTAACACAGGGATCTGTGCAGTAGAGTGAGGAGCTGATAGTAGGTGTGGCGCACACTATATATATATATATATATATATGTGTGTGTGTGTGTGTGTGTGCAAATTGCGTATCAATTTTGTTTTTGTGAAAGTTTTTTCAATCATAAAGCATGGGAAATAAACAATTGAATAAAAATAAAAATAAAAACAAAAATAGAGTTTCAATATCCAGCCGTTGTTCTGTCACTAGCTTGATTTGTTTATTCCTATATTTAGCGTGACCTTCACCCTTTATCAAAGTATTACATATTGACTGTGTGTAGAACAGTGAAATCAAACAAAGGCGATATATATATATATATATATATTATTATATATATTATATATATTATATATATATATGGGAGATTATGTGCCTAATTAAAGTCATACCTAATTTTGTTAATTAATTAATTATAATTAAATGAATTAGGCGTGCATATCGGTTTAAATGTAAAGCGTAAACAAATCGAGAAAAAGTCGATCTCTGTATGTACTTTTCGGGTTTCGCCATTTTCAAACACATTGTTTGACCACTTCATACTGTCGTGCCATAAGTCACCCAAAAAGTGCGATATACATATCAGTTTAAAATGAACGAGAAATTCTGGGGAAGCCAGCTAGTGTAGTGGTTAGAATGCCAGCCCTGTCTATAGCTCTGATATGCACGCCTAATTCATTATAATTAATTAATTAATTAACAAAATTAGGTATGACTTTAATTAGGCACATAATCTCCCAAAAATGTGTCGGCCTTCGTCATTTTCAAACACACTGTTTGACTACTTCATATATATATATATATATATATATATATATATATATATATATGAGTAAGAAAAGGTGGAATGAAAACATCACACAATGCTGTTAAAGAAGAAAAACAATTTATAATATATTCATAGCTGATACTGATCAATATTTCGATTTTACAAAAATCATCAGCAGAGCTCATTCACTCCCGTAGTTGTAAATATTAACTTATTCCGCCCATAACTTTTTCACTTTATATATAAAAACTAATTTCAGTAAATATCTAATCATTTATGAATTACAGAACTTAAAAATAAAATTTAAATAATAAAAACAATTAATCGTAAAAAATTCCTTTACTAAAAGTCTTTTGAATTCCAACCGTCACATTTCTTAATACCCATCCCCTTCCGTTTAAATTGTTTCGTCTTGTTGCCAACATCTCAAAAATTCGCTACATTTGTTGACAAAAGATATACATGAGACATGACCGACATATATATGGTGCGAAATGCCCACGTTGGTGAATATTGTAACGTCTTTCGTTTTTTGCAGTATTAAGGTTTTTTTGTTTTGTAAACTCATTTGACTTTCCTCTCCGACCCAAACAACTACGGGAGTGAATGAGCTCTGATGATGATTTTTGTAAAATCGAAATATTGATCAGTATCAGCTATGAATATATTATAAATTGTTTTCTTCTTTAACAGCATTGTGTGATGTTTTCAATCCACCTTTTCTTACTCATATTGTCGGATTCATTTCCTTTCTTTTAACTTATATATATATATATAAAATATTTGCAATATAATATTATATCTAAAATATAAAAGAAAAGAAAAACAGGCCAATACTCGGATGAGCCTGCATCGAAATGTCTACATTATACAGAGACGTATCGATACATGATCACCTGAGGATCGGTCATATGAAGTTATGAGTTGAATATTGT
>CM042137.1:107316153-107323653 GCA_023376005.1 Doryteuthis pealeii | reverse complement strand
TGATTAGAAAATGCTCGAAAGTCCAAAGAAATGGGCGAAGAATGAAATATGAAATGTGACAATATATTTGATAGAGAAACTGAATTTTCTTTTAGATGAGGCTTGATAATTTGGATTATTTGGATTATTCAGACTATTGTCATCATCTTTATTGTTATCTGTACAATGTTTCAGCCGATGTGCCCTCCGGTCTTCTTCAGGTATTTTTTTCTCAAACTCGGGAACCTTTTTTCTCGAACTCAGGAACCTTCTTGTCGTAATCGGGAGTCATCAAGGAACTTTGAACCCAACCCTTTATTCAATTCAATCCATGGGGGTATCCTGTTCTCATTCCGTTCAAAGTCCCGTGATCGATTCCAATTACGATAAGAAGGTTTCAGAGTTCGAAAAGAAGGTTCCCGAGTTCGACAAGAAATACCTGAAGAAGGCCGGAGGACATATCTACAAGAATGTATTTCTTGTTTTATTACCGCAGTCAATATTTTCCACATCATGAGTAGACAAGTTATTGGTCTATAATTGCTAGGGATGGTTGCTTTTGTGTGTCTTTTTGGATTAGAGTAGTTATTCCTTTTGTCATCCATTCGCATACATTTGTTTCTTGTCGGCATCTGTGCAGTTATTGGGCAAATCTCTCGTGGATGGAAGTGATTTTTTTTTTAATCAGAATCACTTTTTTATTATTGTTATTGTCATATAATTAAATTTGCTTAATAAATGTACTGCTAGATAAAATCTAAAACATTACATTAGATGTAATACGGTCATAAATCCAGAAGAATTATTACTAAGCTCAATTCACGACAGTTCAGAAAACATATAATAATAATAATAATAATAATAATAATAATAATAATAATAATAATAATAATAATAATAAGAAGAAGAAGAAGAAGAAGAAGAAGAAGAAGAAGAAGAAGAAGAAGAATATAACCACTCAGGGCTCGGGGTTTTATGAATCAATCTTCAGGTGAGCATCTTCAAGTACCACCGTGATATACAGGTGTGTCAAAAAAAGTATCGAGATTTTTTGTACTTTTTGACACACCTTGTATTCTGGAACAAAATAACGTTCCATTCATTGATTTTTTTTTCAGAATACAAGGTGTGTCAAAAAGTATCAAGTTTTAAGCTGTATTTACCAAGATAGAAATGAAGAGCGAATGGAACTTTTTGTCGATATTTTTACACACCTTATATATAATATATATATATATATATATATATATGTGTGTGTGTGTGTGTGTTGTGTGTGTGTGTGTGGTGTGTGTCTGTGTTGTGTGTTTGTGTGTTTGTATTTACATTATAATGTCTTCATTGCCTTCTTTAGAGAGCTCAAACCATCTGTTTTTTCATTGCCCGATATTTTTGTTACCGATGTCCGTAAGAGAAGCAATGTAAAAGCATCATTTACGAGTGATAAACCCTATCAATGATCATTTTTTCTTCATATTCAAGACAATTGCCCATGTACAATTTAAGCATTTGTTCCTTTTCTTTTTCTTCTTTTTGATTTTTATAAGAAATACTTTTCTTTAAAAAAAATGATTCAGATGATTTACCGTCTAGAAAAGCATAATTCTCAAACATTAAGACTTAGAAAAACAAAATAATATTATTACTCTTTCGCCTTCCATACTTTTTAAGATATTATATCTTCATCAGTCAATGAATTGTCGAAGTAATTTTAGCAAAACAAAGAGACGGACAAAATTAAAAAACTAATTTTGGTTATTATTGATAAAAGCAGTTTTCGATAGGAATATGTTTGTTTTTTTGTCTTTTTAACAGAAAAAAAGAAATAACATTTTTACATTTTTATTTATAAAATATTAAAATTCGAAGGCAATACAATGCGTATAAAAAAAAAGTAAAGACAAAAAGATGTTTTTTATGTCTAATCGATTTCGAAGCTAGAGCTTCATCATCAGAGTTTATTTTCAGAAATGACGTGCTTATGTTTTTATCTGTATGGTTATAATTTCTCTTCTTATTTCCTTTTCCTCTCCTTTTTTTTCCTCTCTTTCTTCTTCTCCTCCTTTATGAATGAAATGGGCGAATAACTGTAATTTCTTATTTCTCTCTCTTTTTCTTTTTTTTTTTTTTAATTTGTTGAGAACGAATATTCTTAATATCGGCTGACATCCGGTCAAATGTTGCAATATGTAACAATGAATAAATGAATAAAACCGTTAATAGAAAAATTTATATACTTAGCTTTTGATTCGCTTTCACCTTTCCTTTCTTTTTCCTTCTCCCTCTCTTTCTTTTTTTTCTTTTTTTTTTTCTTTTTTTGGTGTTATTTCTCTTCTCTTCTTTTTTTATTTTTATTTTTTTTTTTTTTATTTATTTATTTTTTTTATGTTATTTCTCTTCTCTTTCTTTTGCAGAAATTTTTATTTATGTTTTATATATATGGGGTCGAAAATACAGCGTCGCTTTTTGATCAGCCTTACACCAGTGAGCGAAAAAAATAGCCTGGCTCATAATTATACTTTTATTGAAAAAGAAAGTAAATAAGACAAAAAAAAAAAACAATATATGTAGCTGTATTAAGTCATACTTAATATTGTTACATAATAAAAAGCAGTGGCTATCATTTTCTTAAAAAAATATAGGACGTGAATATAACTGTGAGTATACTCATGCAAAATACCGTAAAAGTTCATAAAGTTTTACAGACAAGCATTCCCCACAGGTTGACCTCGAACAGGATTCTAATTGGTTAATCTAATCACGTGATCGGACAAATCCTGAGAAAATTAAAAGTTATTGAGAATTGAGTTAAAAGCATATTTGCGTTCTGTGCTGTTCTATAGAGCGCGTGTTTCACATAGGATGGTGGCTGGGTTTTACGGCATGTTAAACCTTGTTGGGTTATTTTATGCTGAAGACGTTTTGTTTTATTCATTCTTGATGGGTATTCAATTATTTGGGATTTTACGGCATGTCAACCCTTATTGGGTTATTTTATGCCGAAGACGTTTTGTTCTATTCATTCCTGATGGGTATTCAATTTTTTTTTAATTCAACCTTTTTAAACTTTTTTTTTCTATTAAAAAATAGATGAGATCCTAATTTTTTTCGATTAAAAAATAAATGAGATCCTAACATTTCCAACCACTCCGAGTCAGAGTGGACCAGGGAGTAATGGCAATGGATGTGTTTTCCACGCCCCACAGAGGTGTTTCAGATAGTATTGGGTAAAATATAAAATATGCGTACACGCAATTAAGTCTCCGTGTTCATAATGTCTAAGAACTAATATGGAAACGAAGTGAGAGAAACCCCCGATGAAAATGAACCAGAAGAAATCTCGATATGACCAACAGAACAAGATAGTAGACATTAGAAGACGATAGAAGAAATAAGAAAAAAATTGAATGAGTATCTAAAAATATGGGGTAGCTTTAGCATGGTTTGTTTTGGGTACTTTGTATTATAGTTATTTACTAAGCTCAGCTGAGATGTGGCACAAGGCCAGAAGTATGGGGCACCCAGTGAGAATCGAACTCACTAATAATGGTCTGCTAATCTAGCTCGATAACAATCAAGCCACGTGAGAGTATTTTGTATTATATATATATATACCAACCCCTCCGCACGAGCAGGATGCGACACAAGGTCAATTTCTTCAGCGGAGTTTATCAGGTTTGAATTCAGAGTTTTCCTTCACCTAGACCGGTTGCCTAACCATGGTTAAAGAGCCCAGTCTGCCCTACTATTTACCCATAGCTGGAGGGAGAGGAGGATTCATACCTTTCCCAATGATATTAGCGCTAAGTGAAATGCAATTACCACGTCCAGGATTTGAACTCGGGGCGACGAGTCCATTTCCCAAGACTTTAACCATTACATCACGCGTATTTTGTATTATAAGGTGTGCCGGAGTACACCTCTTAAACTTATGGATTCTGCGTGGCCACGTGGATTAACGCCAGCCAATCAACACGCTCTATGGTCTAAATAAAATCAAATCATGGTGAATGTGACGTAAATGACTAAAGGAATTGTGACTTGAGTAGTAATATGGTTTCGGTTACAGACAAACACACAATGTCCATTTTAATGAAATTAAAGGTTTTATAAAGAAATTTAAAAATGAAAAAAGCAAGTCAAAGGTAATCTAGATCTCAAAATGTAGTGAGAGAGGAGACCTACCTCGTGCAACACGGTGTGACAGAGAGAATGGCGGGCGTGAAGTATTCTCGAAGGGAGCGGGCTAGGCTTTGCCTGGCGTGCAGGACTGACCTAGAGTCGAACCCGCGTCCTTCAGAATGTGAGTGCTGTGGACGAGCAGTGAAATAGGAAATAGCAGAGTGGCCCGGTTGTAGGTGGTCGCGCCGTAAGGATTGGCGCGTACTTGCAGTGCTGACGAGTGTCGCACGTGCTGCACGGACAATTCTGAGTGAGGAGCCCGGATGTGGTGAGATTGAGGTATATTTAAAGGACTTACCCTCGCAGACGAGGGAGAGAACAACTGCAGTAGTATTTTGTTTTGTATTTACCTCGTACCCCACTTGTACGGGTTAGGCACAAGGCCCTATTAACGTGGGACCACCCACAAACCGAAGCTCATGGGTGGCAGGTGAAAAAATGCGTCGATCCCGTCGGCATTCCCCCTCAAGGGGGCGCCTCAGGCACTGGGCAATAAAACCCAGCCCTGCCCCTTTAAATCGAGGGTGCAGGTGTTGCCTGGGATCGACGCCGTTAATTATAGCAATCCCCACCCAACGGGTAGTATTTTGTTGTCGAGACGAGCGGGACAAAGAAATAATTTTGGATATTGGATTTTGGAGCGTGATACAGTTGGGAGTGTTTAGACTGTCGATTGGAACCTTGCGTCAGACTTGACTGTGACCCCCCTCACACACACACACACACTGATTAGACAAAATAATTATTCTCCGCAGACGTTTGTGAATCTACAATTCTCACTAAAATACATGCAAAAAAAAATTCCTACCTCACACACTTTCTGATATCTTTCGATATTTTTATTTGTTTACCTTTAGTTTATTTTTTTTTTATATTCTTTTGTTTTTGTTTTTTTTTGTTTTTTGCTCTTGATTCATTTTTTTTGTTTCTTTTTCATCTTGCCGGCCATCTTTCTTGTTTTTTTCTTCATCTTTTTCAGATAAGCCAGACTAATATTGAAATTCTCGATATTCTTTTCAACAATTATCTTTACATTTCTTTCATATATCTGAAAGTTATTTTATTTTATTTTATCTTTCTTTTTTTTTTTCTCTTCTTCTTCAGCTGTCTTTCTATTCGTCGGCTTTTCACCCAATCAAATCAGCTGTCAGTATTGTCTTTTTATCTATTGTGATTTTCCCAACTTTTTCTACAGTTTATTCTAAGTTTAATGGAGGTTCCTCTGGCGAAACTATTATCGTCGTCGGAAGTCGACTCGGCGAGCCGAGTTCAAATCAAATCAAATCAAATTCAGCTCCTTACTTACCGCACAGATCCCAATGCTACTCATACGCAAAATTGGTGCGAGCCGGTATCGAACTAGGAACCTTGTGGTTTCTAGCCGAACGCTCTACCGACTGAGCTAACCTGGCCCTCACCCAATGTTTATGAGGTATATATACGGTATATAACAATATGTTAAATTAGAAAGACTAATGAAATTAAATAAGAATGCATAAAAAACTGGAGTAACAAGTAATGAATCAAGTAGGTCAATCTCCTCAGTAAACTAATCTCTCTCTCTCTCTCTCTCTCTCTCTCTCTCTCTCTCTCTCTCTCTTTCTATCTTTTTCGTTTCCTCCCAGCCAGTCCTTTTCTTTTACCCCCCCTTCCTTGCTCTCTTTAATTTTTCTTTTTTCTTTCCCTTTTCTTCCTTGCATTTCATTCGGAATTTATCCTGAACTGTTCTCTTCGAGCCGATCTGGTCAATGTACGCCTTTGCTGGTCGGCCCACACTATATATGTATATATATACACATACGCACACACACACACACACACACACACACATATATATATATATATATATGCACAAACACACACACACATATATTTATGCACAAGCACACACACACATATATATATCCACACATACGCACACATACGCAGACGCACAACCACATACATACACCCATACTTAGAGAGTGTGCATCTTACGATTGGTGTCTACCTTGGAAAAAGTGTTCTGTAGCAGAAAACTTGTCATTGCCTACTGAGCTATTGTGCTCTCCCCCCCACTCTCTCTCTCTCTCTCTCTCTCTCTCTCTCTCTCTCTCTCTCTCTCTCTCTCTCTCTCTCTTATATACCTGATGTTTAAAAGGGTATGTATACGCTATACAACAGCAATTGTTGAGGCGACACAATAGAGGACTGCCTAAAGGATCCACACAAAATGGGTGAGTATGATTGCGTTTTACTTTGCGCTCATGTGTTATATACTCGTTCCTTATACATAAACGCATGTACCAAGAATTTAAACAAATGTAAGAAGTTGTTATGAATACCATATTTTGGGTCGAATTCCTGTCAAAGTTTATAAAAATGAGTTTGAATTATTACTAGGTATGCAAATAAAAAAAAGGCAAATATGTGCAAATTTCAATTGTGTTTTGAATTTCAATAAAAAAAAAATAACAGAAAAAAGGAAAATATATCAAGAGGCTCTAAGGTCAGGCAGAAGTTGTACTGTGATGTAAAACCAACAAAGCTTGGTGATATTTTGAGGTACACCTGGGACGCTCTGGGTTTCTAGTAATGATGCTTTAGCCTCAAAACCACACATGACCCCAGAGTGATCATCTAAGGATATATATATATATATATATATATATATATATAATATATATATAGATAGATAGATAGATAGATAAACAGATAGATAATAGATAGATAGATAGATAGATATTAGAAAATATTTATAAAAACTTGTTATAAATATTTTTCTAACTCCTGTCATTAGATTTTGTTTTGTTTTGGAAAAAATTTAGGAGAAAATGTCTTGGACAGAAATATTTGGTTATTTATGATTGGAATAAACATATCTTGACTAAACACCTATCAAATTGAAATAATTTGTAAACTGTTGTTTGGTTTCATTCCTTATGATAACATTCCTTAGTGAATAATTATAGCATCAAATAAGTATTCTTAACTATTCTTAGACTTTATTTTTGATAAGCATTTTCCTTGCTAAGAGCAACCAGTCTTCATTCAATAGTTACAGGAGAGTTCAAGATATTCGAAAACAGAAAAGAAAAACATGACTGCTTTTACTTGTGTTATTGTTCACTTGCATATTGAATAATTATAAATATCATAGCTGTCAGATTATTCTGAGAACTTTTTAATAAATTAATATTATTAAATTCACGCTAACTTTCTGAGTATTCAGCATTTTAGATTTTCTATTCCATGTCAGATTTGACTGGTATTTTAGGACCGAGAATGGGTACTTCTCTCATTTTATATATATATATATATATATATATATATTAATATATATATATATGTGTGTGTGTTGTG
>CM042137.1:107307241-107314741 GCA_023376005.1 Doryteuthis pealeii | reverse complement strand
GACTGGTAGGTAAGAAATAAAGGGGGAAGAAAAAAGAGACAGACAGACAGAAAGAAAGAAAGAAAGAAAGAAAGAAAAGAGACTGGTAGGTAAGATTTGAGAAATAAAGAAAGAGATCAGAAAGAAGAAAGAAAGAAAGAAAGAAAGAAAGAAAGAAATTGTCTGGTATGAATGAAAGGACAAATGAAGACAGAAAGATACCACTAAGAAAGAAAGGGAAAAGAAAAAAATATATAAGAAAGAAAAAATAATGAAAAAGACTAGTAGGAATGAAAGGAAAAAGTGAAAAAGAAAGAGATGGGTAGGAGAAAAGGTAAAAGAAAAAGAGTGTCTGTTTGGAAGGAAATGAGAAAGAAAGGAACAAAGAAACAAATAATTTAACTAGTAGAAAGGATACGATGGATAAATAAAGAGATAAGAAAGAAAGAAAGAAAGAAAGAAAGAAAGAAAGAAAGAAAGAAAGAAAGAAAGAAAGTTATACAGAAAAAATGAAAAAGAAATAAAGAATATATAATTAGTAAAACACGAAAAAGAACAGAAGAAAGAAAAAGACCCATAGGAAGGAAACAAGAACAAAGGAAAGAAAGAAAAATAGAGAGAAAGAAGAAAAAAAGAAAGACTGAGATACGGAAGAAACGAAAAAGAAAGAGTCTAATAGGTAACACACGAAAAAGAAAAGAAGAAATATAGAGACTTAAAGAAGGAATCGAAAGAAAGAAAGGGAAGAGAAAAAAGAATAACGAAAGAAATGGCAGGTAACCGAGAAATGCCGAGAAACAGGTTGATTGGAAATGCTAGAAAAAATAAACGCTTTTGTAGAAATGATGGAAACTTGTAAGAAACATTGTGATTAGAAAATGCTCGAAAGTCCAAAGAAATGGGCGAAGAATGAAATATGAAATGTGACAATATATTTGATAGAGAAACTGAATTTTCTTTTAGATGAGGCTTGATAATTTGGATTATTTGGATTATTCAGACTATTGTCATCAACTTTATTGTTATCTGTACAATGTTTCAGCCGATGTGCCCTCCGGTCTTCTTCAGGTATTTTTTTCTCAAACACGGGAACCTTTTTTCTCGAACTCAGGAACCTTCTTGTCGTAATCGGGAGTCATCAATGAACTTTGAACCCAACCCTTTATTCAATTCAATCCACGGGGGTATCCTGTTCTCATTCCGTTCAAAGTCCCGTGATAGATTCCAATTACGATAAGAAGGTTTCAGAGTCCGAAAAGAAGGTTCCCGAGTTCGACAAGAAATACCTGAAGAAGGCCGGAGGACATATCTACAAGAATGTATTTCTTGTTTTATTACCGCAGTCAATATTTTCCACATCATGAGTAGACAAGTTATTGGTCTATAATTGCTAGGGATGGTTGCTTTTGTGTGTCTTTCTGGATTAGAGTAGTTATTCCTTTTGTCACCGATTTGCATCCATTTGTTTCTTGTAGGCATCTGTTCAGTTATTGGGAAAATCTCTCGTGGATGTAAGTGAATTTTTTTTAACCAGAATCCAAGTATGCCATCATGACCAGGTGTTTTCCAGTTTGCTACTTTTTTTATCATTGTTATTGTCATATAATTAAATTTACTTAATAAATACTGCTAGATAGAATCTAAAACATTACATTAGATGTAATACAGTCGTAAATCCAGAAGAATTATTACTAAGCTCAATTCACGAAAGTTCAGAAAACATATAATAATAATAATAATAATAATAATAATAATAATAATAATATAACCACTCAGGGCTCGGGTTTTTATGAATCAATCTTCAGGTGATCATCTTCAAGTACCACCGTGATATACAGGTGTGTCAAAAAAAGTATCAAGATTTTTTGTACTTTTTGACACATCTTGTATTCTGAAAAAAAATAACGTTCCATTCGTTGATTTTTTTTTCAGAATACAAAAAGTACCAAGTTTAAAGCTGTATTTAGCAAGATAGAAATGAAGAACGAATGGAACTTTTTTGTCAGAATACAAGGTGTATCAAAAGTACAAAAAAATCTCGATATTTTTACACACCTTATATATATATATATATATATATATATATATGTGTGTGTGTGTGTGTGTGTGTGTGTGTGTGTGTGTGTGTGTGTGTGTGTGTGTTTGTGTGTGTCTTTGTATTTACATTATAATGTCTTCATTGCCTTCTTTAGTGAGTCCAAACATGCCCACCATCCGTTTTTTCATTGCCCGATATTTTTGTTACCGATGTCCGCAAGAGAAGCAATGTAAAAAGCATCATTTACGAGTGATAAACCCTATCAATAATCATTTTTTTCTTCATATTCAAGACAATTGCCCGTGTACAATTTAAGCATTTGTTTCTTTTCTTTTTCTTCTTTTTTTATTTTTTATAAGAAATACTTTTCTTAAAAAAAAAAAATGATTCAAATGATTTACCGTCTAAGAAAACATAATTCTCAAACATTAAGACTTAGAACACAAAATAATATTATTACTCTTTCGCCTTCCATACTTTTTAAGATATTATATCTGCACCAGTCAATGAATTGCCGAAGTAATTTTAGCAAAACAAAAAAACGGACAAAATTAACAAATTAATTTTGGTTATTACTGATAAAAGCAGTTTTCGATAGGAATATTTTTTTTTGTCTTTTTAACATAAAAAAAGAAATAACATCTTTATATTTTTATTTATGTTTTATATATATGGGATCGAAAATACAGCGTCTCTTTTTGATCAGCCTTACACCGGTGAGCGAAAAAATAGCCTGGCTCATAATTATAGTTTTATAGAAAAAGAAAGTAAATAAGACCAAAAAAATCGAAGATATGTAGCCGTATTAAGTCATTTTTAATATTGTTACATAATAAAAAGCAGTGCCTATCATTTTCTTAAAAGAAATGTAGGGCTTGAATTTAACCGTATGTATACTCATGAAAAATACAGTAAAAGTTCATAAAGTTTTACAGACAAGCATTCCCCACAGGTTGACCTCGAACAGGATTCTAATTGGTTAATCTAATCACGTGATCGGACAAATCCTGAGAAAATTAAAAGTTAGTTTTAGTCAATTGAGAATTGAGTTAAAAGCATATTTGCCTTCTGTGCTGTTCTTTAGAGCGCGTGTTTAACATAGGATGGCGGCTGGGTTTTACGGCATGTCAAACCTTGTTGGGTTATTTTATGCTGAAGACGTTTTGTTTTATTCATTCTTGATGGGTATTTAATTATTTGGGATTTTACGGCATGTCAACCTTTATTGGGTTATTTTATGCCGAAGACGTTTTGTTCTATTCATTCTTGATGGGTATTCAATTTTTTTTTTAATTCAACCTTTTTAAACTTTTTTTTTCTATTAAAAAATAGATGAGATCCTAATTTTTTTCTATTAAAAAATAAATGAGATCCTAACATTTGCAACCACTCCGAGTCAGAGTGGACCAGGGAGTAATGGCAATGGAGGTGTTTTTCACGCCCCACAGAGGTGTTTAAGATAGTATTGGGTAATAATAAAATATGCGTACACGCAATTAAGTCTCCGTGTTCATAATGTCTAATAACTAATATGAAAGCGACGTGAGACAAACCCCCGATGAAGAGGAACCAGAAGAAAGCTCGATATGACCAACAAAAGAAGATGGTAGACATTAGAAGAAATAAGAAAAAATAGAATGAGTATCTAAAAATATGGGGTAGCTTTAGCATGGTTTGTTGGAATATTTTGTATCATAGTTATTTAATATAGTCAGCTGAGATGTGGCACAAGGCCAGAAGTATGGGGCACCCAGTGAGAATCGAACTCACTAATAATGGTCTGCTAATCTAGCTCGATAACAATCAAGCCACGTGAGAGTATTTTGTATTATATATATATACCAACCCCTCCGCACGAGCAAGATGCGACACAAGGTCAATTTCTTAAGCGGAGTTCAGCAGGTTTGAATTCAGAGTTTTCCTTCTCCTAGACCGGTTGCCTAACCATGGTTAAAGAGCCCAGTCTGCCCTACTATTTACCCATAGCTGGAGGGAGAGTAGGATTCATACCTTTCCCAATGATATTAGCGCTAAGTGAAATGCAATTACCACGTCGAGGATTTGAACTCGGGGCGACGAGTCCATTTCCCAAGACTTTAACCATTATATCACGCGTATTTTGTATTATAAGGTGTGCTGGAGTCCACCTCTTAAACTTATGGATTCTGCGTGGCCACGTGGATTAACGCCAGCCAATCAACACGCTCTATGGTCTAAATAAAATAAAATCATGATGAATGTGACGTAAATGACTAAAGTAATTGTGACTTGAGTAGTGATATAGTTTCGGTTACAGACAACCATACAATCTCCATTATAATGAAATTAAAGGTTTTATAAAGAAATTTAAAAATGAAAAAAAGCAAGTCAAAGGTAATCTAGATCTCAAAATGTATTGAGAGAAGAGACCTACTTCGTGCAACACGGTGTGACAGAGAGAATGGCGGGCGTGAAGTATTCTCGAAGGAAGCGGGCTAGACTTTGCCTGGCGTGCAGGACTGACCTAGAGTCGCACCCGCGTCCTTCAGTATGTGAGCGATGCGGACGAGCAGTTAAATAGGAAATAGCAGAGTGGCCCGGATGTAGGTGGTCGCGCCGTAAGGATTGACGCGTACTTGCAGTGCTGACGAGTGTCGCACGTGCTGCACGGACAATTCTGAGTGAGGAGCCCGGATGTGGTGAGATTGAGGTATATTTAAAGGACTTACCCCCGCAGACGAGGGAGAGAACAACTGCAGTAGTATTTTGTTTATTACCTCGTACCCCACTTGTACGGGTTAGGCACAAGGCCCTATTAACGTGGGACCACCCACAAACCGAAGCTCATGGGTGGCAGGTGAAAAATTGCGTCGATCCCGTCGGCATTCCCCCTCAAGGGGGCGCCTCAGGCACTGGGCAATAAACCCAGTCCTGCCCCTTTAAATCGAGGGGGAAGGTGTTGCCTGGGGGGATGGCCCCCTGGGATCGACGCCGTTAATTATAGCAACCCCCACCCAACGGGTAGTATTTTGTTGTCGAGACGAGCGGGACAAAGAAATAATTTTGGATATTGGATTTTGGAGCGTGATACAGTTGGGAGTGTTTAGACTGTCGATTGGAACCTTGCGTCAGACTTGACTGTGACCCCCCACCCCCACTGATTAGACAAAATAATTATTCTCCGCAGACGTTTGTGAATCTACAATTCTCACTAAAATACATGCAAAGAAAAATTCCTACCTCACACACTTTCTGATATCTTTCGATATTTTTGTTTGTTTACCTTTAGTTTATTTTTTTTATATTCTTTTGTTTTTGTTTGTTTTGTTTTGTTTTGTTTTTTGTTGTTGATTTATTTTTTTGTTTCTTTTTCATCTTGCCGGCCATCTTTCGTGTTTTTTCTTCATCTTCATCTTTTTCAGATAAGCCAGACTAATATTGAAATTCTCGATATTCTTTTCAACAATTATCTTTACATTTCTTTCATATATCTGAAAGTTATTTATTTTATTTTATCTTTCTTTCTTTTTTTTTCTTCTTCAGCTGTCTTTCTATTCGTCAGCTTTTCACCCAATCAAATCAGCTGTCAGTATTGTCTTTTTATCTATTGTGATTTTCCCAACTTTTTCTACAGTTTATTCTAAGTTTAATGGAGTTTCCTCTGGCGAAACTATTATCGTCGTCGGAAGTCGACTCGGCGAGCCGAGTTCAAATCAAATCAAATCAAATTCATCTCCTTACTTACCGCACAGATCCCAATGCTACTCATACGCAAAATTGGCGAGGGCCGGTATCGAACTAGGAACCTTGTGGTTTCTAACCGAACGCTCTACCGACTGAGCTAACCTGGCCCTCACCCAATGTTTATGAGGTATATATACGGTATATAACAATATGTTAAATTAGAAAGACTAATGAAATTAAATAAGAATGCATAAAAAACAGAGTAACAAGTAATGAATCAAGTAGGTCAATCTCCTCAGTAAACTAATCTCTCTCTCTCTCTCTCTCTCTCTCTCTCTCTCTCTCTCTCTCTCTCTCTCTCTTTCTTTCTTTCTTTCTATCTTTTTCGTTTCCTCCCAGCCAGTCCTTTTCTTTTACCCCCCCCCTTCCTTGCTCTCTTTAATTTTTCTTTTTTTCTTTCCCTTTTCTTCCTTGCATTTCATTCGGAATTTATCCTGAACTGTTCTCTTCGAGCCGATCTGGTCAATGTACGCCTTTGCTGGTCGGCCCACACTATATATGTAAATATATACACATACGCACACACACACACACACACACACACACACACATATATATATATATATGCACAAACACACACACACATATATTTATGCACAAACACACACACACATATATATATCCACACATACGCACACATACGCAGACGCACAACCACATACATACACCCATACTTAGAGAGTGTGCATCTTACGATTGGTGTCTACCTTGGAAAAAGTGTTCTGTAGCAGAAAACTTGTCATTGCCTACTGAGCTATTGTGCTCCCCCCCCTCTCTCTCTCTCTCTCTCTCTCTCTCTCTCTCTCTCTCTCTCTCTCTCTCTCTCTCTCTATATATACCTGATGTTTATAAGGGTATGTATACGCTATACAACAGCAATTGTTGAGGCGACACAATAGAGGACTGCCTAAAGGATCCACACAAAATGGGTGAGTATGATTGCGTTTTACTTTGCGCTCATGTGTTATATACTCGTTCCTTATACATAAACGCATGTACCAAGAATGTAAACAAATGTAAGATGTTGTTATGAACACCATATTTTGGGTCGAATTCCTGTCAAAGTTTATAACAATGAGTTTGAATTATTACTAGGTATGCAAATAAAAAAAGCAAATATTTGCAAATTTCAATTGTGTTTTGAATTTCAATAAAAAAAATAACAGAAAAAAGGAAAATATATCAAAAGGCTTCAAGGTCAGGCAGAAGTTGTACTGTGATGTAAAACCAACAAAACTTGGTGATATTTTGAGGTACACCTGGGACGCTCTGGGTTTCTAGTAATGATGCTTTAGCCTCAAAACCACACATGACCCCAGAGTGATCATCTAAGGATATATATATATATATATATATTATATATATATATATATATATATATATATATATTATACTCATATGTTCTTTGCTAAATCATCGGGGATAAACAGTTCGTTTGGATTTCGGAAACTTCCTTTTCGATCAGCTTTTTTTATTAGGGCTGGAAATCTCTTGGTTAGATTTTATTTATCAGTATAAATAATTGGTTAAGGCCATATCAAACACATCGTTTGTTTGTTTACTTCTCATATATATATATATATATATATATATATATATATATATATATATATATATATATATATATATATATATGTGTGTGTGTGTGTGTGTGTGTGTGTGTGTTCTTTTGAAAATGATAACATTTCTATTGGAGTTCCTTTATGATATTAGGATTGTAAAGTCTATCCGTTCACCGTCCCTGTCAACACATTGGAATA
>CM042137.1:107287241-107304741 GCA_023376005.1 Doryteuthis pealeii | reverse complement strand
TTGTTGTTGTTGTTTGTTTGTTGTTTTCTTTACCTTTTATTTTTTATTTTTATTTATTTGTTTACTTGTTTTTTTTCCACACCATTTTTCTTATCAGTTTCTACCTTGTCTTATCTGTTGAGATGGTGCTTGTTTTTACTGTGGCTTCTTTAATTCATTTCCCGCTCTTCGCTTCTCTACCTCGCCATTTCTCTATCCGAACTTCTAGACGATAAATTATGCACAACATTTACCCCCCCCCCCAACATCGCCAAAAAAAAAAAGCACCCACCCTATAAATGAAACGTTCGGTGAGCAGGTACACGGGTCGATCAGAAATGTATTTTATATCCTAATCTTTAAAAAAAAAAATTATATTTAAAAAATGAATAGTTACATTTTTAGATCATTTCTTTTTATAAAAAAAACTCTACTAGTACTTTAGGGCGTCCCATCGTAGCGTAATGGCTAGCAAGCTAGTATCGCAGATCCAATACTAAGGAATAGCAAGTTTGATCATCGCTGGATGACCCATACTTGCGACTTACTGTTACATAATCTATGCGGTTGCATAAGATTATTGTCAATCCCCGGTATTTCTAAATGGGGTGGCCCTTTTCATATCACGGGCGGGACTTTCCATGGAATAGTACAGAAAGCCCGCGAAACACGTGAAGTCACGTGGGACCTGGTTGGGTCCTCAGTTTTCAGTTGGACGTCAGGCAGTGAAGATGTCCTGCCTTAACTGGAACTCAGCATACGTGCGCTATGTTAGTCAGATGTTAGTTACATGAAATGTTTAGTTAAGGAAATAAAAGCTTAAGAAAATAACCCGGTCTTGTGATTAATGAATGTCTTGGTAACAAGACTGATCTAGAAGAAGAAATGAGTTAAGTGCGACCGACCACCAAGACGAAGTCACCAAGACGAAGTCACCAAGACGAAGTCCAGATGTTAGAAGAAGACGTAAGATAGAAAAGACGTCAGAAGAAAAATAGAAGAATCTTATTATAATGGAGATTGTGTGTTTTTCTGTCTGTAACCGAAACTACATCACTACTCAAGTCACATTTCCCTTTGTTATTCACATCACATTCTCCATGATTTTATTCTTATTCAAATCTTAATTATTAATAAAATTGTTTTACATCATTAAGACTGTTAGCTATATCTACATACTAATAACATGCAATTGTATTTATATATACAACAAAATAGCGGATTACAGTGTGAATGGGAAGGCTAATTTGCATATTGATATTAAAAAATTTGATTTTAATAAATATATGCTTAGTATTATTGATTTCTAATTGTTTGGTTTTATCTTATTGAATATGAGCAAAAATCTCGGGGATAAATCTTAAAAGAAATTCCTCAACAAGACGAAATAACTGTAAATTTATTCTTTACTTCCTATTTTAACTAAATAGTTGAATTAGGAAAATTTACCAATGAAAGACGGGAGTAACGGAAAATGATGGAAGAGTTACTTTCAAAGTTGTTCTATTTTTCAATCATACCCCCTCTGTTCAAAATCTTTTTATCTGCATTCTTATTCAGTTTCATTAGCCTTTCTAATTTAATATGATATTTTATTATATTAAAACTTAACTACTTGCACCCAGAGGGTGCATATATTTGCTAGTAGAAGTAAAGAAGTAAAGAAGGGTATACAACATTACGTGTCACATCCATTACACTACACTAGACCGCCCTTCCCCTAGTGTATTAGCGCGAAGTGAAACGCAAACAGTCTCGTCCAGGATTTAAACTCTGGTAACCCATTATAATCCCTCCGGCGATAACCATTACGTTAAGCGCGCTTACATAAACTCATTAGTAATGACCTGCTAACGTTGATACCATATTAGTCATTTACTAAGCTTAGTTTAGTTTAGCACAAACCCAAAAGTATGGCGAACCCAGTGAGAATCATATTCATTGCTAATGGTCTACGAACCTTGCTAGTTAATTATCACATCACAAAATGCACCGCTATCTGCGAGACGAGCTTGTTAACCATTACAATACGATGGGACATCCCAACTAGTACAGAGTATAAAAGTAAAGTCCTTGGGGTAGCCTAAAGTCGGTATCAACCAGACAGCGAGGGAGTCTATCCCCTTTTCACTAGCGCTAGACTTAGGAGATTGTTTTTGGTGACTTGGGTGGAGCGCCACACCGGCCATCAGCTCCTCACTTTACCGCACAGATCCCTGTGCTACTCATACGTTAAGTTGGCGAGGCCCAGTATCGAACCCGGAACCATGTGGTTCCTTGTCCGACGCTCTGCCGGCTCAGCTAAACCGGCCCTATACGCAGATTTATTAAAACGGACTCAGCGAGCCGAGTTTAAATTCTGAAAGATGCACTTTGCATCTCCCTTCGCACTAATGCACTTGGGAGAACATTTATTTATTTTCTCTCCCTCGCAAAAGAGGAAGAAACAATAGGATATACTTGACCCCTGTCTCTCTCTCTCTCTCTCTCTCTCTCTCTCTCTATATATATATATATATATATATATATATATATATATAAAGTAAGTAAAATCGACGGGGCGGCCTAATGTCTGTATCAGCCAGTCAGCGAGGAAGTCTATCCCCTTTTCAATAGCGCTAGACCAAGGAAATTGTTTTAGCATCTGAGGTGGAGTGCCACACCTACCATCAGCTCCTTACTTTACCGCGCATATCCCTGTGCTATTCATACGCTGAGTTGGCGAGAACCGGTATCGAACTAGGAACCTTGTGGTTTCTAGCCGAATGCTCTATCTCGTTTTGGTTTGCCCTGTCGGCTGGAGGTGTAGAACACCGACTGCACCTCTGCAAAGAGGAAAGACAACCAAAAAAGTAACTGTTAGCCGTGGGTGTAGACCCGAGATGCTTAAGGATGGAATCCAGATGGCTGAGCTATCCGTGATATGCAATACTTTTCTTTGGACCCTTAGGCTATACGGTTAGTCGGAGAGTTCCTCTCCGATCAATCGGCTGGTCACGTCAATACCTAGTACCTATATGATTGTCCCGACCGTATTGCTCTCAGGGTAAACCTCTACCCCCCTTTATCATATATTTGCTTGAAGGCAATGGCTGAGGGTCTTATTGTCCTGGGTATGACATTAATCTGCTTCTAATGGTGAGGTTCAAGTTCTGGAGCTCCTAGGAAGTGTGGAGTACTCCTTTATCGCTATTACTCCTAGGTCCATTTGGATGCGACGTGGAAGTAACTGTCAGGGTCCCATCTATGTGTTAAAATAGATTAAAGAATGAATTTTAAAAACGTGTTTAAAATAAAGTGTTTAAAAATCATGTGTTTAAAAAAGAATAAATACCCAATATTAATGAATAAAAGAAGATGTCTTTGGCTTGACATGCCGTAAAATCTAACCAGCTAACTTCGAGAGAAACGTTTCTTTATTATCGGCTAATATACATTTTGCGAATTGGGTTACGGTTTTAGGGGATTAAGGTTGTTTTTAATTATGTATTGCTTAAAAAAACAAAAAAAAACCCAAATTACTATCATTTAATGTTGAAAAATTTTTTTAAACTAAGTTTAATTGAAATTATACATTGCAATACTAACACAAACAACTGTCTCAATAATAGATTCAATAATTAATCTCAATGGTTAATTAAATGTATAGTAATTTGGTTTTTTTTGTTGTTTTTTTTTTTAAGCAATACGTAATTAAAAACAACTTAAACCCCTAAAACCGTAACCCAATTCGCAAACTGTCATTGGGTACCACCAAAAAACTTTCCGTTTTAATTTTCCGACCTAATCAGAAGTCAGCCGTAGGGGTTTGATCCACAGAGGACCAGCTTTATTTTGATGTATGATACATGTTTCTGTGTCAGTGATTATACCTGTCCTAAACAAAATGGCATTACTTTTTGACACACCCTCGTATAATACTATTTTGTTGAGCTTCGTTTTTGTATGAAAACATTTTTCTTGCCTTTAATATCATCTTCATTTTATAGCTTTATTTTCTTTTTCTTAATTTTATACTTCCCATTTCTTACTTGATATATTCTAATTCCACCCTTTCCAATATATAGACAATATTTTTGGCCTGTTCCCGCCACTTTCCTAAATATTACTTGGGTAACCATTCCCGCTCAATATCTGACACGCGCCTCGTCACATCCTCCCAAGATACTCACTTTTAGCTTCTACCCTCTCACAGACGTTCAGCAACACCCAATGGCCAGTTTGGACTGAAATGTCTCAAATAATAATTTTCTTTCCTTTTTTTTTTCTTTTTTTTTTTTTTTCTTTTGTTGTCATTTTTCATGTAGTTCTTTTTCTTTATTGTGGTTGCCTTTCTTATTTCGTCTGAGACTAATAAGAGACTTGTTTGCGGTTTGCTACTACGGGCGGTCCGTGTTATTACAGAGCGAGGCTGGAGGCGGTCTGGGAGAATCTCTGTATAGAAAAACCGCGTCGATACCCTGACGCACGTTATTCAATTAAGTCCACCAAGTTTAGACACTGAACACTACGTGTCCATTTTTTTCTGCCCCAGCCACTCCAACCTTGTCCTGTCCTTCAACCTCTCTTGCAGCCTCCACGACGTTTAATGCGATCTAATTATAATACTCTGAGATATTTATACGCCCAGTCGCCATTTTTTTCTTTTCTTTTTCTTTCTTTTGCTTTCTTTTTCTTTCCTGTTCTTTCTTCCTTTTTTCTCTATGTATTATTTTCTTTTCTTTCTTTCTTTCTTTTTTTTTTTGAATGGGGCGGAGGTCTCTTTATTTTTTTTGTTTTTGTTTTTTTTGTGTTTTTTTTTGTTTTGTTTTGTTTGTTATTATTCCTACTTTTATAATCATCCTCGCCTTTCTCTTGTTTTTACCAATCTCGTTGCGTTTTTCATTTTTCGTTTTTCGCTTCGTTTTGTATTTATTGTCGCCATTCCGTCCATTAGTGTTGTCTGACCGGTTGACACTCGTCTATTGGTTTCTCCGCTGCCAAATTACTCGCGTTTCCTCTGAAATTACCCGCCGAAAAACCGAACCCCGGCATCACGACCACCGCCTCTTCCAAAACTCCCCGCGGTAACTCTGATTTATAGAAATATATATACACAAAATAAATAATAAAATAGGAACTCACAAACCCTTGAAGCTTATGTTTTCCCGACTTATTTACTGATAGCAAGTCTATAGTAAACACAGACGGACATTAACAAAGCAAGACGAGACGAACATCTTCGAAGATAAAAAAAAAACTTGATTATAATTTTCATGCTTACTTTCTCACATTATAGTTGAACATGTTAGGACGTTGGAAAATAATGTCCGATTTTAGTACACATCAGTATCAAAAATCGGCCATTTTTTTTACTCAGCATAAAAACACTCGTCGGATGTTGGAAAATAATGGCCGATATTATTTGACACCAGTATCTAAAATCGGCCATTTTTTACTCAGCTTAAAAACACTCGTCTGAAAAATCACCATCATCATCAGCAACAGCAACAACAGCAGCAGCAAGTCACACTGAAAGCATGGATCTCTATGACACTTCCTCGCCACCAAGTTCCAGTTGGCCTGGCAGGTCCTCTGGACAATACCCAGCATCCGCGCAGAACTGAACGATGATTTTTTTAAAAATTAATCTTAATGTTTATTTTCTCGCATTATAGTTGAACGTTAGATTATAGGAAAATGATGGCCGATTTTATTTGACATCTATGCCTAAAATCGACCATTATTTTTCACACGATATAATAATACAAGTCTGCAAAATAATAATAATAATAATAATAATAATAATCTCTAGGACTTCGATATAAAGACTGATCACTCTATCCCTGCAAGGAAACCAGACCTAGTGTTGATTAACAAAAAAAGAGAGAACTCGTCACTGGGTGAAGATGAAGGAAAACGAAAAGATGGACAAATATCGGAGAATTGAAAAACTATGTAAAGAAACAAAGAAGAAATAAGACGTAAAACATTTTTCTTTAAAAGTTGAACATTCTGGTTTCATAAACTATTCCTTAAACAAATTGAATTAAATCATTTAAATTAATTTGTGTAATTTTCTTCAAACCATGCAGAAGAAAATATGAAACAACCAAATATTGAGGGAAAGCTTAAGGAATTCATTGACAAAAAATGAATTGATACTTAGTTTTCCCTCCTTGAGTTTTCATAACATCTTTAAATCTTTCAAACATGAATGTCACTTATTTCAATCAATATCTATAAGTAGCTTATAAATTGTGAACGTAACTGTAGTTAGAATTTTGATAGGGCCCGTTAAACCTAGAATAACGGTGTCCATGGAAAGTTACCGATATTTGCTGACGGGAACTAGACTTTTGCTTGACACCCTGAAAGCGCGCGATTGGACGCGTGAGATTGTTTAATTGAGATTCGGCAGAGATTTCAGAGCGAACGGATGTGTAGGTCGTCACTCTGAGCCGATCTCCCCCTGCGGTGGAATCAAATGGGCAGGGTTGCGTAAAAAAGCTTGATCAAGAAACAACCAGGTCTTGTTTTTTAATTGAATATTAAAAACAATGACCAGCCCAGCACAAAAAGGAATCAACAAAGAAAAAAAACCCCCAGCAGAAGCCCACTAGACGGCCGAGGTAGAAGAATAGAAGCAGAAATGTAACAAGTAACACCATCATCATATTATCTAACTATCTATCTGTCTGTCTGTCTGTCTCTCTCCCTCATCACTCTCTCTCTCTCTCTCTCTCTCTCTCTCTCTCTCTCTCTCTCTTGGGTTGGCATGCCGTTAAAACGAACCAACCAATCATTAATAAATAAAAATGTGTATATATAATAGATAGGCTTACATATGCGCACACATGGATGTAAACATACAAAAACATACCCAAACACTGATTAGATAGATAGATTGATAGATAGATAGATAGATAGATAGATAGATAGAGAAATTATGAAGGAAAATTGATATAAAATCCGATAAAGTTTTTGAAAAAACAAGAAAAGAGTTGGGTGTTTGTCATAAGGGCAATAGGGTTGGGACAATCATATAGGTGATAGGGCTTGACGTGACCAGCCGATTGAAGGAGCCTCTCCGACCGCTCGTCTTGCCTTAGTGGTGTGTTGCATGTCATGGACTGATCAGCCACCCGGATCTCGTCGTAAAGAGTCACAGGTCGCCACCCACGGCCAAAAGGCGGCCCCATTGGGGTCTTGCCCCTCTGCAGAGGTGCAGTCGGTGTATTCTACATTTCTACAGGGTGGGGAGACTCGGTGAATTTATAATCTTATTATAATAGAGATTTTGTGACTGTCTGTCTATGACCGAAGCTATATCAATACCAAAGTCACAATTCCCTTTGTTATATACGTCACATTCTCCATGATATTATATTTATCTAAACCTGAATTATTAATACAAATTGGTTTATATTATTAATACTGTTGGCCATATCTATAGGTATTTGCCTCTCATCCCACTTATGAGGGCGTGACACAAGGACATTTTTATGTGGGCCCACCCACAAGCCGAAGCTCATGGGTGGTAGGTGGAAAGAATTGCGTCGATCCCGTCGGCATTCTCCCTCAAGGGGGCGCCTCAGGCGCTGGACAATAAACCCAGCCCTGCCCCTTTAAATCAAGGGTGCAGGTAATGCCTGGGGGGATAGCCCCCTGGGATCGACGCTATTAACTTGTAAAGATCCAGGGCCAAAGCCACTGGGCCCCCAGCCCGTTGGGCGGGTCTACATACTAACTACAAGCAATTGTACTTATATATACAACAAAGTAACAGTTTACAGTTTGAACGGGAAAGCTAATTTGCATATTGTTATTAAAAATTTGATTTTTAATAAATATGTGCTTGGTATTATTGATTTCTAATTGTTTGGTTTTATCTTAATGAATATGAGCAACAATCTCGGGGATAAATCTTAAAAAAATCCATTAACAATAAGAAATAACTGTAATTATTTTTTACTTCCTAATTTAATTAAATAGGTAAATTCGGAAAATTTCGCAATGAAAGACGGGTGTGATGGAATAGTAAGTTTCAGTTGTACTATTTTTCGATTATACCTCCCTCTGTTTCAAATCTTTTTATCTGCATTCTTATTTAGTTCCATTACCCTTTCTAATTTAATATAATATTTTATTACATTAAAAACGTAAACACTTGCACCCGGAAGTTATTGTAATAAACACTTGAGACTTATAAGCAGATATTCGCCTTTGAAAATCAGGCGCAAGGCTGTTTACAGTACCTGTTATTTACTTAGCGTTGCTTACAGCACTTTTACCATTTATTCACTAAGGTTTTCTTAATCGGGCTCACAGGTCTAAGGTTACCTTTATTACCTGCTGTTGCTATTTACTTAGCTTTCGTTTAGTCTTTTACTCATGCGTAAGATTGTTCACAGTGCTTGTTGATATTTACTAAAATTTGCTTATCCTGGCAATCGGGTCACAGGTTGTCCACAGTACTCAGTGTTGTTATTTGCTAAGCTATGCTTATTCTAGAACACAGGTCACAGGTTTCTTTCAGTACACATTGTTATTATTTACCAAGCTTTGCTTAGCCTGGCACAAAAATCACTGGTTGTCCACAGTATACATAGTCTTAAGACTGTTTACTGTACCCGTTGTTAATTACTAAGTTTTGTTTAGTCTGGTACATAGGCATCATGTTAGTTATTGTACATATTGTGATTAATTACTAAGCTTTTCTTAGTATACCCTATTGGCCTCGGATTGCTTACAGTACTAGTTGTTTTTAGTAAGTACTAAGCAGTAAAGCGTGGCGAAAATTAACAGCGTTGATCCCAGGGGTCATCCCCCCAGGCAATATCTGCCCCCTCGATTTAAAAGGGCGAGGTTGGGTTTATTTCCCAGTGCCTGTGGAACCCCCTTGAGGGGGATATCGAAGGGACCAACGTAATTTTTAACCCGCCATCCATGAGCTTCGTTTTGTGGGTGGTCCCACGTTAATAGGGCCTAGTGCCGACCCCGTACAAGTGGGGTACGAGGTAAATACAAAGTACTAAGCTGTAAACTCTGGTTAGCAATTACTTAATATTTACCTACATTTATTGATATTGTTGGATTGCTTTGGATATATAAGGTGTGGCGAAGTCCACCACTTAAACTTATAGACTCTGCGTGGGGGCGTTGTTTAAAACCAGCCAATCAACAGCGCGAATATGGGGTTAGTTAACTACTTAATAGCCGATCTTGAAAGCCGTTCATTTGTACGTATTCGCCACTGAGGAACGGATCTGCAACCAAGGACTCTGCTCAAGCAAAGGATTCTACCCAACACTAAAGAACACCGTGGGACAGCCAAATGATTCTTCACTAAGGTTCAGCCTTAACACAAGGAATCTCCACTTTAAGCCTAAAAATGGCCACAAAAATCGTAACAGACCCAAGTTATAACCGCAATAAATAAAGTGCATCTTGAGCAATTTTCATCACTTGGGTGCTCGAAGTAGGAATATCCTTCTTTTTACTAAAGAATTGAAGCTCTCATATTCAGTAGGCTTTTTGCAGCTAGATCAGTTGGTTGGTTGGTTGGTTGGTTGGTTTCTTTGTTTTATGGCATATCAACCCTTTTGGGGTCATTTAATGCTGAATCAAGTCAGTTGATATTCGGTTTCTTACAGTACCTGTTGTTGCTTAAATATTCAACCCTCTAAGTATTGAAGAGGCTCATCGCTGCTTAACTTGGGTGATCTAGCAGGTACCGGTGCTTTCAGTATGACTTGACCGTCAGCTGCAGTTGGTTCTTGGGGCGAACGGTTATCTAGCCTTGTGCCGATTTTTTTCTCATGAGTATTTTATTTCCCCGAAAATTATAACTGCAGAGAGCAAGAAATTTAATGTCTTTCTTTATTCGCACTTTCTTCCAGACTCTATTCACACTCTTACCTCTCAACACACTATTCTTCCCTTCGCCACGTATCATTCGTTCGTCCAATCAAACCACGCCATATGCCCATGCCAAATCATCACTAAAACTTTTCCGTTCTCCTGTAACTCAAAATCTCTGCCTAAAAATTTCCGTGTTAATCTACACATCAGGTTACCCTCACGGTTCCACGTCGCGCCCATTACGTAACATGTTTACCTAGCTATTCCACTATGAGCACTATGCGACACAAGGTCAATTTTTAAGTAGATTTTAGCAGGTTTGAATTCAGAGTTTTCCTTCTCCTAAACCAGTTGCCATAACCAGGTTTAATATCTCGGTCTACCCTACTATTTATCCATAGCAGGAATAGCTGTGCATACCTTTCCAAATGGTATTAACGCTATATAAAATGCAAACAGCCTCGTCCAGGATTTGAACTCTGTCGCTGAGTCTATTTTTTTATGACAATAACCGTTACACGACTAGCATCTCCATTAATATCATTTAACGTATTTAACTGTATATGAAATCAATATACTTTATGTTCATGTGTCTTCGGACACGAACTCGTATTGTAGCACCCAGTAAACACAAGGTTGCAAGCAGCGACGATCAAACTTGCTATTCAGTAATAATGGATCTGCGGGATTAGATTGCTATCCATTACACCACAATGGAATGCTTACAAACACAACAAAAATATTCGTTTACGAAGGTCAAATTTTAAGCAAGGTTTAACAGGTTTGAATTCAGAGTTTTCCTGCTCGTAGACCGGTTGCCATACCAAGGTTAAACAGTCTAGTCTGACCAACTATGTACGCATAGCTGGATGTAGTTAATTGGATACATAGCTTTCCCAAGAGAAGGGTGGTCCATCGTAGGATAATGCTTAGCAAGCTAATTTTACAGATTCATTACAACTGAATAGCGAGTTTGACCCTCGCTGGATGCCACATACATGCGACCTTCTGTCACAACCTTCCCATTGCTAATGGTTGGGGTAAATCCCTTGGGCGTCCCATCGTGGTATAATGGTTAGCATGCTAGTCTCGAAGATCCATGACTACTGAATAGTGAGTTCTATCCTCGCTTGATACCCAGTACTTTCGACCTTCTGTCATTATCCTACCTATTTGGAATGGGTTGGGTAAATACCTACCTACCTTTTCTGAGGTCATGAGCACTATGTAAAATGCAAACAACTTCATTCAGAATTTAAACTCGATTTTCCGTGTCCATTTCATAACTCGGTCAATTTTTGGAATTGGAAGCTCACATTGTTGGGATTGTCTAACCTTAACATAGTCCACATCTGGAAAATTGAAGAGGGTGGGGGACAATTTTACTTTTTTCTGGATGATTTGACATGGAATTACCCATCTTTCAGTCACGTGGTACATAGGTATCAAGGACATACTATTGATGGAGATCTCCGAGTACATAGTGGAGATAATATAGAAAAATGCTCTATCCTACACTTAACAATTAGTTAGTTTTCTGGAACAATAAAAATAAAATAAAACTTAAAAACTATATTTTTTCTCTATTTCGAACGGGTTGATTAAATACCTACCTAGCGTTTTCGTGGTTATTAGCACTATGTGAAAGGCAAACAGCTTCGTTCAGGATTTGAACTCGGGTTGCCGTGTCCATTTCCTACGACGATGACCATTACGAAGTGAGCGCAAGCAAAAAAGTATAACCGAAAAACACCTTGAAACGTAAAGGCAAAGTTAGCTTGAATTACCACAACTCTGTTTTGTAGATAAAACCAACTCAACATCATTATGAATACTTAAGAGCCGGTGGATATTATCGATTAACAGAGTTGATAACCAGAACAAAAGATTATTTTGGAAGTTAGATAACCTTCACCAATTTATGCCTGCGAGTACACAAAACACCGGATGGTTCTTAACTGTTTCAACTAAAAATAGTTTTGTTTCTGACTTCTGAGCAATAGTTTTAGTGTGAAGTTTGGATCATAGTACTTATAGTACACACACACTCACATTATATATATATATATATATATTTATTATATATATAATATATAATATATATATATATATATATATACATACGTATATATATATATATATATATATATATATATATAAGTAAGATTGCCGTACCTTTAAAAACTAAAACTATAACGCTAGTTTAAAAAACAAAACGACATTGCTAACAGTAGCTAATGAAATGGTGGTTAACACAAAAATAAGTCATTATAATAATAATAATAATAATAATAATAATAATAATAATAATAATAATAATTTTGACCATACAACAAAATGGTATATGCATAAACCAGAATATGTTCTTGAGAACGAAACGTATAACATTCTCTGGGATTTGAAATAAAAACGGATCACCTTATCCCAGCAAGAAGACCAGACCTAGTGTTGATAAACAAAAAAGAAAGAACTTGTCAACTGGTGGATTTTGCAGTGCCAGCAGATCACAGGGTGAGGCTAAAGGAAAATGAAAAAATGGACAAATATCTGGATCTTGCCAGAGAACTGAAATAATTATGGAATATGAAAGTCAAAGTGATACCAATTGTAGTTGGTGCACTTGGAACAGTCCGAAAAGATTGGAAAAGGGTCTGGAATGTTTGGAAATCAGAGGAAGGATTGAAAGCATTCAGAACACTGCACTGCTGCAATCTGACAGAATACTCAGAAGAGTCCTGGAGACCTGAGGAGACTTGCTGTCACTCAGACTCCAGTGAAAGACCATCAGCTAATGCTGATGTGAAAGCTCAAAAAGAGCAAATAATAATCTTATTATAATGGAGATTGTGGGTTTTTCTGTCTGTAACCGAAACTATATTACTACTCAAGTCACAATTCCCTTTATTACTGACATCACAATCTCAATGATTTTATTTTTATTTAAACCTCAATTATTAATAAAATTGCTTCACCTTTTTATTAGTGTTGTCCATATCTACATACAAATAACATGCAATTGTATTTATATATACAAAAAATAGCGGTTTACAGTGTGAATGGAAAGGCTAATTTGCATATTAATATTAAAAATGTGATTTTATTAAATATGTGCTTAGTATTATTGATTTCTAATTGTTTGGTTTTATTTTAATGAATATAAGCAAAAATCTCTTCAATGAATCTTAAATGAAATCTATTAACAAGAAAAAATAACTGTCATTTTATTCTTTATTTCCTAATTTAACTAAATAGTTAAATAAGTAAAATTCAGCAATGAAAGACGGGAGTGATGGAAGAGTAAGTTTCATTTCTATTTTTCTATTATACCTCCACTCTGTTACATATCTTTTTATCTGCCTTCTTATTAGACTTTCTAATTTAATACAATTCATATTAAAACTTAAATACTTGCACCCGGAGGGTGCATATATTTGCTAGTAATAATAATAATAATAATAATAATAATAATAATAATAAGAAGAAGAAGAAGAAGAAGAAGAAGAAGAAGAATAATAATAATATGATGAGGACGAAAGAAGGAAAATCAACGAAATGTAACCTTAAGTTTCCCAATCTGTTGATCATTATGCAAGTGCACCTGACGATCAAGAGATTGTAAAACCAAAGATTATGAATTCAGTGATTTATTCTAAATATCATATATGAATCTGGAGGTGTAGAAAACCTTTTTATTTTTATATTTATTTCATCATATATGCATATATACACATATATACGTATGTGTGTGTGCGCGTGTGTGATAGAGCATGTATGTCAAAGTTAGGGGAACAATAACACAATGTCACCTGTACTTGATAACTGATAGTTACCAAGTGCATTTGACTATATGTCTTTTGTAGCCTGAATTATATATATATATATATATATATATATATATATATATATATTAGGAAAAGGTTAATTTAACTGAGTTTAACTAAGGAATTACATCGACTTAATTAAGCGTAGGTTGGGTCCTGATAAAATTATTTTGATTGAAAACATGGTAGACCCTTAACCCTTTCTCTACTACTATTATTATTATTATTATTAATGTTCTATGTTTTTAATATATCATGCACATTTGGATTAATTACTGATGCCACAATTGGATACTATATATATATATATATATATATATATATATATATATATATATATATATATTTGGAGGATATGGGCTTAATTGAAGTCGTACCTAATTTTGAAAATTAATTAGTAATTAATGAATTTTTTTAGGCGGGCATATATGTTCAAATGTAAGGCTAAACGAATCGAGAAAATGTCAATCCCTGAATGTACATTTCGACCTATTAGGTTTCATCATAGACATGGGAGACTGCTCCGTGTGTGACTCGAAACCTCGACTGTCAAGCTGACAGGCGAAGTCTTTAACCGTTACACTAGCTTGCCAGTTCCACATTCTTCGTTCGTTTTGAAACTTATTTATATTCCATTTTTTATTGACTTCTTACACGACAGTATGAGGTTAAGTAAACAAACAAAGGTGTTTATTTTTATATGGCTTTAAGCCGACAATTTTTGGAGGATATGTGCTTAATTGAAGTCGTACCTAATTTTGAAAATTAATTAGTTAGTAATTAATTAATTTTTTTAGGCGGGCATATATGTTAAAATGTAAGGCTAAACGAATTGAGAAAATATCAATCCCTGAATGTACATTTCGACCTATTAGGTCACATCAGCAGGGTTATAGACATGGGAGACTGCTCCGTGTGTTACTGGAAACCACGACTGTCAAGCTGACAGGCGAAGTTTTTAACCGTTACACTAGCTTGCCAGTTCCACATTCTTCGTTCGTTTTGAAACTTATTTATATTCCATTTTTTATTGACTTCTTACACGACAGTATGAGGTTAAGTAAACAAACAAAGGTATTTATTTTTATATGGCTTTAAGCCGACAATTTTTGGAGGATATGTGCTTAATTGAAGTCGTACCTAATTTTGAAAATTAATTAGTTAGTAATTAATGAATTTTTTTAGGCGGGCATATATGTTCGAATGTAAGGCTAAACGAATCGAGAAAATGTCAATCCCCGAATGTATATTTTGACCTATTAGGTCTCAGCAGCAAGGTTATAGACATGGGAGACTGCTCCGTGTGTGGCTCGAAACCTCGACTGTCAATAAAAAGTGGAATATAAATATAATAGGATTCGAACTGACATTTCCGCTCCTTTAAACTCCTTCTTCTCGATTTTTTTTTTTTTTTTGACGCTATCTTTTTCTTCATTTCTTGTTTAACCTATTTTTGTGTTTTTAAATCTGATTGGCTACTTACCCTTCTGGTTTAATCTCATTATATCTCACTGCTAGCAACCATCATTTCCTCTTCCGATATAGCCAGCTGAGTAATCCTCTTTCAGAGCAACTATCTCCACACCTTGAAAAAAGACAAAAAAAAATCAAAGACAAAAAAATAATAATAGAAACCAATTAAACTGATTGGACGTTTATATGCACTTGTCTTTCGTAATCATCACCTGTGCCGAACTGTGTCGACACAGGTGTACCTGGCCGTTTGTCATCGGGCACTGCTCTAGTTTTTGCCATCGACCTCCATCCACACCTGCTGTCGACGCTAGTCTCTCAGTTTATGTTTCCTTCTATCGTTCTTAATGGCCGTGTCCTGTCAGCGCCAGGGCAGTGGATGGTCGGATGAGTCATTTATTTGTACATGAGATTATTCAACAAATTGTTTACCCTCGATTTACCAGAACAAAATATTGTGGGTCGCTAATTTCGCCACTCCAATGCCTGTCTGTAATTGTCTTATAGTCTATCTATCTATCTATCTATCTATCTATCTATCTATATGTTGTCGAGGGTTTTTGTTGATTCTGTTGTGTATTGTTTTAGAGGCTAGGGTGACAGTTTTTATACCTAGGTTGTTTAGATTTTTCTTTATGGTGCTGTGGGTATTATTGTTAGGTAGACTTATGTATCTATCTGGGGGTTGGATTTATGTGGGTTTGTGTGGGTGGTGTTTTGGGATTGATTTTTGGTATGGATTTTGAGGGCTTATCTATCTATCTATCTATATGTTATCAAGAGTTTTTGTGGATTATGTTGTGTAGTTTTAGAGGCTAGGGTGACAGTTTTTATACATAGGTTGTTTAGATTTTTATTTATGGTGCTGTGGGTTTTATTGTTAGGTAGACTTATATATCTATCTGGGTGGTTGGATTTATGTGAGTTTGTGTGGGTAGTGTTTTGGGATTGATTTTTGGTATGGATTTTGAGGGCTTTGGCCTTAGCGTATTGTATAAAAGATTTGGGATATGAGAGGTTTTAGAAGGTGTTCTCTATGTAAGTGAATTCATTGTTCAAGTATTTCGGTGTGCATATGCGGACGGCTCTGAGGTAAAATCCTATTATAATACCTCTTTTGGTGTGGGTGTCATGGTGTGAGTAAGTGGCGTATGTGGTCATTCTTGGTTGTGGGTTTGTGGTGGACTTTGAATTCAAGTTTTTGTTCTTTTTTGTGGGTAGGACGTCTAGAAAAGGTAGGGTGTTATTAGATTCTAGTTCGTGTGTAAACTGTATGGTGGGTTCTATTTTATTTAGTTTGTTCGTGATTTCTGTGATATCTATATCATTCGGGTAAATAATTAATGTGTCGTCTATGTATCGTTTTTTGGGATGATGTATTTAAAGGGGCCAGCTTCTAGGAATTCTAGGTATCTATCTATCTATCTATCTATCTATCTATATTTTAGCTTCTATTTATCTATTTATCTATCTATCTATCTATCTAAATGCCTATCTATTGTAGTCTGTTTGTATCTATCTATCTATCTATCTATCCAGTCTGTTCATATCTATCTCAGTTTATTAATATCTATCTATCTATCTATCTATCTATCTAAATGCCTCTCTATTGTAGTCTGTTCGTATCTATCTATCTATCTATCTATTTATCTATCCCAGTCTGTTCATATCTATCTCAGTTTATTAATATCTATCTATCTATCTATAAAAAGATTTGATTGATAGATATGAACAGACTGAAAAAGATAGGTAGATAGATAGATAATTTTTTTAAATTACATTTTTTAATTTATGTATCTATCTACCGATCTATCTCAGTCTGTTCATATCTATCTCAGTTTATTAATATTTATCTATTTATTTATTTCAGTCAATCCCTATGTATATATATATGTCTGTATCTACGTATCTATCTATCTATCTATCAATTTATATATCTATGTCAGTCTATTCATATCTATCAATCTATCTAACTAATTTTATCTACATATGTTATTTCTTCATATACTGTCTGTGCGACTTTTTATCTATTATTATCTATAATTATCAATTAGCATCAATCAATCAATTTATGTTTCTTAAGATTTTCTTTTATACCTTTTATTTGCATACATATTTGCATGTTCACTCTCTTTCTTTTACTATAATTCTCACTCTCCCCCTCATATATATACACACACACATATATATATGTGTGTGTGTATTTTATGTGTATGTGTGTGTGTGTGTGTGTGTGTGTGTGTGTGTGTGTGTGTGTCGTTATCGGCATTGCAGTCTCGGAAGACTATATAATTATTGTGCCCCTGAAGTTACACAGCCTCATGTGATTGGGAAGTAATGTTAAAAAACAGCCTATCAATCTTATTTTTCCGTATTGTTTCTTT
>CM042137.1:107277241-107279741 GCA_023376005.1 Doryteuthis pealeii | reverse complement strand
GGCGGCAGTTAATCTAGCTACTACGGAGGACTTTTGATTTGGCTTCGGCTCAAAAATGATACTTTATGCAATGAGTACATATTAAAATTTGTAAACTAGAACATTTTTCAAACATTTAACAATTTTCATCAAAACAATGATGTAATTTGTCTATTTGGAACTTATATCAAAGCCGCGTGGTGCGTGGTGCGATGGTTAAAGTCATGGGAAATGGACGTCGCCCCGAGTTCAAATCCTGGATGTGATAATTGCATTTCACTTTGCGCTAATACCCTTGGGAAAGGTATGAATCCTACTCTCCCTCCAGCTATGGATAACTAGTAGGGCAGACTGAGCTCTTTAACTTTGGTTAGGCAACCAGTCTAGGAGAAGGAAAACTCTGAATTCAAACCTGCTGAACTCCGCTTAAGAAATTGACCTTGTGTCACATCCTGCTCGTGCGGAGGGGTTGGTAAATATATATATATCAAAGCTGCATGATAAACAGCATTTTTGGTTTTTCAATTCGGACTCAATACAAATGTCTTGTTACCAGTTTCAACCCTTGATGTACGTACGTCTTTATTTTCCGTATAAACAATTATTTATATTTCGTGGATGAGTTTCGTTAGATTTCGCAACTAATTTCGATTATTCCGAATTTGTTTACAAGTTATAGATATTTTTATCGCACAAAAAAAAAAATTAATCGCAAAAAATCACGTCAAAAATCCCGAAAACAATGCAGTAATTAAAAACTTGGGAATCCAAAATTTCAGAATAGCGGATTCCGATTCGGCTAGGAATGTTTTTGTTTTGCTCACAGAGCCCGCCTGATTAAAAAACCATTTATTATTAGAATAGTCACGAAAGAAAATAGAATTTATAATATTCAAGAAATTAATCATTCATCATTCATCATCATCATCATTCGTCTAAACAGCACGGACTGCCATGACCCTCTCTCATCACTCATCCCTATCAGTCACACTTCGGCATCAACATAATCCCACAACAGTTGATATGCCGTAAAACCAACCGACCAACTAATGTATTTATTGAATTCCCACTGGGAAGGAGTTAGCATAACATCTTTGAAGTCATTGGAAGTTGATTAATTCCTCAGTGCTAAATAGCCTTGTACCAACCTAATTTTGAACATATATTCTGTCAAAATTATTCAAATCAAATAAATGGGTATGTAAGGTAGATGTTCAAATAAATATGCTCGGTTGCTTGGCAGTACATGTTTTTATTTAATCTATATATTACCAAAATACTCGTTATTTTTGTATGTATATAATTTTGGCCCAGTGAAACAGCACATCGTAGCGAGATTTTTGCAAGAGCAATATACTTTAAAAACTCTAACACAGAGATTAAAGAAAGTCCCAGTATAACTTACAACGAAATGATAATTTTATCATATCCGCATTTGCATAGAATGTCAGAGTTTCATTATCCAAATTCTATATATAAGGAATATAAATATGAATTATTAATTATAAGACTTACCTCGTTCCTAAATAGATGGTTGGTTGGTTAGTTGGTTGTACGTCATGTCAACTGTTCCTGGATTATTTTACGTTGAAATAAACCTAAAAAATATATAGGGTACAAATATGCTTGTATTTAGCCAACTTCTCCGCCACTAGCAGGATGTGACACAAAGTCAATTTTAAAGCGGAATAAATCAGTGTTCTTTTTCCTGGACTGGTGGTGTAACAAAGGCTACAGGACTCAGCCTGTCTTACTATGATGGGATAAAAAATGGATTCTTGCCTTTCAAAGGGCATTAGCTCAAAGGGAAGTGCCTCATCTGAGATTCGAACTCGCTACAAAACTGTATCTTCACAATCATTTTAAAATCATTTCATTATCTTATATTTATTTGACGCATAGATAGCACACTACCAGGTATAAGTACTTCGGGTTCGAGTGGATCTGGGAATCATCTCCAGAAGTAGATCTCCACCACTGGATTTAGTTTAGTGACTTGAACTGGACACCATTTTTATGTATTTACCCACGCCCCACCGCAAGGGCAGGATGGACAATTATTTAAGCAGGGTTTAACAGATCTGAATTCAGAGCTTTTCCTTCTCCTAGACCAGTTGCCAGTCTGCTCAGAAAGGAGAACAATTTGATGCATACCTTTCCCAGGAGTATTAGCGCGATGTGTAAATGCAACTAACCTCGTCTAGGATTTGAACTCAGTTCGCCATATCCATTTCCTACGATTATAATATCGCCCTGTCGGCTGGAGCAGAAAAATATATTGATTGCACCTCTGCTGAGGAGTAAAATTCCCCAAAGTGGCCACCTGTTGGCAGTTGGTGACGATTTTGATGTGTAAGGACGCAATCTTGGTCGCTGAGCAGTCCGATATGCAACACTTCACTTTGACCATTACTTGGGCTAGATGGGCGGTCGGGGCAGCCCTTTCCGTTCAATCGGCTACTTATCTAGCACATATGATTATACCAACCCTATTGCCCTTATGAAAAAAACCCAAGCCTTT
>CM042137.1:107267241-107269741 GCA_023376005.1 Doryteuthis pealeii | reverse complement strand
GTAAATACTATATACATATATATAAAGTTATATTGTATATTATTTATAAGTAAATTAAAATAGTGCTTGATAAAGTCGCTAAGGCGACTGTACTCTAAACATACTCGTCACCCTTGTTTTTTTCTCTTCTTTTTTTTTGTCGTTTTTTTTTATTTTTGTGTTTTATTTTTTTTTGTTTTGGAGGGATTTTTCTTTATTTCCCCCTTGAAGCTAATCTATTTGTATCGGAGATTAAGAAAAGATGAAAAGAAAGAAAGAAAGAAAGAAAGAGTGAGAGAGATTTAAATCAAGATTATTATACTTTTTACATAATTAATTATTTTACTATAACTCTTAAGTAAACCTATCAAAGGTTATAATAATTAAATTATCATACTGTGGTATATCCACAAGTCCTGCTAGTATTGTATATTGTTTTTAAGTAGAGTAAGATAGTGCTTACTAAAGTCACTACTAGGCGACTGTACACTTCTCCGGGTTTTTTTGTTTATTTTCTTGGGAGGGGGTTGCTTTTCTATTCTTTATTTTTTTCCCTTTTTACTGGTTGGTTAGATTGACTTGTTCATATGTTGATATACATCATATTAAAATCATTCATAATGCCAAGTAAATATATCAAAATACTTTTTGCCTAAATAAAGTAAATCTGTCTTTGCCTTCATGTCATTTTCACGTGACAGCTTATTGCCGAACAAGTTTAGGGGGTCATAACCCATTTTCAGGCTAAAACTGACGGCCACATTTGAAGGCCAGTATAGTTCACAATAGCAATGAAGATGTCTTCAGGGTATATTTTCAGGTCGACAAAATAATTCGTGATATCTGAGACTTTAAAAGAACATTTAGAGACTTAAGGACTTCTCCCTGAATTGCTTTCAGACAGGACAGACGTTTTCTGGGTTTTCTGGCTTCAAGGTCAGTTTTCTGGTAACAATGGATAATGTCTGGAATATCAGGCAGCTATTCAAATAACGGAAGAGTACTTCTTGTTTGGTTGGTATCATTTTTTTGGTTTTTGTTTTGTTTTTGTTGGTTTTTTTTGTTGGTTTTTTAGATATTCATGTATGCAGTAGAGAAACATATAAGAAGATTATACGCCTTAGGTAGTTAATATGTATTAGTCTTGTAACCAGCTATTACTCTATGTTTCATTCACTACTAGAAGCGACCTACAGGTTGTCACCTGGGTAGAGAAGGGTAAAAAGGCTAGTCTCGCAGATCATTATTGTTGATCGCAATATGTCGTTCTCCAGGATGCCACACCTAAAATTCATATGTAAGAAAGACCTTCGTTGATCGAGACAGACTCTGAAAATGAAAACAAAAAAAATGCATGCAGTTATCATATTAAATTTTAATGTTTTTAATTATCTTCACGAATATAAATCAAATCGTTCATTATTGTTGCTAAAAAAGCAAAGGTCTGGTGATACTGAATGTTTGATACATATTTACTTTGTCATTAATTGTTTTATTCATTCATAGTTTCCTCCGGACAGTGACACACACACCTCTGGCCGTTTATATATGTTTTTCGACATTTCAAAAAGGCGAGTTCTGTTTTTATTTAAAATTATATTTTTGATTTTTTCCCCAAGAAAAAAACACGTTTTGTTGGGTTAGTAAAGGAATTGTTCATTTGACTCTGCATTCATTTATTTATTTATTTATTTCGTAAACACACTTCCTCATTGGCTGTTATAAACATGCCAGATAAAATCAGTAATCCTCATTGGCTAATTTAATTTCGAGCTACTTAGTTTTTATACGTATTTCACTCATTTAAACTTAATTAATTAAATTAATGAAACAACAGAAACCTAATGAGCGAAAAATAAGTGGACCTTTTGGTGATTTTTATCCTTAATAATTTCGTAAAAATTATTGAGACATCGTTTTTAACATCGTAAAATCTGAACGAAATCGTTTGGGTTGGGACCCTATTGCCCGCTTTCGTCCCCAGAAAGTTATCTTCTCTTGCAAAACATAAAATAACTCTAGACGAGTTGACATGCAATTAATATCAATCATATCATTTATTTGAAATCATATATGATTGCAGACTGTGATTCTCATCTTTAATTGTGAAATATAAAAATATTTTTGCCATTGTTCCCTCGCAGACTTATTCGATGTTCCTTGTCTATCTGAGCATAAAACAATGATTCAAACTTAGAAAGCACCTGATGATGGCAGAGAGTTAACAAAAAGATATTTTGTCAACAGACAACAAAAAAGGCTTGTCTGTGGGCCAAACAGCTAGCCCAAATCTCAAAAGAAATGATCACATGGGGTCAATTTAGATGAGCTTAGACGAGACCACAAAGAACTGTGACTACTATCATCCTCAACTTGTCAACCTAACATGGTGGAATCATCTATACACATATAAAGGGCAGTTTAGGTGTGTAAATGTTATGTCCAGAGGAAATGTAATACATATATAAAGGGCAGTTGGGTTTATGTATATCCGGATGAAATGAAATAAAACCGTTTTTTT
>CM042137.1:107254593-107267141 GCA_023376005.1 Doryteuthis pealeii | reverse complement strand
TCTCACTTTGTACTTTTCTTCTTTCTTTCCCCCTTTTTCTTTTCAATTCGTTTAATTGCTGATCGATTATGAAAGTATGGTTAACTTTTGAAAAGTATATGTTTAAATCGTTAGCTGTACCAAAAACTGTATAGTATAGTAATAGTATATATATATAGCTTAGTATATATGATGATATATATATATGATTATAAGGATTGTTAATTAATGGGAATATATATGTAATGATAGTCGTATTGATAATCCAGGCGTGATGAATATGGCCGAGTAACTAGAGAGAAAAAAAAGGAAAAATTAATTAGAGTAGCAGGCATGTTTATTAAGAATGATAAACAAGGGGCCCTTTTCGTCCGGTGGCTTTCTCAAGTTATTACACCGCGAGTACGATTTAAAGCTCAGAATTGTAAAACTAGGATTAAGGTAAATGGCGGGTTGATCCTTGAAATTATGGTTGGCATGACTAGGGGACAAAAAATAAATAAAACCCCTTAAATCATTACCAGATACCAGAACTTCTAGATAAACTATAATTGAGTGTGTTCGGTCTCTGCTTAACAAGGTGGATTATATACTATATAATATAGGTATATAATATATACTAATAGGAGAGAGAGAGAGAGAGAGAGAGAAGAGAGAGGAGAGGGAGCGGAGAGAGGATAAGAGAGAGAGAGTAAAAGAGAAGAGAGAGACGAGATGAGAAAGAGGATGAAGAGAGAGATAAACAAACAGACAGGACAGACGAACAGGATAGACATTAAGAGAATTGTATACTCTGTTGGCTGGCATTAGGGAAAAATGGAATTAATTTTAGTGTTCACAGGCTTTTCAAAGCAAGTTATTAACGATTGTCAGTATTCTTTTACTTTAATTGTTTTTATATATATACTATATATAATATAATATATTATATATGTGTTGTTGGTGTGTTTGTGTGTGTGTGTGGTAGTGTTGCGGTAGTATACATAATATATTTGCGTGTGTGCTGTGTGTGTTGTGTTTGTCGTGTGCCATAGGAGAGACAGAAGACAATCACCAGAGAGAAACGGGGAGAGGACAGAGAGACAAAGCAAGATAATAGCTACCATGCAATTATATTGAATTTTGATATGAATAATAGCGCTTTAGCAACGCTTTTTTTCGGAGGTGAGTGGATTAATCTTGAAGAATTTGTTGCTTTTCTTGAAATGTCGAAAATCGAATTCCCATATCAACAGTTCAACTAATTAATCAATTATTTCTTATTAAGCGGCCATTTAATCATAGAACAGTTAACGATCGTTTCAGCGTTTTTGCAAGGAAACACTTCGAATTTCAACTAGCAGCAGCAGCAGCAGCCGCAGCAGCAAGCAGACTGCGACAAAAGACGAAATAAGCAATTAAGAATACGATCTTATTTTTCGCGATAGTTTCAGAAATTATAGTATCTGATAGATAGAGACATTGCGCCAATGCCCAACGCTAAGAGATAAGGTTTTATAGATTACTAGCAGATTTATCCAAGCATCATCAGTAAGGACACATGTATTTTTAGAAGTATATTTTTGAAATAATTTTTTTTATATTCATTTCTATAAATTAATGTGTGATAATGAATGTTGGATATATAATCGGTGTCGTTGTTGACTTGTAAAAATGTCCCGCGAGAAAGTAATTAAAATTCACGTGTCTTGGTCTCGAAAATTAATGCTTTTATTCAAAAAAAAATTAGAGAGGCTGCTATTTTGCCATACACCTTTTAGTATATATAATACTTATATAAATATATATATTATTTATATGATATATATCGACTATAATAGTCATACTATATATATATAAATGCAGTATTTAAGAATAGTGTGTATAAATTGAGTTTGAAAAAATTGAAAGGACCAACAAAAAAGGAATTAAACAAAAAGTCTTCGGCATACATAAATCCTAACAAGGGTTCGCATGCCGTAAATCCAACCAACCCATACCATTCACTCTATTACATACCCTTTCTAGACCAGTAAATACTATATATACATTACTATATAAAGTTATATCTGGTATATTAGTTATTAAGTAAATTAAAATACGTTGGTCATGTAAAGTCGCTACTAGGCCGACATGTACTCGTAACATACTCTTCACGTTGTTTGTTTTTTCTGTTTTGTGTTGTTTTGGGAGGGGGTTGTTTTTTGTTTATTGTTTTTTGTTTGTTTTTCTTTCTGTTTCTGGCCGGGGAATTTTTTGTTCTTTATTTTCCCCCTGTTGAAACTATCTGTTTGAATTGGAGATTAAGAAAAGATGAAAAGAGAGGAAGAAGAATAAAAGAGTGAGGAGAGATTTTAAAATCAAGACTTATTATACTTTTTACATACATGAACTATTTTACCTATAACTCTTAAGTGAAACATATCAACGTCTTATAATAAATAAATTGCATACTATGTGGATATTCCACAAAGTCCTGTGGCTAGTATTGTATATTGTTTTGTAAGTAGAGTGAGTAAGATAGCTGCTTACTAAAGTCACTACTTGGCGACGTGTACTCTAAACGTACACTTCTCGGGATTTTTTGCTTTATTTTTTTTTCTTTTCTATCTTTATTTTTTTCCCCTTTTGTACTGGTTGGTTAGAGTTGACTTGTTCATATTATTTGATATATATTGATATTAAAATCAATGTCATCAATGCCAAGTAAATATATACAAGAGTACTTTTTGCCTCAAATAAAGTAAATCTGTCTTTGCCTTCCATTGCATTTTCACGTGACAGCTTATTGACCGAACAGAGTTTTAGGGGGTCATTAAAACCCTTCTTTCAGGCTAAAACTGACGGCCACATTTTGAAGGCCAATATAGTTCACAATAGCAATGACGATGACTTCAGGGTATATTTTCAGGTCGACAAAATAATTCGTGATATCTGAGACTTTAAAAGAACATTTAGAGACTTAAGGACTTCTCCCTGAATTGCTTTCAGACAGGACAGACGTTTTCTGGGTTTTCTGGCTTCAAGGTCAGTTTTTCTGGCAATGGATAATGGTCTGGAATATCAGGCAGCTATTCAAAATAACGGTCTAGAGTACTCCTTGTTTAGTTGGTATCATTTTTTTTTTGGTTTTGTTTTGTTTTTTGTTTTGTTTTTTGTTTTGTTTTTTGGGGTTTTTTTTTTAGATATTCATTATGCAGTAGAGAAAAACATATAAGAAATATACGCCTATATAGTTAATATGTATTAGTCTTGTACCAGCTATTACTATGTTTTATTCACTTACTAGAAGCGACTACCGGTGTCACCTGGGTAGAGGAGGGTAAAAAGGTAGTCTCGCAGATCCATTATTGTTGAATCGCATGTCGGTTCCTCGCAGGATGCCACACTAAAATTCCTATGTAAGAAAGGCCTTGCGTTGATCGAGACACTCTGAAAATGCAAAAAAAAATTCCATGCTGTTATCATTTAAATTTTATGTTTTTAATTATCTTCACGAATATAAATCAAACCTTCATTATTTTTGCTAAAAAAGCAAGGTCTGGTGATACTGAATGTTTATACATATTTACTTTGTCATTAATTGTTTTATTTTCATAGTTTCCTCCGGACATACACACACACTGCCGTTTATATATGTATTTTCGACATATTCTAAAAAGCGAGTTCCTGTTTTAATTTAAAATTATATTTTTAATTTTTTCCCCAAGAAAAAAACATTTTTGTTTGGGTTAGTAAAAGGAATTGTTCATTCGGACTTCAGCATTGCATTTATTTATTCATTTATTTCGTAAACACGGTTCTCATTGGCCGATGAGAACATGCCAGATAAAATCAGTAATCTCATTGGCCAATTTCAATTTCGGAGCTACTTAGTTTTTATACGTATTTCACTCATTTAAAACTTAATTAATTAATTATGAAACAAAGAAACCTATGAGAGAAAAATAAGTGGACACTTTTGGTGATTTTATCTTAATAATTACGTAAAAATTATTGAGACATCGTTTACATCCGATAAATCTGAACGAAAATCGCTTTGGGGTTGGGACCTATTGCCCGCTTCGCTCCACAAGGAAAGTATCTTCTCTTACAACAACATAAAATAACTCTAGACGAGTTGACATGCAATTAATATCAATCAATCATTTATTTGAACACTTAAAAAACTCTTTATAGTGCCTCAAAATCACAAATTTCAAGAAAATTGTCGGTGTCGGTTTTATTGAATTTTTTATAGGCCCAGAATAAATCACTTATTTTTAAAAGTATTTAAAGTTTTGATATGTTTGGTTTTCTGGTTGTTTTTGATGCGTAGAATTCATTTATACCAAAGAAAGCGGTCAATTCTAAGAATATGACGAGATACAAGAACTTTAATCACCTATTATATTATGGAAAATCTACAATATCGTTAAAATTTTGGCTGTGGATTTCATTGGCTTTTTTAATATTTTTCCATGAATAGAATTCATTGATTTTAAAGGAGTGATAAGTTCGAAGGATTTGCAGTGATATGAACACTTAAAAAACCCTTTATAGTGCCTCAAAATCACAAATTTTAAAAATAAGTAATTTTTTCTGGACCTATAAGGGGGTTATAGGTCCAGAAAAAATTACTTATTTTTTAAATATTTAAAGTTTTGGAAGACTGATTTACCAAGTTATGTTTATCGACGAACTAGAGGAGATATGATTGCTTATTAAATAGAAATAGAAACTTTGGATGCATATAATTGTGTATACAACACAATATACCAATGAATTTTATTCAACGATCGTGCACCTATTGAATGTTGCTCAAAAAATCAATACCAATGGTCATAAATTAAAACTCTTTAAAATAATTTGCTAAACAAATGCAAGGCAAAATTATTTTAGTAACAGGGTGGTGAATACATGGAATAAACTACCATCATCAATAGTGAATGCCCCATCACTGAACTCCTTTAAGGCAAGGTTAGATAATCTGGGGAAAGATTATAAATATTCTGTGGAATTAAGATGAATGTTTGGAATATAAGGAACAACAGACAAGTCTCAGAACTAATATACTAACTGAAAAAGATATTATTATTAGGTGGTTGACGTGACCAGCCGATTGATCGTTGGGGGCCTCTCCGACTACCCGTTTAGCCTAAGTAAGGGCCTAAGTGGAGTGTGGCATGTCATGGACTGCTCAGCCGCAAGGGCTCCATAAAAGGAGCTGGACTACTGATTTGAGGTGTGTCACAAACGGTGTGCATATTAAAATCTTGTGACCTTGTTCATGTAATCCACATACCTTTGAATTTATCAAGGTGTCCCATGATGATGTAATGGTTAGCAAGCTAGTCTCACAGATCCATTTCTACTGAAAACCAAGTTCAATCCTCACTGGATGCTCATTACTTGTGATCTTGTGTCATATCTTGCCCGTCTAAGTAAAAACAAATCTCCTCGTGTCTCCAGGACTCTTCTGAGTACTCTAGCTGATCTTTACAATGCTGCAGTTTGGATAGTTTCGATTTCTTCCTCTTTTTTCAATTCCTTCAGTCTCTTTTGCAAACACTTGGGGACTGTTCCAAAGGACACCAAATACAATTAATACCACCTTTATCTTCATTATTATTATTATTATCATTATTATTATTATTATTATTATTATTATTATTATTATTATTTTCACTCCTTTTCATTATTTTTCACATCAGCGTTAGCTGATGGTATTTCAATGGAGTCTGAGTGACAACAAGTCTCCTAATGTCTCCAGGACTCTTCTGAGTATTCTAGCCGATTGCAGCAGTACAGTAGTCTGGGTGGTCTCAATTATTCCTCTGATTTCTAGATCCTCCAGTCTTTTTTCCAAGTTTATTGGGACCTTTCTAAGTCCACCAACTACAATTGGTATCACTTTCACTCTCATGTTCCACAGCTTTTTCAATTCTCTGGCAAGGTCCAGGTATTTCTCCATCTTTTCATTTTCCTTCTGCTTCACCCTGGGATCTGCTGGGACCGCAAAGTCCACCAGTTGACATGTTCTTTTTTTCTTGATCAACACTTATTATTATTATTATTATTATTATTATTATTATTATTATTATTATTATTATTATTATATATAATTGTTTACAGACAAATTATGGTTATTAAATAGAAATAGTTACTTGGTAGCATATAATTGTGTATACAATATTACTATTAGATATGAATGCTAGATATCATATAAAAGCGTGCAAAAAAAACTTATAAGAAACATTTATATAAAAAGTGTAAATATAATCATATGATGTAAGCGATTGTAAATAATCCGGTTATTTATCCTAGGAACGATAGATGACGAGACGACACAAAATAGTGACGAGAATAGACACAGTGCTATTCAGAGCCAAATCCTTCATTTTGTTTTATGAGTGTTCAGATCAAATCTAGACACGTGGAACATAACTGTTTGCTTTATGTACAGCACAATACACATCTTTATTCTTATTAAAATTAATTAATTAATTGCAGGATTAATATTGTTCAAATACTGATCACTTTCTTTACAGTATTAAAAAAAATAATAGATAAATATAATGCTCTACATATGGTACCTAGCTCTTCTGAAAGTTTTTGAAGCTTATGTAATGTTCTACATATGTCATCTTTCAATGATTCTAGTTCTTTGGAGAGTTTTTTAAAGGTTATTTAATGCTCAACATATAGTATCTTGCAATGATCCTAGCTCTTTGGAGAGTTTTTTAATGGTTATTTAATGCTCAACATATACTATCTTGCAATGATCCTAGCTCTTTGGAGAGTTTTTTAAAGGTTATTTAATGCTCAACATATAGTATCATGCAATGATCCTAAATCTTTGGAGAGTTTTTTAATGGTTATTTAATGCTCAACATATAGTATCTTGCAATGATCCTAGCTCTTTGGAGAGTTTTTTAAAGGTTATTTAATGCTCAACATATAGTATCATGCAATGATCCTAGATCTTTGGAGAGTTTTTTAATGGTTATTTAATACTCAACATATAGTATCTTGCAATGATCCTAGCTCTTTGGAGAGTTTTTTAATGGTTATTTAATGCTCAACATATAGTATATTGCAATGATCCTAGCTTTTTGGAGAGTTTTTTAATGGTTATTTAATGCTCAACATATAGTATCATGCAATGATCCCAGATCTTTGGAGAGTTTTTAAAGCTAAATTACTACGAAGAGTCCAGGAAAGCTGAAGAGACCTTAATCGACTACAGCAAATTGGCACAAAAGGAATACAAGACTAGGCACGACTGAGTAGGAAAGGTAATCTACTGGAAATTGTGCAAGAGATAAAAAGCGGATTATTTTGAGAAATGCTATATGCAAATGAAACTGATCCGAGTAATCGCTTTTCCAACTGGGTAATTCCATGTCAAATCATTAGGCCATGTCACCCACCCCCGTTTTCTGAAATTTTGTCCAGTTGTGGATTATATTAAAGTTAGACAATCCCCAAAATTTGAGCTTCCAATTCTAAAGTCTCGCGGAGTTATGTCGACATAACTCCGCCAATTTTTGGAATTGGAAGCTCAAATTTTGGAGATTGTCTCACATTAACATAGTCCACACCTGAAAACAATTTCAGAAAATTTGAAGCGGGTGGGTGAAATTTAATTTTTTTCTGGATGATTTGACATAGAATTACCCAACTTCTAAAGTCTGACGACAAATTCTCTGCATTTGCACGAATATTACAGCGGTCTTCAGTGTAACCATAATACCATGTTTAAAAGATTCTCGCCCTTTTCCTACCGTGCGTAGTGTTTTATGAATAACTGATCTTAAGAAAATTTGCATACGCGTCAACCACTCTCGACAATTCTCATGGCTCCGATATTGTGTTTTCTTAAATTAAGCTGTTAAGGCGGCCATATTTTCTTTTTTCCTTTCGAGCCTTTCGCTTATTTTGCACACAAGACACGTTAGCGCTCGCTATGAGCTCCATGGTAAGTTATTTCTCTCGCTACAGCAAAAAAAAAAAAAAAAAAAGAAACAAAATCTGTCTTAGAAAATGAGATCAATAAAACTATCTGTGATTTTGAGTTAAAAACGGATCACTAAATCCTGACCAGAAAACCAGACCTAGTATTAATCAACAAGAAAAGAAAGTACCATTTGGTGTATTTTGCTGTTTAAGTGAATCACAGAGTGAAAATAAATGAAAACAAAAAGATAGATAAATACTTGGATCTGTGAAACATGAAGGTAGTGGTTATACGAATTGTAGTTGGTGCCCATGGAGTGGAACTCTAAAGGCTTGGTAATGAGAGGGAGAATTACAGTTATCTGGAGATGAGAGGGAGAATCGAGATATTCCAGACTCCAACACTAAGATCAGCTAAAATACTTAGACGAGTCCTGGAGACCTAATTTGGTTTGTTTGGTTTCCTTGTTTAAGGCATATCAACCATCGTGGTTTATTCAATGCCAAAGAACAGTAGAAAAACATTAGTTGTGCTATCTAATCCATAGATGGGGGGTTGAGATGGCCCATACGTTTCTCAAGGGTAATAGTCCAAAATTGAACGTAATAGCGCGACTGGAGTTCGAATTCACTTGCTACAATATCGCAGTCCACTACGTAAGGGGGTTCTTCCCCGCTGGAGAGCTGAGGGGATTTTCTATTACTATGGTGAACTCGCAAATTGCACGTGAAGGACATGAGGCCCCCCAAAGCGGTTCAAAGACCCTATGAATACGACGCTAAAAAATGCACCATCAGACCTTCAAGCCTGGAAGATCTGGCCTACAAAAGACCGGGTCTGCGAGACGCCTACCGCTCAGGAGCTAAGAGGCACACTATCCAGATTAACAGGGCTGCAGAGCGGCGACGTCTTCGTCGTCATGAACCACCAAATGCAGATGGAAATTTCCCCTGTAATGTGTGTGACCGCATCTGCAAGTCCAGAATTGGACTAAATAGCCACCACCAGAGGGACCACAACTGCTAAACGTCATATAGTGACGTCATCGTCGTCTGCGATGGACTTCTAAAGGAAAGAAAAAGAAAGAAGTGAATGACGACCAGTTAAAACTCGCATAGATAAATTCATGAGACAATAACACAAGATAATACATTTAGTTGTTTGAAGCTCTAGGTCTTCTAATAAATAATGCTGAGGAATTTGTCAAGTGCATACGAGGTATATCAGAAAGTTCCAAAATAATCGCAATCTTCGATGTGAGAGGCATCGTCCACTGTGAGTCCTTGCCACAGGGCCAGACGATCAACCAGCATGTCTACCAAGAGATACTGCGGCGTTTGCTGCGTTCAGTGCTCGAGAAGAGGCGAGAGACGTGGCAGGACAACTCGTGGATGCTTCACTATGACAACGCGCCTACACACACTGCCATGAGTATCCAAGAGTTCCTGGCCCAGAAGAACATCACTGTGCTGGAGCAACCTCCATACTCGTCCAACCTGGTTACATGTGATTTTTTCCTCTTCCCCAAGCTCAAGGTGGTCCTCAAGGGAACCAGTTTTGAGGATGTTCACGACACCAAAAAAAGCCGTGATGACAGAGCTACGGAGAATCCCGGAAGAATCCTTCCAGGAGTGCATGAAAGCGTGGCAGAGAAGCATGGGAAAGTGCATTAGACTCCAGCGGGATTAACTCTGAAGGGAATAACTTGTAGTTTGTAGTTTGGATTTGAAATATTTTTGTGACACCAGTCCTGGAACTTTTCTAACATGGAAAACGTAGTGTAAAAGATTGCTGTAACTTCCAATGCGTGTATCTTATGGAAATTCTCATCATCATAAAAAGACGAAACCCAGGTAGTTGTAGATATATACAATTGCTTGAGTTTTATCTGCATATGAATAATATATATAATAACCAAGCTGTCATTAATTGCATTACGAGGTTGCTAACCTAATGTATCTGGGTGAGACCTGTCTAATCAATTAAAGAAAACGAAATCAATAATAATAATAATAATAATAATAATAATAATAATAATAATAATAATATGTGAAAACTCAAAAGGAGTAAATAATAATAATGTTTGGTGACAGAGATAAGACCATAAACCATGTATTAATCGAATGCAGCAAACTAACACAACGAGAATACAAAGCTCGGCACGACTGGGCTGGAAAGGAGATCCACTGGGATTTATGAAAAAAAAAAAAATTTTGACCATACAACAAAATGGTATATGCATAAACCAGAATCTGTTCATTACATCATCATGGGACGCCTTGATAACTTCAAAGGTCACAAGTTTTTAATACGCACACCGTTTGTGATACACGTCAAGTCAACAGTCTAGCTCCTTTTATGGAACCCTTGCTGATGAGCAGTCCATGACATGCAACACACCACATTGGCCCTTACTTAGGCTAGACGGGTGGTCGGAGGGGCCCCCTCCGATCAATCGACTGGTCACGTCAAATCCTACCACTTATATGATTGTCCCAACCCTACTACCCTTATGGCAACCCCAACACGTTTTATCATATATGTGCTAGAAGGCGGTGTCTCGGGGTCTTATTGTCCTGGGTATGACATAAACATAATCTGATGGTGAAGTTCCGGTTTCTGAGCTCTGGGGAATGTGGAGTACCCCTTTATCACTATTACTCCCGGGTCCACTCTGACCGGTAGTGCCTGTTAGAGACCCATCTATCGGTTAAATAGAAAAAGATAAGTTTAAAAATGTGTTTAGAAAAACAAATTGAGTTGTGAAAAAATTGAGTGTCCATTAAGAATGAATAAAACAAAACGTCTTCGGCATAAAATGATCCAACAAGGGTTGACATGCCGTAAAACCCAAGCAACCAACCAACCAGCTCCTTTTATCCTGCTTAAAAAGCATTCTTCTTTGAACTTTTTATGTCATGTCCAAATATACCACAATAAAGATGAGGACAACAGTAAAAAAAATCAAAATAATACACATCAAGCCTCATCTCAAAAATTCAAAAAATAAAGTATAATTACTATTTCTCAGAATGTTTGAAATGAGGCTTGATGATTAGTATTATCAGCGTTATTCGGACTATTGTCCTCATCTTCATTGTTATCTGTACAACGTTTTGGCCGATATGCCCTCCGGCCTTCTTCAGGTATTTCTTGTCTGACGTGAAGAAGTTTCCCGATTAGGACATGAAGGTTCCCGAGTCCAAAAAAAAAGAAGGTTCCCGAGTCCAAAAAGAAGGTTCCCGGGTTCGAAAAGAAAGACCTTCTTTTCGGACTCGGGAACATTCTTTTTGAACTCGGGAACCTACTTGTCGTAATCGGGAAACTTCATGCCGTGATCGGGTTATGCTATGGTTAGTGGAATGAGAACAGGATGCCCCCGTGGACTGAATAAAGGGTTTGGTTCAAAGTTCCGTGATGGCTCCCGATTACGACAAGAAGGTTCCCGATTCCGAAAAGAAGGTTCCCGAGTCCGAGAAGGTTCCCGAGTCCAACAAGAAATACCTGAAGAAGGCCGGAGAGCATAACGGCCGAAACGTTGTACAGATAATAATGAAGATGAGGATAATAGTCCGAATAACGCAGATAATAGTAAAATATAATTAGTTTAGTTTTTAAGCAATTAAAGAGATACAAAAATATTTGATTTGAAATGAATTCATTCTGTATTTAAAATTTACAATTTTGTGATTGAAAATATTTCAATAACAAATGGTTGTTCCTTAGGTTCTTTCATTTCATCGCAATTAAACTGCCATTTTTTTCACTTTCCTTACAGGTGTATCAAGAAGTACAAAAATCTCGACACTTTTATGCCACACCTATATTATATATATATATATATATATATATATATATATATATATATATATAACGTTCCATTCATTGTTCATTTCTATCTTTGTAAATACTGCTTCAATCTTGACAGTTGTATGCCACACCTTATATATATATATATACACACACACACACACACACACACACATATATATATATATATAATATATATATATATATATATACAAGGTGTGGCATAAAAGTGTCGAGATTGAAGCTGTATTTACCAAGATAGAAATGAACAACTAATGGAACGTTAGTTTTTTTTAGAATACAAGGTGTGTCAAAAAAGTACAAAAAATCTCGATACTTTTTGACACACCCTATATATATATATATATATATATATATAGTGGTGTGTGTGTGTGTGTGTGTGTGTGTGTGTGTGTTGTGTGTGTAAGGTGTCATAAAAATTGTCAAGATTGAAGCAGTATTTACCAAGATAGAAATGAACAATGAATGGAACGTTAGTTATTTCAGAATACAAGGTGTGTCAAAAGTTTTAAAAAATCTCGATGCTTTTTGTCACACCCTATATAATATATATTATATATATTAATATATATATATACTGGCATCTTGTGCTTTAAAATTTTGCATCGACTATGTGATATTTAAATATAAAGGTTTGAATCGAAAACGCTATGACCATTTTTTAAAGGGTTAACCAAAATACCATTAGCTGTGCGGTTACTCAAACATTAATGGACGCTTCTACTAATGGAACACTTGCTGTTGGCGGATTCTAATCGGCTTACATTTGTTTCGACGCTTTTTTCTGTCAGTTTCGACAGGAAACACTCTTAGAATTCTA
>CM042137.1:107229593-107249593 GCA_023376005.1 Doryteuthis pealeii | reverse complement strand
GCTAACCAAACAAACTTGTTTAGCTAGAGAGAGAGAAATATTCAGTAAGAAGGAAAATAGGTAAAAGAGCTAGAAGAAGAAAGAAAGAAAGAAAGAAAGAAAAAAAAAAAAGAACTAAACAAAAAGGAAACGACAGAAAAATTAGCTAGAGAAAGAGAGATAAAAGGAGGAAAACATTAAAGAGATAGGTGAGAGAAAGAAAAACTAATAAAGAAAGAATATGAGCAAAATAAAAAAAAGAGATTAAACAAAAAAGAGCTTAAAGAAAGATAAAAAGAAAAACTAAACAAGAAAGAGAATGAGCAAAATAAAGAAAAAGATTAAAGAAAAAAGCTAGAAGATGAAGAGAAAGAAAGAAAGAAGAAAGAAAGAAAGAAAAAGAAATTAACTAAAAGAAAAAAAGATACAAAAGAAAGAAAGAAAAAAAAAAAAGAAAAAGAAAAAAGAAGATTAAACAAGAAAGAAAAATCTAAACGAGAGAAAGAAAGATAAATAAAAAAAAAAACAAAGAAAAAGAGCCAAGCGAAAGAAAGAAAAATGAAAGAAAGAAAGAAAAAAAAAAAAGAAAGAAAGAAAGAAAAAAGAAAGAGAGGGTCCGCATAAATGGTTGAATGAATAAAAATGTTAAGCCTGATAAATGTTAGAATGAAAATGTCAACAGAATGCAGGAAGGGCTGGTCACGTGCAAGTCACGTGCCGCTTGGAAACCCTAAATAAATGAGAATATCAAGCTGAAAAGGGGAAAATGTACACGTCGCCTCCCCCTAAAAAAGAAAAAAAAAAGAAAAAAACAACAAACAGAAAACCAATATGAAATTATTTTTAGAGACGAAAAAAAATTGTTTTTTTCCAAAATAAATAGATAAGAAGAAAAAGAAGAAAAATTTGTTTAGCTCGGATTAGGATTTGAAATGAATAAATGCTGAAAAAAATTAAAACTTAGTTGAACAATATTGTCTGTTCGGCTCGATGAGTGAAAAGGTTGAGTCCTTTTCTGCAAATGTTAGAAGTCTGTGTTTGAGCGCAGCTAAAGTTAAACTTTCAATGTTATATAATTCGTGGGTAGCCTTCAAAAATTATGTCTGTAATTGTAGTTAGATTTTGAATTAAAATGCGGTGAAATTCGAATTCGGAGTGGGTTATATTATTGATAGTAATGATTTTTAGTTGACACTTGGATTCCGCCAGTGGGAAAACGTGAGAAGAGAAAATGATTTTAGTTAGTTAGATTTTGGCCGTTAGTCAAACGGACGAGACGTAACGTTTGTCTGTCCTAAGATGCCCACTTCTCACCGAACGGTTGAAAACCCGTTTGGACTTCGGGTTTTTAATAAAGAATAAAGAAGTCTTTTAAAACACTTAAGGCTCGCTTAATTATTACCAACCCTGACACCTACCACTGGCTCCTCATTTTACCGCACAGATCCCTGTGCTATTCATACGCTAAATTGGCGAGGACGAGTATCGAACCCGGAACCTTGTGGTTCCTAGTTAGACGCTCTATTGACTGAGCTAAACTGATCCTATGTGTGTATTTGCACCACACCTCCACCGTGAATATATGAAACAAATGAAGAAAACTAAATCAAGCAAAAGAATCCAATTCCAGCATTAAATAACCCATAATGAGATGATATGCCGTTAAACAAATCGAACCATCACACCCACAAAAATAAAAAAGAAGGAAATTTTGGGCACCCTTTTAAAATCAAACATTTTAAAATGATTTTTGGCATTAAATAACCCCCAATGAGTTGATCTGCCGCTAAACAAATATACTGAGGCAAACAAAAAAACAAACCCAAATTCGGCATGAAGTAACCCAGAAGGAATTGATATGCCATTAAAGAAATAAACATATCCAAACAAAACAAATGTATCTAAATTCGGCTTTAAATAAACCAGAAAGAGATGATATGCCGTTAAATAAATGCACACAACAAAACTAAACAATGAATCTGAATTCAGCGTTAAGTAACCCATAAGGAGTTGATTTACCGTTAAACAAATAAACCAGACCAAACCAAACAAATATATATATTAATACTTATGTTTCTTAATGTACGACCGTTATCATGGTTAAAAATGAGATCGTCCAAATCGTCCAACATGAAATTCAAAAATTTAAATCCTGTTTATCTTGTGTTGCTTATCCGCCGAATTCTTATTTCTTATGATTTTCATCACCTCAGCTAAATGAATGGACCATTCCGTCTTTATTAGAAAGAAAGGGTAGAAAAATGACATGCTACATAGAAAAATATAATAAGAAAAAAGTGAAAAAGAGAGAGAAAAGGAAAGATAAAGAGAGGGCTTAGCAAGCGGAAACGATAACGCTAATCTGTTTCAATCGAACATAATGAAAAAAGGAAAAAGAAAGAAAGAAAGAAAAAAAGAAAAAAGAAAAAAAGATAGAGTTAAATCGAGATTATTAAATTTGTATATATTGAACTATTTAGCAATAGCTCTTAAGTAAACATATCAAACGTTGTAATACTTAGATTATCATACTGTGGTATATCCGCAGGTCTTGTTATAAATGGCTGTAAATATGGGCCGGGGTAGTTCAGTCGGTAGAGCGTTCGGCTAGAAACCACAAGGTTCCTAGTTCGATACTGGCCTTCGCCAACTCAGCGTGTGAGTAGCACAGGGATCTGTAAGGAGCTGATGGTAGGTGTGGCGCACCACCCCAGACACAAAAAACAATCTCCTTGGTCTAGCGCTAGTGAAAAGGAGATAGACTCCCTCGATGTATGGCTCATACAGACATTAGGCCGCCCCGAAGTTAATAGTTTTAGTTAATATGCCGTTAGAAAAATAAACAAAAGCTTAACACCCCAGAAAAAATTAAAACAAAAACGAAATCTTGAGTGACCTTTCTTCATTTCCCCATCGGAAATTATTCTTTGAACCACCCTGGGGTCAAATATATATCCGGGTGGGGTTCCGGCGGTGAACGAAAGACCCATTTTGCATGGACATGCCGGGGTGTCGTCTTAGATCCTACGATAACAATAAGGGACCCACTGTTGAGTGGGGCAGGAGCTATCTGTTGTCGAGCAGCAGGAGTGGAGAGAGACCAGCTGCTTGTCTTCAGCCATAAACATTCGTGCCCGTTAGAAATTTGCCTAATTGTACTTTCGTGTTGTCTACGCTTGCCTGCACCAACCCCTCTCTAGCGACGCTCTCCTTTTCTCTACCCCGGCCTCGCAGTTCACCGTCCATCTAGCCAGCCATCCGTTACTTATCAATGTGTGTTGGTTTGTTTGTAAGCTGGTCGGCCTGTTTGTCGGCAGTGGCAATGGCGGCGGCGGCGGCGGCGGCGGCGGCGGCGGCGGTGGGGACGTCATCGTCACCGTCGTGGTTGTTACAGAAGAAATGAGAGGAATTATTATGTTCGCTTCTATTAATTTATTTTTTACTTGGTTTTCATGTAATGATAATACCCACTCACACACACTCACACACACACACACACACACACACACACACACACACACAGCCATACACACACACACACTCTCACTCTCACTCTCTCTCTTCTCTTTCTGTTTCTCTTTCTCTTTCTAAACACACACACATACATACACACACACACACACACACACATATATATATATATATATATATATAGTTATTTGCTAAGCTTTGCTTAGATGTGGCACAAGACCAGAAGTATGTGCACCCAATGAGAATCGAACGTACTAACAATGGTCTGCGAGTCTCCCTTGCTAACCATTGCACCACATGAGCCCCCCTATATTAGGGATGGCGCACTCTATGACGGCCTTTACATATATACAGATGTGTGGATTAAAACAGTTTATGTGGGTGACGATAGCCAGGCGATTAAGCTGTCCGACTGCTGCTAAAACGATCAGATTTCTATCCCGGCTGTAGGTAGCTCACAACATGTCTAGCCACCCTGAAGAGACTTGATAAGTCGAAATACGTGTCTGTGGATGACTATATATATATATATATATATATATTGTGTGTGTGTGTGTCTGTGTGTGTGTGTGTGTGAAGAAAGGAAGTGAATCCGACGGTATGTAGTATATTAAGAAAAATGAAAAAACACAGGTTTTAAATGGGTTAAGTGGTGAGTTTATTGGCCGACGCTGCAGTGTTTCGATCTATTAAATATATATATATATTATATATATATATGTGTGGTGGTGTGTGTGTGTGTGTGTGTGTGGTGTGGAGTAAAGGATTGTATAAATTTATCAAAATGTGGTTGAAGATGCGGATAAAACAACACAACTAAATTCAAATGATATTTCGCGTCGGTCTTTTGCGATGGAATAGAACAATTCGAAAAAGCTTCTAAAAAGAACGAGGCTAAATATCATTTGAATTTAGTTGTTGTGTTATTTTATCCCCATTTGTCCTCTATTATCAACCACACACATATAAATATATATACTGGGTGTTCAGGATAAATTTAACATATTTATATTTGCTTATTTTTCTCCGTAGGTTAGAGGTATTGACGCACACTACGTATCATTTAAAAGCTTGAACCCTTCTTCATTCATATACGTGATGATAGATAGAATAGATGATTGGAACCCACCGGAATCATGGAAGGGAATAACTTGTATCATGATGATCTGCGCTGCTCATCAAAATAAGGAGATTATGGTTGCTGCCCAATGCTCCCTGAACACTGTAAAAACAATCAGGCACGAACTGGAGAATTGCAATGGAAACTACGAGGCTGCGGTTAGAAGAAAACAACATAATAGACGATCTGATTGCGTTTGTACAGCAGAATATTCCTCGAAAATCTGCTGAAAAAGGTGTTGGAGGACCCTGGCATTGGAATTCGGGCTTTGTCACGTGAATTGAATGTTTCAGCCCCTACCATGAAGCTTTCACTCAATGAAGACCTTCTCTATAACTCATACAAGTGTCGCAGAATGTTAACTGCTCCAAAAAAAAAAGACCCGTGAAAATCGTCAGACAAAGGCGAAGAAACTTCTGAGCAAAGTGAAACATCCTGCTGAACCACAAACAATCTGATTCTTTTCTGATGAGAAAAACGTTTGCCAAGATCAAAAGTACAACACGCAGAATAACAGATGGCTTGTATACAGTTCAGAGGACACTCCTTGTGTTATGCAGACTAAATTTCCCCAAATTGTGATGGTTTTCGGATGTGTATCCTCTGAGGGTGATGTGATGCTTCCGCATTTTTTCAGGGAGGGTATCAGGTTGAATTCAGATGCTTATGTGGAGTTGCTAAACACTGTAGTCAAGCCTTGGATACAAGGGTAGCCAATGGTTGGCTACATGCATGGCAGCAGGATTCGACCCCCTGCCACACCTCTGGGGAAAGTCAAAAATGGTTGTCGGCGAATTTTTACGACTACACTAGTCCCAACGTTTGGCCTCAGAACTCCCCAGATCTTAACCGCATGGATTATTATGTATGTGGCACTGTTGCGAAAGACACCAATCGCCGTGCTAGTCCTACAAAAGCCCAGTTAATCAAGATGATTAAGGTAGTTTTTGAGACCCTTCCCAGGGAAACTGTAACATCAGCTTGCTCCAGGTTCCGGAGCAGAATTGAGGCTGATGGTGGTTATTGTGAGTGAAAACTGTTGACAGTAGTGTAATTTCCGTGCCTGTTGAATTTCTTTACAATCCATTAAATTTTGTAGTTACCAAGCACTTTTTCTTTTCCCTTATGAAACTGTCAAATTTATCCCGAACACCCTATATATATAGAGAGAGAGAGAGAGAGACAGACAGACAGACAGACAGAGACAGAGAAGAGAGAGAAGAGAGAGAGAGAGGGGCGGGAGAGAGAGAGAGACGGGCGCTTGTTGTGTAATGCTTATCATCGTAGGAAATACACTCAGTGAACCGAGTTCAAATTTGCATTGCACTTGCGAGACTATTTGCATTGAACTTGCGCTGATACCCTTGAGAAAGGTATGAATGCAACTATTCTTTTTCATGCTATGGGTAAATACTAGGCAGACTAGAATCTTTAATCATGGTATCGCAACCGGTCTAAGAGAAGGAAAACTCGGAATTCATACGCGTAAACCCCGCTTAAAAATTGACCCTGTGTCACATCCTCCTCGTGCATGGGTTTATTTTTAGAGTCTAATTTAGAGGTTTATTTTTACGGTCTAATAGTAAACCTTTGAGAAAGAGGGAGGCACTTTGAAATATTAGAAAATAAACAAGATTAAGAACAGAAATATTTTTCCTTTTAATTCTGATCTTTACATAGATAATCAAAAATGTTTTTCCAAAAATCACCCCCCCATATATATATATATATATATATATATATATATATAGGTGTAGAAAAAAGTGTTTCGCTCTACCACGGTTTCGGTGTTCAAGGTACACCTTCCTCAGGGGTTGTCCTGAGGAAGGTATATTAAAATTAATCCTATACATGATTTATATAGAAAGCAATTAAGATATAATTAAAATAAGCGTAATCTTTTTATATGCGTTCTTATTTAATTTCGTTAATCTTTCTAAATTAATATATTTCATTACATTAAAACTTAGATACTTACACATGGAAACGCATATTCTTGCTAGTAAATATAATTAAAATAAGTATTTATTCGCATTTATTCAAATGTTGTTCAATTTTTAAAATTGTGATTTTTGTTGTTTGTTTGTTTGTTTGTTTGTTTGGTGGTTGGTTGGTTGGTTGATTTTACGGCATATCAACCCCTTTCGTGTCATTTAATGCCGAATCAAATCATTTTGATAAGCAAAGGACTCAAGTTGCTTATCGTAGCTGTTGTTAAATGCTCACCCAATTAAGTATTGAACCCTTGTTCTTATAAACAATAAAAGATAATAAAACAAATATATAGAAAAATAATGTTATTGGCCTATCTATCTATCTATCTATATATATATATATATATATATATATATATCAACACCTCTGCACGAGCAGGATGTGACACAAGGTCAATTTCTTAAGCAGCGTTTAACAGATTTGAATTCCGAGTTTTCCTTCTTCTAGACTGGCTGCCTCACCAAGGTTAAAGAACCCAGTCTGCCCTACTATTTACCCATAACTGGAGGGAGAATACTTGGATTCATACCTTTGCTAATGCTATTAGCACTATGTTAAATGTAAACAGCCTCGTCCAGGATTTGAACTCTGGTCGACGAATCCATTTCCAACGACTCTAACCATTACGCTACACACATCCATAATTATTGATCAATATATAAATATAGATAAGAGATTAAAAAAAAACTTTTTAAATATCAGTCAACGATGGGTAGCTCTGCTAGTTTAACATAATTTGCTTAAAATTACGTCATCGTATATCTATCAGATGCCATCGACAACTATTAATTAGCGAAAGAGATTGAACCTAAACGTTGGCCGTCACTGGCCTACTGTGCGAACCGGTCAGCCATCGCCTTGGTGACTGATGAGTTGGCGTGCGGGAAATGGAATAAAGGCGGAAGTAATGGGGGTTGGGTGTCAGTAATATGGCGGAGGTGATCGTCCAAAAACCCCACCCCCTCTGACCCTAATTCCCCGCCCTTAACGTGTACCCACCGCCGCACAGACGTCTGCAAAAAATGTCAGAGAAATGAACCGAATTAATTGCCCCATAAAGTAATGGACTGCACAAAGGACACAAAAACAATAGACACGCAAAGACTCACACGTACTGCGAGTTGTGCGAGTGCAATAACAGATAGATAGATAGATAGATTGATAGATTGATAGATACATAGATAGATTAAACCACTCTCTCTCTCTCTCTCCTCTCTCTCTCTCTCTCTCTCTCTTTTTTTTTTCTATATATATATCTATAATATATAATATTATAAAGTAAAAGTAAAGTCGTCGGGGCGGCTAAAGTCAGTATCAACCAGTCAGCGAGGGAGTCTATCCTCTTTTCAATAGCGCTAGACACAGGAGATTGTTTTTAGCATCTGAGGTGGAGCGCCACACCTTCCATCAGCTCCTTACTTTACCGCACAGATCCCTGTGCTACTCATACGCTGAGTTGGCGGGGACCGGTATCGAACTAGGAACCTTGTGGTTTCTAGCCGAACGCTCTACCGACTGAGCTAACCCGATATATGTTAGGCTAGCGTAGACATAAAATCAGCGTCTGGTTACTAACAGTTTCTCACCAATGAGATTTTTTAAAATCGTATATGCGAGATACGCAAAGAATACACGTACAGCAATCCCATACACCTTCTCTTCATCTCTCTCTCTCTCTCTCTATATATATATAATATATATTAATATATATATATAATATAATCCAAAAGTACAGAGAAGAAATCTTCGTTACGACACAAGAGTTTTATTTAAAAAAACTGTCGCAGTTTGAGAGCTCAATGTGTGCTCTTAATGTTAGAGTCACAGAGAAAATATATAAGTAAAGAAATAACAAAAGACTTAGAGATTTAGCATTATAGTCTATTTACTTATAAGTCTTTTGTCTAAGCTCCCTAAAATAGACTATAATTCTAAATCTCTAAGTCTTTTGTTATTTCTTTACTTATATATATATATATATATATATATATATATATATATAATATATATAATTATATTGGGGCTGGTTTAGCTCAGCGATACCTAACAAACTCAATGTATGAGTAGCATGGGGATCTGTGTGGTAAAATGAGGAGCTGGTGGTAGGTGTCGCGCTCTACCTCAGACGCCAAAACAATCTTCTTGGTCTAGCGCTAGTGAAAAGGGAATAGACTTCCTCATTGTCTGTCTAATACTGATTGAAGGCCATCTCGACGACTTAACTTACTTTACTTATATACATATATATAAGTTAGTGTAGCGTAGACATGAAATCAACGTCGCTTGGGTACTGACAGTTTCCCGTCTTTGCTATTTTCTGATCATTTGGTTTGAAAATCGCATAGGCGAGACACGCAAAAAGGCAAACGTAGAGCAAGCTGTGCTAGTGCATTAGATAGATAGATAAATATATACATAGATAAATCAACCCGTCCCTCTCTCCCTCCCTCCCTTCTCTCTCTCTCTCTCTCTCTCTCTCTCTCTCTCTCTCTCTCTCTCTCTCTCCTTATATATATATATATATGTATAAATAAGTTAGGGTAGCGTACACATGAAATCAACAAGCGCTTGGTTACTGACAGTTTTTCACCAATGTAATGTTAAAAAAATCGCACAGGTGAGATACGCAAAGATGCATGTATAAGTTGCGCTAGTGTAATAACAGATAGATAGATAGATAGATAGATCATACACACACACTCTCTCTCTCTCTCTCTCTCTCTCTCTCTCTCTCTCTCCATCTCTCTCTCTCTCTATATATATATATATGACAAGGTTAGTTGGTGTTAGGAATGATTCTAAGCAGGTTTTTATAATCATCGCGATGTTGAAATTGGTATAGCCCATATTAAGAGGTCAATGTAAAATAATTGAGGAATTATATACCCAGCAATATATTTATCAAAGAAAATGACTCTAATCTCTAATACCGGTCATATTAGTATTTATTTGTCAGCATTTTACCACTACTACTTATAACTGGAAGGGTCTCAACATCTCCACAGAAGATTTCCCACATATCCTGAAGAAGGTTGTAAAAGCCGAAACGTTATAAAGTCGATATTAGCATCAAGAATAAAAATAGCCATCCTTTGGAACACTTCGTGTATTTCCACATTTTTCCACACACACACACACACACACACACACACACATATATATATATATATATATATATATATATATATATATATATATATAATGATGTGCGTGGATGAGTCAGGTTAGGGTGGATATGAAATTAACTGCGAATCTTTGGAACCTGTAAACCTAATGCTCGTGGTGTAATGGTCATCGTTGTAGGATAATGGACTCATTGAACCGAGTTCAAATCCTGAACGAGGCTGTTTACATTTCACATAGCGCTAATACCCTTGGGAAAGGTATGCATCTAACTACTCTCTCTCTCTCTAGCTCCGAATAAATAGTAGGGAAGACTGGACTCTTTAACCATTGTTAGGTAACCAGTATAAGAGAAGGCAAACTCGTGTGGATGGGTTGGTAAATATATATAAACCTAATGCTCTTTGTTACCTGTAATTTTTGCATTTATACTTATTTTGTTTGATTTATTTAACTTTACTCGTATTGTGATTTTTTTCGGCAAGGAGGTATCTGAGTTATAATACAAATTATCAAGCCAGGTATGACGTTAAACTATCTGATGGTGAGGTTCCAGTTCTGTAGCTAGGGGAATATGGAGTACCTTTTCATCACTGCTACTCCCAGGTCCACTCTGACCCGAATTGGTAGTACCGGTTAGGGTCCCATCTATGGCTTAAATAGAACAAAATGAGTTCTAAAAACATGTTTAAAAATGAGTTTACAAAAATAGTGAGTACCATCAAGAATGAATAAAACAAAACGTCTTCGGCATAAAATAACCCAATGGGTTAACATGCCGTAAACTCCATCCAATCAACCAATAAAAATGCAGAAAAAATTTTATTGACTTTGTGTTCCTCGTTTTCAAATTTCCAAAACATTTCCAACATTTTATTTTAAAAACGGTAGACTGGTTGACAATTCCTAAGAAACACGTGCCGCCTCCAAACTTTCAAGTGGAATCTATTTTTAAAAAACGTCCTTTATTAAATAACTAGAAGTGGCTATCCGGCATCGCCTAGATAGAGGGGCACAAAAAATTATTCTTGTAGATCCGTTATAACTGAATTTTGAGTTGGATGATCCATTAAAATCCCTGCATAAAAACGACCTTGCATTTATCCGGCCTAGTAGGGTGTCAGGGAAGAAAAAGTGCACAGACAATCTGAAAAAAAAATCAGGGTCTCCTATTTAAAATATTAAATGTACAAACATTCCATGCTCACTATTTAAATTTCATTTTTTAATTATCTTCACGAATATAATTTAGATCTTCAATATTTTTGCTAAAAAAGCAACATCTGCTGATAGTGAATGTGTATGTATATTTACTTTGTCATTAATTGTTTTATTTTCGTAGTTTCCTCCAGACATAGATACATACACACAACTGTCCTTTAGATATTTACTAGAAGTTGCTACCCGGCGTCGCCTGGGTAGGGGGGAATTTTTTTAAGTTAGTCTCGCTGATCCATTATTACTTATCGGGAGTTAGATCCTCGCTGGTTGTCCCATAAAAAAACTACGTAAATATATAACAATATAGTAAGAAATTGTCATTCAATAATTTACACCACCCTGTCGGCTGGGGCGTTAGAATGCACCGACCGCTCCTCTGCAGAGGAGTAAGACTCCCCCAATGGGGCCACCTGTTGGCCGTGGGTGACGACCCGTGATGCTTAAGGATAGAGCCCAGGTGAATGAGCAGTTCATGACATGCAATACTCCACTTTGGCCCTATCTTGGGCTAGACGGGCGGTCGGAGTAGCCCCCTCCGATCAATCGGCTGGTCACGTCAAGCCCTAGATTTTCCCAACCCTATTGCCCTTATGGCAAGCCCCAACCCCTTTTTATCATATGGGTGCTAGAAGGCAGTGGCTGGGGGTCTACATGTCCTGGGAATGACGTTAAACTCTATCTGATGGTGAGGTTCCAGTTTTGGAGGTTTGGGGAATGTGGAGCACCCCTTCATCACCATTACTCCCTGGTCCACTCTGACCCGGAGTGGTAGTACCTGTTAGGGTCCCATCTATAGGTTAAATAGAAAAATGTATTTATAAAAAAAGTGTATTATCCATTAAGATTTGATTTATTTCAAAATTTTATCGGCATTAAATAACACACTGAGGTTGATATGCCGTAAAACAAACCAATAATTTACAATTTTAAAAAAATTAGGTGATTAATTCAGTCAATATTCTATTTCAAAGCGAAAAACCTACAAATAGATAGATAAATAAATAAAATAACACGCTAATGACTTTCCCTTTTGTTACTTTTAAAATGTGAATTCTTAAATATCTTCCCAGGTATAAATCAAATCTTCATTACTTTTGCACAAAAATCAAGCTTGAGTGATAGTGAATATGTTTAAGTTTCCTGATAAAGGCAATCTACGACATCTTACCAACACCAGTCAACCTACACGTCTGAGGGTTAGCTACGTCCGACCTATGCAGAGCATGTGTGAAAACTGCTAGTCTGAAATATATTCTAACAGAATGCGAGTATGCTCTTAGAAGCTACACGTGGAGGCATAATGAAGTTCTCGAGATTTTTGCGGAGGCGTCGAAAAGATATGAGACTGCAAATAAAGCTGTTAACATCAACAAAACAATACATTTCGTTAACTAGGAAACATTTCGAAACTTCCGCATAAAAATAGGCACATTTCGTCACTATTTGATGGCTACACGACCTGGCGCATTGTATGTGACTTAAAACAACAACTCGTATTTCCAACTGAAATAACGTTAACGGCCCAGCGTCCTGATATTGTCATCTGGCTTGTTTTCATCGTTGAATTAACAGTCCCTTTTGAGGAAAATCTTGACTGTGCACATCAGCGTTAGTTGGAAAAATATGAAGACTTACGAGAACAATGCGTCAGAAATGGATGGATAACAGATGTATTTCCTATCGAGGTCGGATGCCGAGGATTTAATACCAACTCAACCTTTGCATTTTTGACTAAACTTGGACTTTCTCCACCAGACAAGAGGAAATACATCAAAAAGATCCAGCCACATCAGCGTGGATATGGCAATCCCACAGTGTGACAACAAACCAACAAAGACTGGTGGCATCGTGAAATACTGCTGAGGTGCTCTGGGTTAGTGATAATGATGCTTCGGCCCCGAAACCATACCTGAAACCAGAGTCATCATCTGATGAAGACTTTGTTGGACGCAATACTACCGTGTAAACAGCAGTCGTATGGAATTATATTTACTTTCTCGTTGTTTCATTTTTTATAGTTTCATCCGGACATACATACACACAACTGTCCTTTTTATATGTATGTATGTATGAATGTATGTATGGATGGAAGTACCGCAAAAAAATCCGACAATTAGTTTTTTGTTTTTGTTTTTTTAAATCGGTACTAAGTGCGTGTTGACATTTTGAAAGTTTGCGTGCGCCAATCTTAACTCGCGTCACTGGTGATATTTCTCGCTGTATACGGTGAGATTTTAAATATTTTTTACATTTTTTTAAAAAGATTTTACAAGTCTTTGTAAAAGTTAAAAATCAAAGGTGTTTTTGACGATGTATATGTTTAAACAGCATGCAATATATAGCTTCCTTTTATTATTATATATCTATACCGTTTGAAAAAATCATAGTTCAACTCGACAAACCATCCATTCAACAAGTATAAATATATATATTTACCAACCCCTCCGCACGAGCAAGATGTGACACAAGGTCAATTTCTTAAGCGGAGTTTAACAGGTTTGAATTCAGAGTTTTCCTTCTCCTAGACCGGTTGCCTAACCAAAGTTAAAGAGCCCAGTCTGCCCTACTATTTATACATAGCTGGAGGGAGAGTAGGATTCATACCTTTCCCAAGGGTATTAGCTCTAAGTGAAATGCATTTACCACATCCAGGATTTGAACTCGGAGCGACGAGTCCATTTCCCATGACTTCAACCATTACACCACGCGCTTCCTACAAGTATAAATATAGTATAGAAAAGTGTTTTATCACCTTGTTGAGTAATAAGGAGTTATCTTATCTTGGTTTGGAGGTGTATCATCTTTGATCTCTTCCGACATCGCTTCTCTCATCTCGTGACCGTTGGTCACGTGAAAAACTATACGCTTTTCTCTACGTAACTGTTTAATTAATTTAAATCGATCTAGTTCTTTTTTTTTACTTCATATCTTTAGAGTGACTGGAAGTGTGATGAGAGGTGAAATTTTATTGAGATGACGCAGCTAGCAAGTAGCGTCGTAGTTATTTACTGACATCTCACCATGTTAGTAGAACATAAAGTCCGATTAACGTGGGAAGCCACACACAAACCGAAGCTCATGCGGTGGCCGGTATTAAAAATCGCGTGTATCCCTTCGGAATTCCTCCTTTGAGACGCCTCAGGCACTGGGCAATAAGCCCAGCCCTGTTTCTTTTAGACTAGGGGACAGTTGTTGCCTGGGAAATAGTCCGATGGGATTCACGCTAATATTATATACAAGAAGCGGCTACACGGCGTCGTCTGTGTCGAGGGGACATTTTAAAGTTAGTCCTGCAGATCCCTTATTACTGAATCGAGAATTGGGTCCTCGCAGGATGCCCCATTAAAATCCCTTAAAAGAACTTGCATTGCTTCAGTCACCCTGAAAAGAAATCTTAATGTCTATTATTTAAAATATTAGATCTGGTGATAGTGAGTATGTGCCTATATTTACTCTATAGTTAATTGTTTTATTTTTGTAGTTTCCTCCGGACATACATACACACAACTGCCCCTTTTAGATATGTATAGATTACCGCTCCAATAGACGAAGCCACAGGATACAGGGGACCGAAGGCCGGATGCTGCTGTCGAAGTAGCTTCAACTGAAAGCAAGTAGACTCCTGTATTTGCATAGATACGTGCACGTGCAACTATACAGCTATACGTGCAAGTGATCAGTAACTGTTAATCAGTTGGTTGTCTACTCGCGGAACTGTGAGATATTTTAACCGAGGTATTTTGGTGAAAGCAACCGAGGTATTTTGGTGAAAGCAACCGAGGTATTTTAGTGAAAGCAACCGAGGTATTTTGGTGAAAGCAACCGAGGTATTTTTAGTGGAAAGCAACCGAGGTATTTTTAGTGAAAGCAACCGAGGTATTTTGGCGAAAGCAACCGAGGTATTTTAGTGAAAGCAACCGAGGTATTTTGGCAGAAAGCAACCAAGGTATTTTGGTGAAAGCAACCGAGGTTCTTTTGGAGAAAGCAACCAAGGTATTTTGGTGAAAAGCAACCGAGTATTTGTGAAAGCAACCGAGGTTTTTGGTGAAAGCAACCGAGGTTCTTTTGGAGAAAGCAACCAAGGTATTTTGGTGAAAGCAACCAACGAGGTATTTTGGTGAAAGCAACCGAGGTTCTTTTGGAGAAAGCAACCAAGGTATTTTGGTGAAAGCAACCGAGGTATTTTAGTGAAAGCAACCGAGGTATTTTGGTGAAAGCAACCGAGGTATTTTGGTGAAAGCAACCGAGGTTCTTTTGGTGAAAGCAACCGAGGTTCTTTTTGGTGAAAGCAGGCTGCCGAAGAAAAAGAGTTACCTTCATTAGTAAACTATACTAATATTAAACAAGTTTATAAAATAATTAAAAATTCTAAATAACAATTAATAAATTCTAATCTGAAATATTCATATTAATATAAGTGTGATCAAAAAGTGTTGAGACTGAAACTTTAAATATTTTTAATTTTAAAAATTTATAGATTTGTGCACAATTGATGAATCTATATATAATGAAGATAGATTACATTTCTGTCTGAAGCCGAAACCTCGTCACGGCTTACGTCACAGATTCCACAATAATCTAAAGCATTTATCAATGAGAACCTAATTTATAATCAACATAACTTACAAATAAAATTTAAATAAGGACATTGGTTTATATAAACTATGAAGTTGTCGTTGTAATATCCGATGGTCTAGGCGATTTTTAACGAATCTTTCAATAAATGCATATTTAGTTATATACATTTTTACATAGTTATTTTTATTTTGGTTTGTATGTATAAATTATCTAATTTATAAAGTTTTGCGAGAAATTTATTTGTAAATAAAATATTGCCACTTATTCATATATTACCTTTTTATTACTTTAATTTATTTATTAATTTTACTTGGATACTACCCCTCTAACATTGAATTTTAACTCCACTCCCCTCAGGCTATATTTTTCAAAAGTTTTTTTTTACTAGTTTATATAAACAAGACATCTAAACGAGTTAGTGTCCAAAATGCTGCTAAAATATTTTTTGGATAAATTTGTTCCTCCACCCCACCCTGTCATCTTAAATAAAAACAGTAACACCCCTCTATTCCCTACATTGCTGACATGGTCATTTGACCCCCACCCCACATCCAACCAACCACCGAGACTAAAATGGAACCAAGGAAAATTTTCACTTTTCAGTGCTTCCAAAAATTTCACTTTTCAGTGCTTCCAAAATTTTCACTTTTCAGTGCTTCCAAAAATTTCACTTTTCAGTGCTTCCAAAAATTTCACTTTTCAGTGCTTCCAAAATTTTCACTTTTCAGTGCTTCCAAAAATGTTTAATAAAAAACTTTAATGAAAATATAATTCGTATTTGTTAGTATTACATTACTGCATAATTTTTTTTTTTTTTAAATGTTCATTTTCAGTCAAAATTTTGGGTGTGTGCTATTCAATACTGAACATTCTTTGATTTTCAGTCACACTTTTACATGAGAGCTACTTTTACATGAGTGCTACTTACATGTACAACAATAATTTATAAGCAATTATCAGTCAGCAAAAAGAACTAGCTAAGATAGAATATAGAAAATGGCATGAACAGTTTTGTACCCCTGTGTCACAACAAAATCAAACAACCTTGTCAGTTAGAGCTATAGAATACACCTATTACACCGATTACACTTATGCAGAGGGTTAAAATCACCCAATGGAGCCAACTGTTGGCCGTGCGTAGCAACGCCCGATGCTTATGAGAGACCCTCTCCGATAGGTCGGCTGTGCGCGTCAAGCCGTAGCACCTATATGATTGTCCCGACCCTGTTGCCCATATGGCATCCTCAACCATTTTTATCATTTGTGTGCTAGAAGGCGGTGGTTGAGGGTCTTAATGTCCTGTATAAGATGTTAAACTCTATCTAAGAGTGAGGTTCCAGTTCTGGAGCACTGAGGAATTTGGAGTACCCCTTCATCACCATTACTCCCAGGTCCACTCTTACCCGGGGTGGTAGTTCCTATTAGGTTCTCATCTATGGGTTAAATAGAAAAAAAATGAGTTTAAAAAAAAATGAGTTTGAAAAACAAGCTTGAAAAATGTCTTCGGCATAAAATAACCCAAGAAGGGTTGACATGCCGTAAAATCCAACCAACCTACTACGCCACAAGGATCCCTTAAAATATTAGTAAAAGCAATGTCTCAATTATCTATTGTTTGTTTTTTAAATCATATTTCGCAAAATCAACTAGAAAATAATGGAAGTATGCATAAATGGAGAATATCAGTGCGGCTTCCAAATCACATTCAGAGTGAAGCAATGCACAACATGTCAGAGCACTAACTAGCACTAACAATAGCAATAGCATAATCTTTACAGATCACTGCCGTCCCTCACAAACCTCCAGCCCCACCACCAGAACCTTTCCTCTCATGAGCCCTCAAATGACACATCAATCCCGCTGCAGATCCATATATATATATATATATATATATATATATATATATATATATATATATATATATATATATATTATATACCAACTCCTCCGCACGTGCAGGATACGACACAAGGTCAATTTCTTAAGCGGAGTTCAACGGGTTTGAATTCAGAATTTTCTTTCTCCTAGACTGGTTATCTAGCCATGGTTAAAGAACCCATCCTGCCCTGCTATTTAACCATAGCTGGAGGGAGAGTAGGATTCATACCTTTCCCAAGGGTATTAGCGCTAAGTGAAATGCAATTACCACGTCCAGATCCATATAGTTTGATGTAAATATGACATAGGAGATATGTCCCTCCCACTGGATCGTAGGGATCAGATGATAAAATTTGATGCTTATGCACGACCATATGTCTCTCTAGACCAGAAGACGACTTACAGATTTTGTTACAGATTGCACAAGACACTTAGTTTGTTCCTGGAGTGTGCATGAATTGTCTCTGATGAGATTTCCTATGATTGACATATTCGATCTTAGAAAGGAGAATCCGACCACATATTTGACATTTCCAACCCTCCGTATTCTCACCAATGTGACTGGTGTATTCCTTTCAAAGTTGACGCTTGGGGTTTTCATGCTCAATTCTCTCACTTTCAAAACTGCTACAATCATCATCCACATGAATTCTCCAGTCAGTTCTCTTCAATGCCACCTTTTGTTTAAGTGCACTAACTACCATGATACTACCAACCACTGCGGGTATATTTTCAACGGCTTGAACTGCTTCGGTCATGTAATATACACGCCGCAAACTAGCAAGTACAAAAATACTTCAAAACAATGGACTCACCATAATATTTAAACGAAGTTGGTTATGGCCGTTTAGGGCGTTTGTTTCGTATGATTTCATCACCATCTTATTCCGCTGGCAGCACAGATGTCCATGACTCTCTCTTGCCACCTCTCCCTATTGGTAACTGCTCCTGGCAAGTCCTCCTTATGGCATCTAGTATCCGTACAGAGCTGATCAATGTACATCTTTGCTGGTCAGCCAGAGGCTTCATTTTGCGTTTTTCTTTCATTATTTTAGTATTATCTACGTTATTCGGACTATTGTCCTCATCTTCATTGTTATCTGTAGAACGTTTCAGCCGATATGCCCTCCGGCTTTCTTCAAGTATTTCTTGTCGAACTCGGGAACCTTCTCGGACTCGGGAACCTTCTTGGACTCGGGAACCTTCTTTTTGAACTCGGGAACTTTCTTGTCGTAGTCGGGAACCTTTTTATAGTAATCGGGAGCCATCACGGAACTTTGAACCTAACCCTTTATTTAGTCCACGGGGGTATCCTGTTCTCATTCCGCTAACCATAGCTGGAGTAGGAGCTCTGTTACTTATTTTTCTATGTTACTGCCACCGGTCAGGATTGAACGTGGAATCCAGAGATAACTGTCCCTTGGAACTGTCTTAACCTAACTACCTTGCACAGATAACAATGAAGATGAGGATAATAGTCCGAATAACGCAGATAATTCTAATCATTAAGCCTCATCTCAAACATTCAGAGAAACATTATTATTTTATTTTATATTTTTTCAAGCTGTAGTTGTATCAGTGCTACTGTGCGGCTGCACTACTTGGACCCTAACGAAGCGCCTGGAGAATATGATATATGGGAACGGCACAAGAATGCTGCGCACACTCTAAAAAAAGACGTGGAAACAACACCCCATGGGAAAACAGCTGTACGGCCGCCTGCACCATATCACACTAACCATCCGTGTGAGGCGAACAAGATACGCTGGGTACTGCTGGAGAAGCAAGGATGAACTCATAAGTGACGTTATTCTGTGGAAGCCATCTCATAGGCAGACCGGAGTGGGCCGTCCAGCAAAGACATACATAGACCAACTCTGTCGATACTAGATGCTACACAGAGGACCTCCCAGGGACAATGAATGATAGGGACGGTTGGCGAGAGATTGTGATGGATATCCGTGCTACTAGCGCGACATGATGACGAGGAAGCAAATACTGGTCAAAAAACTTGTCGGCATATAATAAATTTCATTCATACCAAAAAATGTATATGTATTTTTCTTCCATTTATCTTTTATATATATATATATATATATATATATATATATATATATATATATATATATATATTATATATCAGAACGCAAACAAGATTAGATATGGCGTCTCTTCCGAGTGAGGTCCTCGTTGACGCATGCGCCCTGCTTTCTAGGTGTGTCTGCAGGGGGGGGGGAGTTAACTGAGACTGTGAAGGACTATTTCGCATCTGCTGTGCAAGAGGCGGAGGTTGACGGATTAAAGAAAAAAAAGAAGGTAAAAGAAAAAACGCCATGAAGGGTTCACGGAGACGACGTGCGGCGTGGTTGGGGTAATCAAGAGAAACGGAGACGTTTCGGGAAGCAGTAAGCTGTAAAAGACAAGAAGAACGATGTCGACGTCCTACCAGCTCGGCACAGCAATCCAATTGGGCAGGAAACGCGTTCCTAGTAAATCATGATTTACTCCATTATTGACACCCAACATTTCATCCGCGACAATAATTAGTGCGCCGGGATTCAATGGAAACTAGTGCGAAAAAAACATCAGCAACCCCGCGACAACCGACAGCTGACTTCCTAACATATCTTTCTTT
>CM042137.1:107207550-107229493 GCA_023376005.1 Doryteuthis pealeii | reverse complement strand
AAAAGAGAGAAGATCAAAAAAAGTATGCCTTCTCTTGCAACAACATAAATAACTCTAGAAACGAGTTGAATGCAATTGAATATCAATCAATCATATTATTTGAAATCATATATGATTTCAGACTGTGATTCTCCTTTTATTGTGAAATACTAAAAAATTTTTTTTGCCATTGTTCCCTCCACCTTATTCCGATGTTCCTTGTCTATCTGACATGAACAATGATTCAACTTAGGAAACACGTGGATTTGAATGCCAGAGAGTATACAAAAATACACAAAGCTTGTCCTGTGGGCCAAAGCGCTAGCCCAAATCAATCAAAGAAAATGGACACATGGTCAATTTTAGATGAGCTTAGACGCGACCACCAAAAAGAACTGTGACTACTAATCATCCCTCAAACTGGTCAACCTAACCATGGTGATCATGCTATACACATATAAAAGGGCAGTTGGTGTGTATGTATGTCCAGAGGAAATGTACTACATATATAAAGGGCAGTTGTGTTTTTATGTATATCCGGTATGAAATATGAAAATAAACCGTTACCTTACTGGTTTTTGGCTGCAAAATTTATAGAAGATTTGATAATATTTGGAAAATCAAAAATATACATCAGGCAATAGCATTGAAATTCTAGCTTAAAATGTCCTGCCATTTGTAAATTGCAAAATAACACATCCAATATACCAGGGTTCCCTCCCTCTATCCGGTGTTGCTGGATAGCGTTTCTAGTTCAATTATATATCCAGACTGAAAAATTCATTGTGAATAAAAAAAATGTAGTTTATGAAGTTTCTCATTAATCAACTTATCTTAATGAAACGTAGGAAGACTGATTTACCAAAGTTATGTTTTATCGACGAAACCATAGGAGATATGATTGCTTATTAAAATAGAAATAGTAACTTGGATGCATATAATTGTGTATACACACAATTACATGAATTTTATTAACGATCGTGCCGCTATTGAATGTTGCTCAAAAAAATCAAATACCAATGGTCATTAATTAAAACTCTTAAAGAATTTGCTAAACAAATGCAAGGCAAAAATTTTTAGTAACAGGGTGGTGAATACATGACTAACTACCCATCACAATAGTGAATGGCCCCATCACTGACTCCTTTAGGGCAAGGTAGATAATCTGGGGAAAGATTATAATATTCTGTGGAATTAAGATGAATGTTTGGAATATAAGGAACAACAGACAGGTTCAGAACTAAATATACTAACTGAAAAATATATTATTATTAGGTGGTAGACGTGACCAGCCGATTGATCGTTGGGGGCTTCTCCGACTACCTGTTTAGCCTAAGTAAGGGCCTAAGTGGAGTGTGGCATGTCATGGACTGCTCAGCCGCAAGGGTTCCATAAAAGGAGCTGGACTACTGACTTGAGGTGTGTCACAAACGGTGTGCATATTAAAATCTTGTGACCTTGTTCATGTAATCAAGGCGTCTCATGATGATGTAATGGTTAGCAAGCTAGTCTCACAGATCCATTACTACTGAAAACCAAGTTCAATCCTCACTGGATGCTCATTACTTGTGATCTTGTGTCATATCTTGCCCGTCTAAGTAAAATCAAATCTCCTCGTGTCTCCAGGACTATTCTGAGTACTCTAGCTGATCTTTACAATGCTGTAGTTTGGATAGTTTCGATTTCTTCCTCTTTTTTCAATTCCTTCAGTCTCTTTTGCAAACACTTGGGGACTGTTCCAAAGGACACCAAATACAATTAATACCACCTTTATCTTCATTATTATTATTATTATTATTATTATTATTATTATTATTATTATCATTATTATTATTATTATTATTATTTTCACTCCTTTTCATTATTTTTCACATCAGCGTTAGCTGATGGTATTTCAATGGAGTCTGAGTGACAACAAGTCTCCTAATGTCTCCAGGACTCTTCTGAGTATTCTAGCCGATTGCAGCAGTACAGTAGTCTATGTGGTCTCAATTATTCCTCTGATTTCTAGATCCTCCAGTCTTTTTTCCAAGTTTATTGGGACCTTTCTAAGTCCACCAACTACAATTGGTATTACTTTCACTCGCATGTTCCACAGCGTTTTCAATTCTCTGGCAAGGTCCAGGTATTTCTCCATCTTTTCATTTTCCTTCGGCTTCACCCTGTGATCTGCTGGGACCGCAAAGTCCACCAGTTTGCACGTTCTCTTTTTTTGTTGATCAACACTTATTATTATTATTATTATTATTATTATTATTATTATTATTATTATTATATAATTGTTTACAGACAAATTATGGTTATTAAATAGAAATAGTTACTTGGTAGCATATAATTGTGTATACTATATTACTATTAGATATGAATGCTAGATATCATATAAAAGCGTGCAAAAAAACTTACAAGAAACATTTATATAAAAAGTGTAAATATAATCATATGATGTAAGCGATTGTAAATACTCCGGTTATTTATCCGAGGAACGGCAGATGACGGGACGACACAAAATAGTGACGAGAATAGACACAGTGCTATTCAGAGCCAAATCCTTCATTTTGTTTTATGAGTGTTGAGATCAAATCTAGACACGTGGAACATAACTGTTTGCTTTATGTACAGCACAATACACATCTTTATTCTTATTAAAATTAATTAATTAATTGCAGCATTAATATTGTTCAAATATTGATCACTTTCTTTACAGTATTAAAAAAATTAATAGATAAATATAATGCTCTACATATGGTACCTAACTCTTCTGAAATTTTTTGAAGCTTATGTAATGTTCTACATATGTCATCTTGCAATGATCCTTGCTCCTTGGAGAGTTTTTTAATGGTTATTTAATGCTCAACATAGTATCTTGCAATGATCCTAGCTCTTTGGAGAGTTTTTTAATGGTTATTTAATGCTCAACATATAGTATCTTGCAATGATCTAACTCTTTGAGAGTTTTTTATGGTTATTCAATGCTCACATATAGTCTCTTGTAATGAACCTAGCTCTTTGGAGAGTTTTTTAATGGTATTTTAATGCTCAACATATAGTATCTTGCAATGAAACCTAGTCCTTTGGAGAGTTTTTAATGGTTATTTAAATGCTCAACATATAGTAATCATGCAATGATCCCAGATCTTTGGAGAGTTTTTAAAGCTAAATTACTTCGAAGAGTCCAGGAAAGCTGAAGAGACCTTAATCGACTACAGCAAATTGGCACAAAAGGAATACAAGACTAGGCACGACTGAGTGGGAAGGTAATCTACTGGAAATTGTGCAAGAGATAAAAAGCGGATTATTTTGAGAAATGCTATATGCAAATGAAACTGATCCGAGTAATCGCTTTTCCAACTGGGTAATTCCATGTCAAATCATTAGGCATGTACCCACCCCCTTTTTCTGAAATTTTGTTCAAAGATGTGGATTATATTAAGTTAGACAATCCCCAAAATTTGAGCTTCCAATTCTAAAGTCTCGCGGAGTTATGTCGACATAACTCCGCCAATTTTTGGAATTTGAAACTCAAAATTTGGAGATTGTCTAACATTAACATAGTCCACACCTGAAAACAATTTCAGAAAATTTGAAGCGGGTGGGTGAAATTTAAATTTTTTCTGGATGATTTGACATAGAATTACCCAACTTCTAAAGTCTGACGACAAATTCTCTACATTTGCACGAATATTACAGCGGTCTTCAGTGTAACCGTAATACCATGTTTAAAAGATTCTCGCCCTTTTCCTACCGTGCGTACTGTTTTATGAATAACTGATCTTAAGAAAATTTGCATACGCGTCAACCACTCTCGACAATTCTCATGGCTCCGATATTGTGTTTTCTTAAATTAAGCTGTTAAGGCGGCCATATTTTCTTTTTTCCTTTCGAGCCTTTTGCTTATTTTGCACACAAGACACGTTAGCGCTCGCTATGAGTTCCATGGTAAGTTATTTCTCTCGCTACAGCAAAAAAAAAGCAAAATCTGTCTTAGAAAATGAGATCAATAAAACTATCTGTGATTTTGAGTTAAAAACGGATCACTAAATCCTGACCAGAACACCAGACCTAGTATTAATCAACAAGAAAAAAAAAGAAAGTACCATTTGGTGTATTTTGCTGTTTAAGTGAATCACAGAGTGAAAATAAATGAAACCAAAAAGATAGATAAATACTTGGATCTGTGAAACATGAAGGTAGTGGTTTATACGAATTGTAGTTGGCGCCCATGGAGTGGACCTCTAAAGGCTTGGAAAAGAGACTTAGGGGAACAGGAGATGAGGGGGGAATCGAGATCATCCAGACTCCAACACTAAGATCAGCTAAAATACTTAGACGAGTCCTGGAGACCTAATTTGGTTTGTTTGGTTTCCTTGTTTAAGGCATATCAACCATCGTGGTTTATTCAATGCCAAAGAACAGTAGAAGAACATTAGTGGTACTATCTAACCCATAGCTGAGAGGTTGAGGAGGTTCATACGTTTCTCAAGGGTATTAGTCCAAAACTGAACGTAATAGCGCGACTGGAGTTCGAATTCGCTTACTACGATATCACAGTCCAGCACGTTAGCCACTACGCCAGAGGGGTCTTCTGTGCTGGAGAGCTGAGAGGACTTTTTATTACTATGGTGAACTCACAAATGGCACGTGAAGGACATGAGGCCCCCCAAAGCGGTTCAAAGACCCTATGAAGACGACGCTAAAAAATGCACTATCACACCTTCAAGCCTGGAAGATCTGGCCTGCCAAAGACAGGGTTTGCGAGACGCCTACCGCACAGGAGCTAAGAGGCTCACTATCCAGATTAACAGGGCTGCAGAGTGGTGACGTCTTCGTCGTCATGAACCACCAAATGTAGATGGAAATTTCCCCTGTAATGTGTGTGACCACATCTGCAAGTCCAGAATTGGACTAAATAGCCACCAGAGGGACCACAACTGCTGAATGTCATATAGTGACGTCATCGTCGTCTGCGAAAGAAAGAAAGAAAAAGAAAGAAGTGAATGACGACCAGTTAAAACTCGCATAGATAAATTCATAAGACAATAAAACAAGATAATACCTTTAGTTGTTTGAGCTCTATGTCTTCTAATAAATAATGCTGGGGAATTTGTCAACAGCATACGAGGTATATCAGAAAAGTTCCAAAATAATCGCAGTCTTCGATGTGAGAGGCATCGTCCACTGTGAGTTCTTGCCACAGGGCCAGACGATCAACCAGCATGTCTACCAAGAGATACTGCGGCGTTTGCTGCGTTCAGTGCACGAGAAGAGGCGAGAGACGTGGCAGGACAACTCGTGGATGCTTCACCATGACAACGCACCCGCCCACACTGCCCTGAGTATCCGAGAGTTCCTGGCCCAGAAGAACATCACTGTGCTGGAGCAACCTCCATACTCGTCCAACCTGGTTACATGTGATTTTTTCCTCTTCCCCAAGCTCAAGGCGGTCCTCAAGGGAACCCGTTTTGAGGATGTGCACGACATCAAAAAAGCCGTGACGACAGAGCTACGGAGAATACCGGAAGAATCCTTCAAGGAATGCATGAAAGCGCGGCAGAGAAAGATGGGAAAGTGCATTAGACTCCAGCGGGATTAACTCTGAAGAGAATAACTTGTAGTTTGTAGTTTGGATTTGAAATATTTTTGTGACACCAGTCCTGGAACTTTTCTAACATGGAAAACGTAGTGTAAAAGATTACTGTAACTTCCAATGCGTGTATCTTATGGAAATTCTCATCATCATAAAAAGACGAAACCCAGGTAGTTGTAGATATATACAATTGCTTGAGTTTTATCTGCATATGAATAATATATATAATAACCAAGCTGTCATTAATTGCATTACGAGGTTGCTAACCTAATGTATCTGGGTGAGACCTGTCTAATCAATTAAAGAAAACGAAATCAATAATAATTAATAATAATAATAATAATAATAATAATAATGTTTGGTGACAGAGATAAGACCATAAACCATGTATTAATCGAATGCAGCAAACTAACACAACGAGAATACAAAGCTCGGCACGACTGGGCTGGAAAGGAGATCCACTGGGATTTATGCAAAAAAACTAAATTTTGACCATACAACAAAATGGTATATGCATAAACAAGAATCTGTTCATTACATCATTATGGGACGCCTTGATAACTTCAAAGGTATATGGATTATATGAACGAGGTCACAAGTTTTTAATACGCACACCGTTTGTGACACACGTCAAGTCAACAGTCTAGCTCCTTTTATGGAACCCTTGCTGATGAGCAGTCCATGACATGCAACACACCACTTTGGCCCTTACTTAGGCTTGACGGGTAGTCGGAGGGGCCCCCTCCGATCAATCGACTGGTCACGTCAAATCCTACCACTTATATGATTGTCCCAACCCTACTACCCTTATGGCAACCCCAACACGTTTTATCATATATGTGCTAGAAGGCGGTGCCTCAGGGTCTTATTGTCCTGGGTATGACATAAACTCTGACCCGCAGTGCCTGTTAGAGTCCCATCTATGGGTTAAATAGAAAAAAAATAAGTTTGAAAATGTGTTTAGAAAAACAAATTGAGTTGTGAAAAAAATTGAGTGTCCATTAAGAATGAATAAAACAAAACGTCTTCGGCATAAAATAATCCAACAAGGGTTGACATGCCGTAAAACCCAAGCAACCAACGAACCAGCTCCTTTTTAAATGCTTAAAAAGCATTCTTCTTTTAACTTTTTAGGTCATGTCCAAATATACCACAATAAAGATGAGGACAACAGTCCAAAAAATCAAAATAATACACATCAAGCCTCATCTCAAAAATTCAAAAAATAATGTATAATTACTATTTCTCTGAATGTTTGAAATGAGGCTTGATGAGTAGTATTATCAGCGTTATTCGGACTATTGTCCTCATCTTCATTGTTATCTGTACAACGTTTCGGCCGATATGCCATCCGGCCTTCTTCAGGTATTTCTTGTCGGACGCAGGAACCTTCTTTTCAGACTCGGGAACCTTCTTTTTGGACTCTGGAACCTTCTTGTCGTAATCGGGAAACTTCTTGCCGTAATCGGGTTATGCTATGGTTAGTGGAATGAGAACAGGATACCCCCGTGGACTGAATAAAGGGTTAGGTTCAAATTTCCGTGATGGCTCCCGATTACGACAAGAATGTTCCCGATTATGACAAGAAGGTTCCCGGTTACGACAAGAAGGTTCCCGGTTACGACAAGAAGGTTCCCGAGTCCGAGAAGGTTCCCGAGTTCGACAAGACAAGAAATACCTGAAGAAGGCTGGAGAGCATAACGGCCGAAACGTTGTACAGATAACAATGAAGATGAGGATAATAGTCCGAATAACGCAGATAATAGTAAAATATAATTAGTTTAGTTTTTTAAGAGATTAAATAGATACAAAAAAATCTTTGAGTTAAAATGAATTTATTCTGTATTTAAAATTTACAATTTTCTGATTGAAAATATTTCAATAACAAATGGTTGTTTCTTAGGTTCTTTCATTTCATCGCAATTGAACTGACATTTTTTTTCACTTTCTTTACAGGTGTGTCAAAAAGTACAAAAATCTCGACACTTTTATGCCACACCTTGTATATATATATATATATATATATATATATATATATATATATAAGGTGTGGCATAAAAGTGTCGAGATTGAAGCTGTATTTACCAATATAGAAATGAACAATTAATGGAACGTTAATTTTTTCAGAATATAAGGTGTGTCAAAAAGTACAAAAATCTCGATACTTTTTTGACACACCTTGTATATATATATATATATATATATATATGTGTGTGTGTGTGTGTGTGTGTGTGTAAGGTGTGTCATAAAATTGTCAAGATTGGAGCAGTATTTACCAAGATAGAAATGAACAATGAATGGAACGTTAGTTATTTCAGAATACAAGGTGTGTCAAAAGTTTAAAAATCTCTATACTTTTTGACACACCCTATATATATATATATATATATATATATATATATTATATATATATTACTGGCATCTTGTGATTTAAAATTTTGCATCGACTATTGATATTTAATATAAAGGTTTGAATCGAAAACGCTATGACCATTTTTAAAGGGTTTAACCAAAATACCATTAGCTGTGCGGTTACTCCAACATTAATGGACGCTTCTACTAATGGAACACTTGCTGTTGGCGGATTCTAATCGGCTTACATTTGTTTCGACGGTTTTTCTGTCAGTTTCGACAGGAAACACTCTTAGAATTCTATGCTATGGTCCTTTACATACACTCATCTCTCTCTCTTCTCTCTCCTCTCTCTCTCTCTCTCTCTCTCTCTCTCTCTCTCTCTCTCTCTGCTCTCTCGCTGTGGGTGTGTGTGTGTGTGTGTTTTCGTCAATCAAGCATTGTACATTATATATCATTCAACTTACTTTCTATCTATATATCTTGACATGGTCATTAATCATTTTGTCTTTCTTTTCTTCCAACTACCTACCTTTCTATCTATCTATTTCCACATGGTCTCCCCCCCTCCTCTCTCTCTCTCTCTCTCTCTCTCCCATCTCTCTCTCCCTCTCTCTCTCTCTCTCTCTCTCTCTTCTCTCTCTTCCTCTCTCACTCTATATTGTGCTTTTGTCCCTCAATCAAATCAATATAATATATATATATATAATATTATTCGTTCCTATTTCTATCTATATATCTCAGCAATGGTCATTATCTATCATTCTTTCTTTTTCTTCCATCAACTTAACTTTCTATCTATTTATCTACCTACCTATCTATCTTCTATCTATCTCTGTATGCTCTCTTTCTTTTCTCTCTCTCTCTCTCTCTCTCTCTCTCTCTCTCTCTCTCTCTCTCTCTCTCTGCTTCCCCGTATCTCTGTATATCTCTCTGTTTTCGTTCATAAATCAGAGTGTCTATCTATTTTTCTATCATTTCATTCTTTTCTATCTCTATGTATCTCAGCCTGACCATAATCAATCATTCTTTCTATTTTTTCTCCCATCTATCTACCTTCATCTATTATTTCAACATGCTCTCCTCTCTCTCTCTCTCCTCTATCTATCTCTCTTCATCTCTCTCTCTCTCTTTCTCTCTCTTCTTAGTGTTCAACTAAATATGCTCGATTTCATGCCGTTTAATGTTTTCTTTACTGACGATAATTATCAATGAAAATTTGTAACCATATAATTGTTTGCAAATTATTTTTAGTAGATATGAAGACACTAAATCGTAAAACTGTGTGCTAAAATGATTATTATCAAATAGGAATAATTACTATAAACCATGTATAGATGATTAGCATTACATAAAATACTTGAAACCATAAAACTGTGTGCAAACAAATTATTATATAAATCTTTAATGCGCAATTTAAAGTAAAATGCAATCGGACATTGTGAAAACCGTTCTGATTGCGATCAAATATTTACAACAGAAACAAATTTAGGCATTCAATGATCCATAAGGAGTTTGTATGCCATTAAAGAAATAAACCAAACTATTTATCTATCTCTGTTTCTCTTCTCTCTCTCTCTCTCTCTCTCTATAATATATATATATATATATATATATATATATATATATAGTATATATTTAGTATTTATAACTAATATATATTGTAGGATCCTGAAGAGATCGTATCGATCGAAACTATGGTAGACCCATAATATTTCCACAATTATTATAGCTCAATTATTTAATGAATATTGATTACTCTTGAGAAATTACAACGGAAAGTTAAAGCGGCACTGGACACTATAGTATATATATTATATATATATATATATATAATATATATATATATATAGTCATCCCAGACACGTGTTTCGACTTATCAAGTCTTTAATAGTGCGGCTAGACATTTGTAAGCTACCTACACCTGGGATTGAATCCGATCGGATTTGAGTGTCAGTCAGACACCTTAACTGCCAGGTCTATATAGTACCCACAGAATGTGATGGGATTTTAACTGTTTTAATACACACATCTCTATGTATATAAAGGCCGCCATAGAGTGCTTCATCCTTATATAGAGAGGCGTATATATATATAATAATATATATTATATATTAATATATATCTTATATATATAGTCACATAGATAAAAAAACACCCTCGGGCGATGTAAAATAGAATTTTTGAAAATATATTGCCTGAGGGGTGGGATAAAATTCAATGTCGCGAGTTGTACCCTAAGTAAGTAAAAAATCATCAAATTCATTAAGGATTAAAAATAAATTTGAAATGTAAACTTTATATGTAAATTAAAATAAAACAACTATATATAGAATATAATACCAGTCATGTATTTATTAAAATTGTTTTAAAAACAATGAGGACTGTCTAATGCTGCATGTTCAAATTTTGAGTGTATTTATTCTGTTATGACGCGATTTTGGTAATGTGACGTAAGTAATGCCACGTACTTTTGTTACAGACAAAAACCGGAAGCGAATCTCCAATTAATTATATATATATATATATAATATATATATATATATATATATAGTATATATATATATGAATTAACATTTTGAAAAAACAATGTTAAATTCATTCTGTCGGATTAACTTCCATTTATTAACACACACACACACCACCACACACATATATATACTATATATATTATATTATATATAATTATATACAGATATAACGTCATATATTAACCTATACTGTGTGTTGTGTGATGTGTGATGTGTGTGTAGTGTGACTAGAGTAGGGAATGACGGAATTGACGTGCTTGGTAACGACAGTTTACTAGCCATGCGAATTTGGTTTGAAAATTGTATCGGTGAGAAACTGTCAGTTACCCATCGCCGTTGACCTTCCTTTCTCACGAATTTGATCTACATTTTTAAGTAGATAATCTGAGGACTATATTATCAATATAATATTAACCTTGACCGTGAACCACAATCAAGCCACAATATACACATATACTTTGTCATTATTTTCACTTTTTTATTACAACTGTGCAGTTATGCATTCCAAACATCTTAGTTACAATGAGATTGTGGTGTTTTCTGTCGGTATCCAAACTATTTTCTATTCACTTCCTCCGTTCCTTAATTATTTACGTCACATTTACATCTTTCTTATTTATTCAAACCTCAAACTTATTAATAAATTGTTTACAGTTATTAATACTGTTTGCCTATGTCCGACATACTAATAACATGCAAGTGTGTATATTATATGTACGAAAAGTAAGATAGGCGGTTTAAACAAGTGTGCAATTCTAATATTGATACTAAGAATTTGATTTAATAATATGTGCTTAGTATTATATTGTTTGGTTTAATCTTAATTAATATGAGCAACCATTCTCTCAAAGAAATCTTAAAAAAAGAAATCGATTAGCAAGAAGAAAACAACTGCTATTTTATTCTTTACTTCCTATTTTAACTAAATTAATAAATTAGGAAAATTAGCAATGAAAGACTGGAGCGATGAAAGAGGTAAGTTTACTGTGTTTTATTTTTCGATTATACCCGCACTCTGTTTTCAAATCTTTTTACTGCATGTTTATTTAGTTTCATAGCCTTTTTAGTTTTGTATAATCATATTTATTATGAGCATTAACTTACAATACTTGCACCGGGAGAGCTGCATATAATTTGCTAGTGTCCTAATTGTTTGAAATATATCAATTTAGTCTAGCCTTACGTAGTTAACAATTCATTCGGGTTAGCTCAGTCGGTAGAGGTTCGGTCTAGAAACCAGCAATGTTCCTATTGGATACCGGTCTGCGGCCCACCGTCAGCGATATGAGTACACAGGATCTGTAACGTAACAGCTAAGTGACCACACACTGATGGTAAGGCGTGGCGGCTTCTGACACTCCTCAGATGCTAAAACAATCTCCTTGGTCTATCAGCGCTTAATTGAGAAAAGGTGATTTGATTCCCCTCTGCGTGAACTGGCGTGATGAGGAGCCAGAATTTAAGCCGGGGCCCGTCAGACTTAGATATGATCTGACCGAGTAGCATATAAAATTAGGAAATACGCAATCTAGATATATCCACTTCAGGGTCAGACTGAGACGCACGAGAATATAAACACTTTTGGTCACTTGCACTTGTGTCAACACTTGATTGGTTAGTGCTAGCGTGCTTGAAGCGTCAAATACTCGTTTTATGTGCAAATATTGACGAGTTCAGTGGTTACACTTAGAGTCTACTATTGTAGATTGGACTGGTAGTGAGAGCGAGAGTATTCGGCTCTATGAGTGACACACATATCACGAGAGTGGAGTCCAGAGTTTGAGAGGTATAGAACCATAAACACACACCACACTGATACGAGATAAAGGACACACTACATGGAATCCATTGTAATTTGTGAGACATATACCTCTGGTCTAAATCCGAGTCAGGCGAGCGCGCGGGCGATACCCATCTATAGTGCAGCAGTAAGACTTAGTGCTGCGAGAACTGGAGTCTGTGAATGTGAATTGGTAATCAGCTAGTCTCGCAGAACCATACTACTGAATAGCGAGTTCGGGGTTCCCGCTGGATGTGCAAGTCTTGGTTCACACCTAGCAGTGGGAAGTAAGGTAGGAGAATAGCTTGCGCGTTCACCATCGTAGCTTTAATGGGTTATTAAGGCTAGTCTCTGGCGGAGGTATATTACTACTGAATTGCGAGTTACATCTCCCAGATGTCTATACTGCGCACTTTGTTTGGCGCATTTATAACCGTGTAAAATGGTTAGAAAATACCTCCCTTAGATCGAACCTGCTACTTGCTTCGACTTGTCTCTTCCTATGACGCACTATAGTGGACGGAGGTGGAGAAGGACGACATAAAACCACGACTGCTCTGGGCCTAAACTGGTCTGTCAGTCCTGCATCACGATTGCATTCTTGGGGTATAATGGGTTCCGAATTTTGGAAGTAAAGACAAAACCAACTAAGTTCATCGATGTGGATCTCCTAAATTATCTAAGGTCAACTATATTCTCTCCTATTATGACATTAAAAAACTAACCATTCATATATACTAGTCAGCGGCTTAGCCGGGGCGGCGTCGACCCTGGGTAAGGGGGATGTTTAAAAAGGTTTTAGTTCCCTTCAGATCCATTATTACTGAATCATGCAGTTGAATCCTTCACGAGATGCCCTCGCATGTTAAATCCCAATCGCCTAAAAAGTAGACCTTTGGCATTATCTAGCTACCTCTGAAAAGAAATGTCTACTATGTCTCATATATTAAATGAAAACAAAAACACCCATGCTGTATCATTTTAAGAGTTTTATTTTTTTGATTATTTTCACAACTATAAATCAAGATCTCTATATTTTTGCCTTACAAAACCAAGTCTAGTGATATTTAATGTGTAATATAAGTATTTACTTTGTCGTTAACATTATTATTATCGGAAAGTTCCGTTCCGGGCATACCGATTACCGACAACTGCACGCCTTTATATATTGTATAGAATGGGAGTAAATCTTTCTTCGTTCTGTTTTATTATTTATTTAAAATCTGCTAACAAACAAACTTGTTTATGCTAGAGGAGAGAGAAATGATTCAGTAAGAGAAAATAGTAAAAGAGCTAGAAGAAAGAAAAAGAAAGAAAGAAGAAAAAAATAAAAAAAAGAGAAAAAGGAAAAAATAAACAAAAGGAAAGCGACAGAATTAACTAGAGAGAGAGATAAAGGGGAAAAACGTTAAAGAGAATAGAAACGGTGAGAGAAAGAAAAACTAATAAAGAAAGAATAATGAGCAAAATCAAAAAAGAGATTAAACAAAAAAGAGCTTAAAGAAAGAGAAAAGAAAAACTACAGAAAGAGAATAGCAAATAAAAAAAGATTAAAGAAAAGAAGCTAGAAGATGAAAGATAGAAAGAAAGAAAGAAAGAAAGCACAAGAAAGAAGGAAAGAAAGAAATTAACTAAAGAGAAAAAAAAAGATACAAAGAAAGAAAGAAAAAGAAAAAAGAAAGAAAGAAAAAACGAAGATTAAACAAGAAAGAAAAAAATCTAAACGAGAGAGAAAGAATGAGTTAAAAACAAGAAAAAGACCCAGCGAAAGAAAGAAAAAATGAAAGAAAGAAAGAAAAAAAAACGAAAGACAAGAAAGAAGAAAGAAGAAAGAAGAAAGAAAGAAGAAAAAGAAGAGGAGCGCCGATAAATGTGAATGAATAACAATGTTAAGCCTGATAAATGTTAGAATGAATAATGTCACCAGAATGCAGGAAAAGGTGCTGGTTCAGCTGCAGAGTCACGTGCCGGTGATACACTAAATATAACTGAGAAATATACAAGCTTGAATAAGGGAAAAATGTACAGCCTCACCTCCCCGCTAAACAAGAGGAAAAAAGAAAGAAAAAAACAACTAAAACAGAAAACATATAAATTAATTATAGAGACGAAATGCTGTTTATTCTCAAAAAATAGATAAGAAGAAAAAGAAGAAAAATTGGTTTACTCGGATTATGGATTATGAAATGGGAATAAATAGTGACTGAAGAAAAAATTAAAACTGGTTGAACATATTATTAGGTCTGTTCGGGGTCGAGTGAGTGATGAAGGTGAGTCTTGTGGTGCAAATGTTAGAAGTCTGTGTTTTGAGCACAAGCTAATGCTTAACTTGGTAATGTTATATAATTGCGTTGGATAGCCTTCAATAATGATCTGTAATGTAGTAGTCAGATTATTTGGAATTTAAAATGTCGGTGAAATTCGAATTCGGAGTGGGTTATAATCTTATCTGATACGTAATGATTTTTAGTTGAGCACTTGGATTCCCGCCAGTGGGAAAACGTGAGAAAGAGAAACTGATTTAGTTAGTTAGTTTGCCGTTAGCCAAACGACGAGAAGTAACTGTTTGGTCTGTCCTGAGAGATCCACTCTCGACCTGTAACGGGTTGAAAATCCCTTTTGGCATGTTTTGACGGGCTTTTTAAGTAGAAGCATAAAGAAGTCTTTTAAAAACACTAAGGCTCGCTGTAATTTTACCGACCCTGACACCTAAACTGGCTCCATTTTAAACCGCACAGATCCCTGTGCTATCCATAACGCGTAAATTGGCGAGGACGAAGAGACGAAGCCCGGAACTTGTGGTTCCCATAGTTTAGACGCTTCTATTGACGAGCTAAATGATCTATGGTTGTGTTATTTGCACCCACAGCATTCGTGAGGACCGGGGTGAATAATTGCCTCCCCGTGAATATAGTGAAAACAAATGAGGAAAACTAAATCAAGCAGAAGAATCCAATTCCAGTCATTAAATAACCCATAATGGTGATGTAATATGCGTTAAAAAATTCGAACCATACACACCCAAAAAATAAAAAAGAAGGAAAATTTTGCGGCACCCTTCTTAAATCAAGACATTTTAAATGATTTTGCGGCATTAAATAAACCCCCAATTTGAATTCATCTGCCCGCTAACAAGATATACTGAGGCCAACGAAACAACAAACAGCCAAGTTGCGGCATGAAGTAACTCAGAAGGAATTGATAGCCATTAAAGAAATAAACATATCTCCAAAAAAACCAAATGTATCTAAATTCGGCTTTAAATAAACCAGAAGAGATGATATGTCCGTTCAAATAAATGCACAAACAAAACAAACCAATATCTGAATTCAGCGTTAAGTAACCCATTAAGGGGTGATTTACCGTTAAACAAATAACACGCAGAACCAAACCAAACAAATATAGATATATATACTTATGTTTCTTAATGTACGACCGTTATCATGGTTAAAAATGAGATCGTCCAAATCGCCCAAGATGAAATTCAAAATTTAAATCCTGTTTATTTGGTGTTGCTTATCCACCGAATTCTATTTCTTATGATTGTCACCCCTCAGCTAAATAATGGACCATTCCGTCTTAGAGAAAGGAAAGGGTAGAAAAATGACATGCACTACATAGAAAATATAATAAGTAAAAAAGAAAAAGAGAGAAAAGGAAAGATAAAGAGAGGGTTAGCAGCGGCAAACGATAACGCTAATCTGTTTCAATCGAACATAATGAAAAAAGAAAAGAAAGAAGAAAGAAAGAAAAAAGAAAAAAGAAAAAAGATAGAGTTAAATCGAGATTATTAAATTTTAATATAGAACTATTTAGCAATAGCTCTTAAGGAAAACATCATCAAACGTTGTAATACTTAGATTATCATACTGTGGGTATATCCGAGGTCTTGTTATAAATGGCTGTAAATATGGGCCGGGTTAGTAATCAGTCGGTAGAGCGTTCGGCTAGAAACACAAAGGAGTTCCTCAGTTCGATACTGGCCTTCGCAACTCAGCGTATGAGTAGCACAGGGATCTGTAAGGAGCTGATGGTAGGTGTGGCGCACCACCCAGACACAAAAAACAATCTCCTTGGTCTAGCGCTAGTGAAAAGGAGATAGACTCCCTCGATGTATGGCGCCATACGACATTAGGCCGCCCGAAGTTAATCGATTTAGTTAATATGCGTTAGAAAAATAAACAAAAGCTTAACACCCGAAAAATTAACAAACAAAAACGAAAATCTTGAGTGACCTTTCTTCAATTTCCCATCGGACTCTCTGCTTCATTATTCTTTGAACCACCTGGGGTCAAATATATATCCGGTGGGGTTCCGGCGGCGAACGAAAGACCCATTTTGCATGGACATCCGGGGTGTCGTCTTAGATCCTACGATAACAATAAGGGCCGCACTGTTGAGTGGGGCAGGAGCTATCTGTTGTCGAGCAGCAGGAGTGGAGAGAGACAGCTGCTTGTCTTCAGCCATAAACATTCGTGCCGCGTTAGAAATTTGCCTAATTGTACTTTCGTGTTGTCTACGCTTGCCTGCACCAACCCCTCTCTAGCGACGCTCTCCTTTTCTCTACCCGCCGGCCTCGAGTTCACCGTCCACTAGCCAGCCATCCGTTACTTATCAATGTGTGTTGGTTTGTTTGTAAGCTGGTCGGCCTGTTTGTCGGCAGTGGCAATGGCGGCGGTGATGGTGTGGTGGTGGTGGTGGTGGGGACGTCATCGTCACCGTCGTGGTTGTTACAGAAGAAATGAGAGGAATTATTATGTTCGCTTCTATTAATTTATTTTTTACTTGGTTTTCGTGTAATGATAATACCCTCCACACACACACACGCACACACACACACACATACACACACACACACACACACACACACACACAGACTAACACACACTCTCTTCTTTCTCTTTCTAAACACACACACACACACACACACACATATATATATATATATATAGTTATTTGCTAAGCTTTGCTTAGATGTGGCACAAGGCCAGAAGTATGTGCACCCAATGAGAATCGAACGTACTAACAATGGTCTGCGAGTCTAGCTTGCTAAACATTGCACCACGTGAGCCCTCCTATAATAGGGATGGAGCACTCAAATGACGGCCTTTACATACATACAGATGTGTGTATTAAAACAGTTAAAATCCCCTTCGTATTTTGTGGGTGACGATAGCCAAGCGATTAAGCTATCCGATTGCGCTAAAACGAGCGATTTCTATGTAGGTAGCTCACAACATGTCTAGCCACACTGAAGAGAATTGATAAGTCGAAACACGTGTCTGTGGATGATTATATATATATATATATATATATATTATATGTGTGTGTCTGTGTGTGTGTGTGTGTGTGTGTGTGTGTGGAGTAAAGGATTGTATAAATTTATCAAAATGTGGTTGAAGATGCGGATAAAACAACACAACTAAATTCAAATATTTCGCGTCGGTCTTTTGCGATGGAATAGAAAAATTCGAAAAAGCTTCTCAAAAGATCGAGGCTAAATATCATTTGAATTTAGTTGTTGTGTTGTTTTATCCCCTTTTCTCCTCTATTTTCAACCACACACATATAAATATATATATTGGGTGTTCGGGATAAATTTAACATATTTATATTTGCTTATTTTTCTCCGTAGGTTAGAGGTATTGACACACACTACGCATCATTTAAAAGCTTAGACCCTTCTTTATTCATATACGCGATGACAGATAGAATGGATGACAGGAACCCACCGGAATCATGGAAGGGAATAACTTGTATCATGATGATCTGCTCCGGCCATCAAAATAAGGAGATTATGGTTGCTGCCCAATGCTCCCTGAGCACTGTAAAAACAATCAGGCACGAACTGGAGAATTGCAATGGAGACTATGTGGCTATGGTTAGAAGAAAGCAACATAACAGACGATCTGATTGCATTCGTACAGCAGAATATTCCTCGAAAATCTGCTGAAAAAAGTGTTGGAGGACCCTGGCATTGGAATTCGGGCTTTGTCCCGTGAATTGAATGTTTCAGCCCCTACCATGAAGCTTTCACTCAATGAAGACCTTCTCTATAACTCATACAAGTGTCGCAGAATGTCAACTGCTCCAAAAAAAAAAAAGACCCGTGAAAATCGTCAGACAAAGGCGAAGAAACTTCTGAGCAAAGTGAAACATCCTGCTGAACCACAAACAATCTGGTTCTTTTCTGATGAGAAAAACGTTTGCCAAGATCAAAAGTACAACACGCAGAATAACAAATGGCTTGCATACAGTTCAAAGGACACTCCTTATGTCAAGCAGACTAAATTTCCCCAAATTGTGATGGTTTTCGGATGTGTGTCCTCTAAGGGTGATGTGATGCTTCCACATTTTTTTCAGGGAGGGCATCAGGTTGAATTCAGTTGCTAAACACTATAGTCAAGCCCTGGATAACAAGGGTAGCCAATGGTAGGCCATATGTATGGCAGCAGTATTCGACCCCCCCCCCGCACATCTCTGGGAAAAGTCAAAATGGTTGTTGGCGAATTTCTACGGCTACACCAGATCTTAACCCCATGGATTATTATGTATGTCGCGCTGTTGAGAAAGATATCAATCGCCGTACCAGTACTACATCCCAGTTAATCAACATAAGGTAGATGTTGAGACCCTTCCCAGGGAAAATATAACATCAGCTTGCTCAAGGTTCCAGAGCAGGATTGAGGCTGTGATCGACGCTATTGGCGGTTATTTTGTATGAAGCTTATTGACAGTTGTGTTGAATTTCTTTACAATCCATTAACTTTTGTAGTTAGCAAGCACTTTTTCTCTTTTCCTTATGAAACTGTCAAATTTATCCCGAACACCCTATATATATATATTCTTTTCTTTGGGTAAATATATATATATATATATAATATATATATATATATATATGAAAGAGAGAGAGAGAGGGGGAGAGGAGAGAGAGGGGAGAGAGAGAGAGGAGAGAGAGAGAGATGGGCCCTTGTTGGGTAATGCTTATCATCGTAGGAAATAGACACAGCGAACCGAGTTCAAATTTGCATTGCACTTGCGAGACTATTTGCATTGAACTTGCGCTGATACCCTTGAGAAAGGTATGAATGCAACTATTCTTCTTTATGCTATGGGTAAATACTAGGGCAGACTAGAATCTTTAATCATGGTATCGCAACCGGTCTAAGCGAAGGAAAACTCGAAATTCAAACGCGTAAACCCCGCTTAAAAATTGACCGTGTGTCACATCCTCCTCGTCCAGGGGTTTATTTTTAGAGTCTAATTTAGAGTTTTATTTTTTACGGTTTAATAGTAAACCTTTGAGAAAGAGGGAAGCACTTTGAAATATTAGAAAATAAACAAGATAAGAACATAATATTTTCCTTTTAATTCTGATCTTTATATAGATAAACAAAAATGTTTTTTTCCAAAACAACCCCCCATATATATATATATATATATATATATATATATATATATATATATATATATATATAGCTCTGCTGATGAGGCCTAATAGGCCGAAATGTACATACAGAGATTGATTTTTCTCGATTTGTTTAGCCATACATTTTAATAGGTATTCCCGCCTAATTCATTATTAATTAATTAATTTTCAAAATTAGGTACGACTCCAATTAAGCACTTATTCTCCAAAAAATTATCGGCAAAAAGCCATTCTAAACAAACCTTGTTTACAACTTATCATATATATATATATATGAGATTGGTCTGATAAGAATGACTTTTTTCAGGCTAGCAACCCTTATTCTAAATTAGCTCATCAATGATGAACTTGAACATGTATCAAAACATTCGGTTTCTGTTTGCTTCTCAGTATTGACATTCAGCAAAGAAGAAAAATGGAATGGCTACAAAATAATTAAACGAGAAATTAGTGGGTGTGAAATGTGTTTTATATATCGCTAAAAAATGAATGTTTACATAATATATGGTGTGGATAATTTGAATACTGGTTTTAACAAAACCGAGTTTAATAAATAATTACTTGGGGTTAATGATCTCTACTGTTATTGTTTTATTCTCCAATGTATTAAAATCAATCCTATGCATGATTTATATAGAAAGCAATTAAGATATAATTAAAATTAGCGTAATCTTTTTATATGCGTTCTTATTTAATTTCGTTAATCTTTCTAAATTAATATATTTCATTACATTAAAACTTAAATACTTACACATGGAGGACGCATAATCTTGCTAGTGAATATAATTAAAATAAGTATTTATTCGCATTTATTCAAATGTTGTTCAATTTTTTAAATTGTGATTTTTGTTGTTTAGTTGTTTGTTTGGTTGGTTGGTTGGTTGGTTGGTTGGTTAATTTTACGGCATATCAACCCCTTTCGTGTCATTTAATGCCGAATCAAATCATTTTGATAAGCAAAGGACTCAAGTTGCTTATTGTAGCTGTTGTTAAGTGCTCACCCAATTAAGTATTGAACCCTTGTTCTTATAAACAATAAAAGATAATAAAACAAATATATAGAAAAATAATGTTATTGGCCTATCTATCTATCTATCTATCTATCTATATATATATATATATATATATATATATATCAACACCTCTGCACGAGCAGGATGTGACACAAGGTCAATTTCTTAAGCGGCGTTTAACAGGTATGAATTCCGAGTTTTCCTTCTTCTAGACTGGCTGCCTCACCAAGGTTAAAGAACCCAGTCTGCCCTGCTATTTACCCATAGCTGGAGGGAGAATACCTGGATTCATGCCTTTGCCAATGCTATTAGCGCTATGTTAAATGTAAACAGCCTCGTCCAGGATTTGAACTCGGGTTGACGAATCCATTTCCTACGACTCTAACCATTACACTACACACATCCATAATCATTGATCAATATATAAATATAGATAAGAGATTAAAAAAAAAAACTTTTTAAATATCAGTCAACGATGGGTAGCTCTGCTAGTTTAACATAATTTGATTAAAATTACGTCATCGTATATCTATCCGATGCCATCGACAACTATTAATTAGCGAAAGAGATTGAACCTAAACGTTGGCCGTCACTGGCCTACTGTGCGAACCGGTCAGCCATCGCCTTGGTGACTGATGAGTTGACGTGCGGGAAATGGAATAAAGGCGGAAGTAGTGGGGGTTGGGTGTCAGTAATATGGCGGAGGTGATCGTCCAAAACCCCACCCCCTCTGACCCTAATTCCCCGCCCTTAACGTGTACCCACCGCCGCACAGACGTCTGCAAAAAATGTCAGAGAAATGAACCGAATTAATTGCCCCATAAAGTAATGGACTGCACAAAGGACACAAAAACAATAGACACGCAAAGACTCACACGTACTGCGAGTTGTGCGAGTGCAATAACAGATAGATAGATAGATTGATAGATTGATAGATACATAGATAGATTAACCACTCTCTCTCTCTCTCTCTCTCTCTCTCTCTTCTCATCTCTCTCTCTCTCTGTGTGTGTGTGTGGTGTGTGTGTGTGTATATATATTATGTATAAATAAGTTAGGCTAGCGTAGACATGAAATCAGCGCCTGGTTACTAACAGTTTCTCACCAATGAGATTTTTAAAAATCGTATATGCGAGATACGCAAAGATACACGTACAGCAATCCCATATACCTTCTCTTCACCTCTCTCTCTTTCTCTCTCTTTTCTCTCTCTCTCTCTCTCTCTCTATATATATATATATATATATATATATATATATATATATATATAGTTTT
>CM042137.1:107195050-107205050 GCA_023376005.1 Doryteuthis pealeii | reverse complement strand
TACTCGTGTGGATGGGTTGGTAAATATATATAAACCTAATGCTCTTTGTTACCTGTAATTTTTGCATTTATACTTATTTTGTTTGATTTATTTAACTTTACTCATATTGTGATTTTTTTCGACAGGAAAGTTCCAGAGTTATAATACAAATTATCAAGCTTCATCACAAGAAATCAGTTGTCTTGTGTATGACGTTAAACTATCTGATGGTGAGGTTCCAGTTCTGGAGCTAGGGGAATATGGAGTACCTTTTTATCACTATTACTCCTAGGTCCACTCTGACCCAGAGTGGTAGTACCGGTTAGGGTCCCATCTATGGCTTAAATAGAACAAAATGAGTTTTAAAAACATTTTTTAAAAATGAGTTTACAAAAATTGTGAGTACCATCAAGAATGAATAAAACAAAACGTCTTCGGCATAAAATAACCCAATGGGTTAACATGCCGTAAATTCCATAATAACAACAACAAATAATAACCAACAAAAATACAGACAAATAATACTGACTTAGTGTTTCTCGTTTTCAAATTTCCAAAACACTTCCAACATTTTATTTTAAAAATGCTAGACCTGTTGATAATTCCTAAGAAACACGTGCCGCCTCCAAACTTTCAAGTGGAATCTGTTTTTAAAAATCGTCCTTTATTACATAACTAGAAGTGGCTATCCGGCATCGCCTAGATAGAGGGGGCGCAAAAAAGTTATTCTCGCAGATCCGTTATAACAGAATTTTGAGTTGGATGATCCATTACAATCTCTGCATTAAAAAAGACCTTGCATTGTTCCGGCCTAGTAGGATGTCAGGGAAGAAAAAGTGCACAGACAATCTGAAAAGAAAAAATCAGGGTCTCCTATTTAAAATATTAAATGCAAAAACATTCCATGCTCACTATTTGAATTTCATTTTTTAATTATCTTCACGAATATAATTTAAATCTTCAATATTTTTGCTCAAAAAGCAAGATCTGCTGATAGTGAATGTGTATGTATATTTACTTTGTCATTAATTGTTTTATTTTCGTAATTTCCTCCAGACATAGATACATACACAAAACTGTCCTTTATATATGTACTAGAAGTGGCTACCCGGCGTCGCCTGGGTAGAGGGGTATTTTTTAAGTTAGTCTCGCAGATCCATTATTACTTATCGGGAGTTAGATCCTCGCTGGTTGTCCCATAAAAAAATACGTAAATATATAACAATATAGTAAGAAATTGTCATTTAATAATTTACACCACCCTGTCGGCTGAGGTGTTAGAATGCATCGACTGCACCTCTGCAGAGGAGTAAGACTCCCCCAATGGGGCCACCTGTTGGCCGTGGGTGGCGACCCGTGATGCTTAAGGATAGAGCCCAGGTGGATGAGCAGTTCATGACATGCAATACTCCACTTTGGCCCTATCTTGGGCTAGACGGGCGGTCTGAGAGGCCCCCTCCGATCAATCGGCTGGTCACGTCAAGCCCTAGCACCTATATGATTTTCCCAACCCTATTGCCCTTATGGCAAGCCCCAACCCCTTTTTATCATATGGGTGCTAGAAGGCAGTGGCTGCGGGTCTACATGTCATGGGAATGACGTTAAACTCTATCTGATGGTGAGGTTCCAGCTTTGGAGGTTTGGGGAATGTGGAGCACCCCTTCATCACCATTGCTCCCTGGTCCACTCTGACCCGGAGTGGTAGTACCTGTTAGGGTCCCATCTATGGGTTAAATAGAAAAATGTATTTATAAAAAAGTGTATTATCCATTAAGATTTGATTTATTTCAAAACTTTATCGGCATTAAATGACCCACTGAGGTCGATATGCCGTAAAACAAACCAAACCAAACCAATAATTTACAATTTTTTAAAAATTAGGTGATTAATTCAGTCAATATTCTATTTCAAAGCGAAAAACCTACAAATAGATAGATAAATAAATAAAATAACACGCTAATGACTTTCCCTTTTGTTACTTTTCAAATATGAATTTTTAAATATCTTCCCAGGTATAAATCAAATCTTCAATACTTTTGCACAAAAAGCAAGCTCCAGTGATAGTGAATATGTTTAAGTTTCCTGAAAAAGGCAGTCTACGACATCTTACCAACACCAGTCAACCTACACGTCTGGTTATTCCGACCTATGCAGAGCATGTGTGAAAACTGCTAGCCTGAAACATATTCTAACAGAATGCGAGTATGCTCTTAGAAACTACACGTGGAGACATAATGATGTTCTCGAGATTTTTTGCGGAGGCGTCGAAGAGATGTTGTGAGACTGCAAATAAAGCTGTTAATAACATCAACAAAACAATACATTTCGTTAACTAGGAAACATTTCGAAACTTTCGCGTAAAAATAGGCACATTTCATCACTATTTGATGGCTGCACGGCCTGGCGCATTGTATGTGACTTAGAACTACAATTCGTATTTCCAACTGAAATAATGTTAACGGCCCAGCGTCCTGATATTGTCATCTGGTCTGTTTTCATCGTTGAATTAACAGTCCCTTTTGAGGAAAATATTGACTGGGCACATCAGCGTTAGTTGGAAAAGTATGAAGACCTACGAGAACAATGCGTCAGAAATGGACTGATAACGGATGTATTTCCTATCGAAGTCGGATGCCAAAGATTTATTACCAACTCAACCTTTGCATTTTTGACTAAACTTGGACTTTCTCCACCAGACAAGAGGAAATAAATAAAAAAGATCCAAGATAAAGCTCTAACCACATCAGCGTGGTAATGGCAATCCCACAGTGTGACAACAAACCAAGTCTGGTGGCATCGTGAGATACTGCTGGGGTACTCTGGGTTAGTGATAATGATGCTTCGGCCCCAAAACCATGCCTGAAATCAGAGTCATCATCTGATGAAGACGTTGTTGGACGCAATACTCCCGTGTAAACAGCAGTCGTATGAAATTATATTTATTTTCTCGTTAATTGTTTCATTTTCATAGTTTCATCCGGACATACATACACATAACTGTCCTTTTTATATGTATGTATGTATGAATGTATGTATGGATGGAAGTACCGTAAAAAAATCCGATAATTAGTTTTTTATTTTTGTTTCTGTTTTTTTAAATCGGTACAAAGTGCGTGTTGACATTTTGAAAGTTTGCGTGCGCCAATCTTAACTCGTGTCACTGGTGATATTTCCCGCTGTATACGGTGAGATTTTAAATATTTTTTAAATTAAAAAAAAAAAGATTTGTAAAAGTTAAAAATCAAAGGTGTTTTTGACGATGTATATGTTTAAAAAGCATGCAATATATAGCTTCCTTTTATTATTATATATTTATACCGTTTGAGAAAATCATAGTTCAACTCGACAAGCCATCCATTCAACAAGTATAAATATATATATTTACCAACCCCTCCGCACGAACAGGTTGTGACACAAGGTCAATTTCTTAAGCGGAGTTTAACAGGTTTGAATTCAGAGTGTTCCTTCTCCTAGACCGGTTGCCTAACCAAGGTTAAAGAGCCCAGTCTGCCCTACTATTTATCCATAGCTGGAGGGAAAGTAGGATTCATACCTTTCCCAAGGGTATTAGCTCTAAGTGAAATGCATTTACCACTGCCAGGATTTGAACTCGGGGCGACGAGTCCATTTCCCATGACTTCAACCATTACACCACGCGCTTCCCACAAGTATAAATATAGTATAGAAAAGTTTTTTTATCACCTTGTTGAGTAATAAGGAGTTATCTTACCTTGGTTTGTGAGGGGTGTCATCTTTGATCCCTTCCGACATCGCTTCTCTCATCTCGTGGCCGTTGGTCACGTGAAAAACTATGCGCTTTTCTCTACGTAATTGTTTAATTAATTTAAATCGATCTAGTTCTTTTTTTTTTTTTACTTTATATCTTTAGAGTGACTGGATGTGTGATGCGAGGTGGAATTTTATTGAGATGACGCAGCTAGCAAGTAGCGTCGTAGTTATTTACTGATATCTCACAAAGAATGAATTAGTAAAATGAATATTAAAGAGTTAATGCATCTCATAGTTGTACTGTATAGTCCTTTCGTTTCTTCTTACCATCTTATAATACTTATCTGCTTCTTAGATGGATTGGGTCGTCTATTCTGTAATGAACATAAGTAACTATTAGTAATGAACACAAGACTTGATATTTGTCAAAACTCTTTATTCAACCCAAGTAAGAACAACACACGTGGAGAAATCGTGTAATGTGTCATATAGCCCTTTTTTTTCTTCTTTTTACCATCTTATAATACTTATCTGCTTCTAAGCTGGATTGGGTCGTCTATTCTGTTATTTTTATGTTCAACTGTTTTGGTTCCTTTGGAATATCTTAAAATAGTTTAATAAGGTTATAAGAAATAATGAAATATTTACAATTAAAAAAGAATTGGATTCATTACTGGGTAAATAATACTAAAATCAAATAAGTAAAATGAATATTAAAAATTCAATGTATCTCATAGTTGTAGAACACAAAGTCCGGTTAACGTGGATATCCACACACAAACCGAAGCTCATGCGTTGGCCGGTATTAAAAATCGCGTGTATCCCTTCGGAATTCCTCCTTTGAGACGCCTCAGACACTGGGCAATAAGCCCAGCCCTTTTTATTTTAGACCAGGGGACAGGTGTTGCCTGGGGAATGGTCTGCTGGGATTCACGCCAATATTATATACAATAAGCGGCTACTCGGCGTCGCCTGTATCGAGGGGATATTTTAAAGTTAGTCCTGCAGATCCCTTATTACTGAATCGAGAATTGGGTCCTCGCAGGATGCCCCATTAAAATCCCTAAAAAGAACTTGCATTGCTTCAGTCACCCTGAAAAGAAATCTTAATGTCTATTATTTAAAATATTAGATCTGGTGATAGTGAGTGTGTGCCTATATTTACTCTATAGTTAATTGTTTTATTTTTTGTAGTTTCCTCCGGACATACATACACACAACTGCCACTTTTAGATATGTATAGATTACCGCTCCAATAGACGAAGCCACTGGATACAGGGGACCGAAGGCCGGATGCTGCTGTCGAAGTAGCTTCAACTGAAAGCAAGTAGACTCCTGTATTTGCATAGATACGTGCACGTGCAACTATACAGCTATACGTGCAAGTGATCAGTAACTGTTAATCAGTTGGTTGTCTACTCGCGGAACTGTGACAGTAACCGAGGTATTTTGGTGAAAGCAACCGAGGTATTTTGATGAAAGCAACCGAGGTATTTTAGTGAAAGCAACTGAGGTATTTTAGTAAAGCAACCGAGGTATTTTGGCGAAAGCAACCGAGGTATTTTGGTGAAAGCAACCGAGGTATTTTGGTGAAAGCAACCGAGGTATTTTGGTGAAAGCAACCGAGGTTCTTTTGGTGAAAGCAGGCTGTCGAAGAAAAAGAGTTACCTTCAATAGTAAACTATACTAATATTAAACAAGTTTATTAAAAAATTAAAAATTCTAAATAACAATAAATTCTAATCTGAAATATTCATATTAATATAAGTGTGATCAAAAAGTGTTGAGACTGAATCTTTAAATATTTTTAATTTTAAAAATTTATAGATTTGTGCACAATTGATAAATCTATATATAATGGAGATAGATTACATTTCTGTCTGAAGCCGAAACTACGTCACGGCTTACGTCACAGATTCCACAATAATCTAAAGCATTTATCAATGAGAACCTAATTTATAATCAACATAACTTACAAATAAAATTTAAATAAGGACATTGGTTTATATAAACTATGAAGTTGTCGTTGTAATATCCGATGGTCTAGGCGATTTTTAACGAATCTTTCAATAAATGCATATTTAGTTATATACATTTTTACATAGTTATTTTTATTTTGGTTTGTATGTATAAATTATCTAATTTATAAAGTTTTGCGAGAAATTTATTTGTAAATAAAATATTGCCACTTATTCATATTTTACCTTTTTATTACTTTAATTGATTTATTAATTTTACTTGGATACTACCCCTCTAACATTGAATTTTAACTCCCACTCCCCTCAGGCTATATTTTTCAAAAGTTTATTTTTACTAGTTTATATAAACAAGACATCTAAACGAGTTAGTGTCCAAAATGCTGCTAAAAGATTTTTTGGATAAATTTGTTCCCCCATCCCACTCTGTCATCTTAAATAAAAACAGTAACACCCCTCTAATCCCTATATTGTTGACTTGGTCATTTGACCCCCACCCCACATCCAACCAACCACCGAGACTAAAATGGAACCAACATTTGTCTTAGGAAAATTTTCACTTTTCAGTGCTTCCAAAAATGTTTACTAAAAAACTTTAATGAAAATATAATTCGTATTTGTTAGCATTACATTACTGCATAATTTTTTTTTTTAAATGTTCATTTTCAGTCAAAATTTTGGGTGTGTGCTATTCAATACTGAACATTCTTTGATTTTCAGTCACACTTTTACATGAGTGCTACTTACATGTACAACAATAATTTATAAGCAATTATCAGTCAGCAAAAAGAACTAGCTAAGATAGAATATAGAAAATGGCATGAACAGTTTTGTACCCCTGTGCCACAACAAAATCAAACAACCTTGTCAGCTAGAGCTATAGAATACACCTATTACACCGATGCAGAGGGTTAAAATCACCCAATGGAGCCAACTGTTGGCCGTGCGTGGCAACGCCCAATGCTTATGAGAGACCCTCTCCGATAGGTCGGCTGGGTGCGTCAAGCCGTAGCATCTATATGACTGTCCCGACCCTGTTGCCCATATGGCATCCTCAACCATTTTTATCATTTGTGTGCTAGAAGGCGGTGGTTGAGGGTCTTAATGTCCTGTATAAGATGTTAAACTCTATCTAAGAGTGAGGTTCCAGTTCTGGAGCACTGAGGAATTTGGAGTATCCCTTCATCACCATTACTCCCAGGACCACTCTTACCCGGGGTCGTAGTTCCTATTAGGTTCTCATCTATGGGTTAAATAGAAAAAAATGAGTTTTAAAAAAATGAGTTTGAAAAACAAGCTTGAAAAATGTCTTCGGCATAAAATAACCCAAGAAGGGTTGACATGCCGTAAAATCCAACCAACCTACTACGCCACAAGGATCCCTTAAAATATTAGTAAAAGTAATGTCCTAATTATCTATTGTTTGTTTTTCAAATCATATTTCGCAAAATCAACTAGGAAATAATGGAAGTATGCATAAATGGAGAATATCAGTGCGGCTTCCAAATCACATTCAGAGTGAAGCAATGCACAACATGTCAGAGCACTAACTAGCACTAACAATAGCAATAGCATAATCTTTACAGATCACTGCCATCCCTCACAAACCTCCAACCCCACCACCAGAACCTTTCCTCTCATGAGCCCTCAAATGACACATCAATCCCGCTGCAGATCCATATATATTATATATATATATATATATATATATATATATATTTACAACTCCTACGCACAAGCAGGACACGACACAAGGTCAATTTCTTAAGCGGAGTTTAACAGGTTTGAATTCAGAGTTTTCCTTCTCCTAGACTGGTTACCTAGCCATGGTTAAAGAACCCATCCTGCCCTGCTATTTAACCATAGCTGGAGGGAGAGTAGGATTCATACCTTTCCCAAGGGTATTAGCGCTAAGTGAAATGCAATTGCCACGTCCAGATCTATATAGTTTGATGTAAATATGACATAGGATATATGTCCCTCCCACTGGATCGTAGGGATCAGATGATAAAATTTGATGCTTATGCACGACCATATGTCTCTCTAGACCAGAAGACGACTTACAGATTTTGTTACAGATTGCACAAGACACTTAGTTTGTTCCTGGAGTGTGCATGAATTGTCTCTGATGAGATTTCCTATGATTGACATATCCGATCTTAGAAAGGAGAATCCGACCACATGTTTGACATTTCCAACCCTCCGTATTCTCACCAATGTGACAGGTGTATCCCTTCCAAAGTTGACGCTTGGGGTTTTTCATGCTCAATTCTCTCACTCTCAAAACTGCTACAATCATCATCCACATGAATTCTCCAGTCAGTTCTCTTCAATGCCACCTTTTGTTTAAGTGCACTAACTACCATGATACTACCAACCACTGCGGGTACCTTTTCAACGGCTTGAACTGCTTCGGTCATGTAATATACACGCCGCAAACTAGCAAGTACAAAAATACTTCAAAATAATGGACTCACCATAATATTTAAACGAAGTTGGCTATGGCCGTTTGGGGGGTTTGTTTTGTATGATTTCATCACCATCTTATTGCACTGGCAGCACAGATGTCCATGACTCTCTCGTGCCACCTGTCCCTATTGGTCGCAAGTCCTCCTAATGGCATCTAGTATCCGCACAGAGATGATCAATGTACATCTTTGCTGGTCAGCCAGAGGCTTCATTTTGCGTTTTTCTTTCATTATTATTTTAGCATTATCTGCGTTATTCGGACTATTGTCCTCATCTTCATTGTTATCTGTAGAACTTTTCGGTCGATGTGCCTTCCGGCTTTCTTCAGGTATTTCTTGTCGGACTCGGGAACCTTCTTGGACTCGGGAACCTTCTCTGACTCGGGAACTTTCTTTTCGAACTCGGGAACTTTCTTGTCGTAGTCGGGAACCTTTTTGTCGTAATCGGGAGCCATCACGGAACTTTGAACCTAACCCTTTATTCAGTCCACGAGGGTATCCTGTTCTCATTCCGCTAACCATAGCTGGAGTAGGAGCTGTGTTAATTATTTTTCTATGTTACTGCCACCGGTCAGGATTGAAGGTGGAATCCAGAGATAACTGTCACTTAGAACTGTCTTAACCTAACTACCTTGTACAGATAACAATGAAGATGAGGATAATAGTCCGAATAACGCAGATAATACTAATCATCAAGCCTCATCTCAAACATTCAGAAAAACATTATTATTTTATTTTATATTTTTTCAAGCCGTAGTTGTATCAGTGCTACTGTGCGGCTGCACTACTTGGACCCTAACGAAGCGCCTGGAGAATATGATATATGGGAACGGCACAAGAATGCTGCGCACACTCTAAAAAAAGACGTGGAAACAACACCCCATGGGAAAACAGCTGTACGACCACCTGCCCTATATCACACTAACCATCCGTGTGAGGCGAACAAGATACGCTGGGTACTGCTGGAGAAGCAAGGATGAACTCATAAGTGACGTTATTCTGTGGAAGCCATCTCATAGACAGACCGGAGTGGGCCGTCCAGCAAAGACGTACATAGACTAGCTCTGTCGATACTAGATGCTACGCAGAGGACCTCCCAGGGGCAATGAATGATAGGGACGGTTGGCGAGAGATTGTGATGGATATCCGTGCTACTAGCGCGACATGATGATGAAGAAGCAAATACTGGTCGAAAAACTTGTCGACATATAATAAATTTCATTCATACCAAAAAATGTATATGTATTTTTCTTCCATTTATCTTTTATATATATATATATATATATATACATATATATATATATATATATATATATATATATAATATATATATATATATATATATATATATCAGAACGCAAAACAGATTAGATATGCGTCTCTTCCGAGTGAGGTCCTCGTTGACGCATGCGCCCTGCTTTCTAGGTGTGTCTGCAGGGGGGGGGGTTAACTGAGACTGTGAAGAACTATTTCGCATCTGCTGTGCAAGAGGCGGAGGTTGACGGATTAAAGAAAAAAAGAAGGTAAAAGAAAAAAACGCCATGAAGGGTTCACGGAGACGACGTGCGGCGTGGTTGGGGTAATCAAGAGAAACGGAGACGTTTCGGGAAGCAGTAAGCTGTAAAAGACACAAGAAGAACGATGTCGACGTCCTACCAGCTCGGCACAGCAATCCAATTGGGCAGGAAACGCGTTCCTAGTAAATCATGATTTACTCCATTATTGACACCCAACATTTCATCCGCGACAATAATTAGTGCGCCGGGATTCAATGGAAACTAGTGCGAAAAAAACATCAAGCAAACCCGGCGACATGAAACCGACCCAGCCTGAACTTCTAACATATCT
>CM042137.1:107170183-107194950 GCA_023376005.1 Doryteuthis pealeii | reverse complement strand
TGAGAGAGATTACTCTTGAAATGACACGACATCTATAACTACGAGAGATTCTAGTTAATTGCATGGAAATATACAAGCGTGTGTCAAAAAAGTATCGACAGATAAAATTTTTTTCCCCACGGGATAGAAATGAGTGAATAGAATCAGCGAACGTTGTTGTCTTTTTCAGAATGATCAAGTGCATCAATAAAAGTACCGAAGTCTTAATTACCTTGAGTATTTATCAAGATATGAAGATGATGAATGAATGGAACGTTCTTCATTTTCTTGTTTGCAATACAAGGTGTGTCGCTAAAAGTACAAAAATCTCGATATTCTGTTTTGACAACACTTTGTATATTTGAGACGTCAAAGCTTACCCGTTGGTTCTATGCCTAAGCTCGTTGTAAGATGCACTTTGATAATTAGCCTCTTAAAAAATGCGTGGTTGTTTAAGATAATAGAAGTTTGTACTAAACTAGTGTTACTATTCTGTATTTGGATCTGGTGCATCTATATATGTTAGCAAATCACTTTGATAGTAAACAATATACGTATGAAGACTCCATTATACTAATATAAATATCTAGGTGGGTATAGGCACAGGTGCTGGAAGCGCTCTGGGATGTGTGGATTTCCTTCATTTGGTCTTACTTCTAAAGCCCCACTTCTGACCTACGAAACTGGGTTAGTACGGCTGTTAGAGCCATCGGCCCATTCTATAGATCAACTAGAATCAGTTTGCAAATTATTCCGTAATTAAAGTAAAAAATAATTGTGAAATCACTGTATTTTGTGCCAATAAACTTAAGAACTTTCCTTTCCCTTTTAGTAAGTTCCATTCAGACGCGTGATAGTCAGGTGCTATGGTCTTCCGCGCAGTTGGTGGACCCTCTTGGTGGCTGAGTTAGTCGCAATTCTGGACTTGCAGATGCCGGCCGCCACAGCCATTGCAGGGGAATTCCTCTCTGCATTTGGTGGTTCGATGAACGACGAAACGTCGCCGCCGCTTGCCAACCCTTAGATGCTCGATGTGAGTTGGACTCGCCTATACCGGGGCCGCTTAGCTCCTGTGCGGCATGTCCGAGTCTCACCAACACCTGTCATGTTGAGGCCAGATCGTTTCGCAACCTTGAGGCGTGTGATGGGTGCATTTCGTCAACGTCGTCTTAACATGGTCTATGAACCACATTGTGAGGTCGTACTATCATTCGCGGTGCCATCTGGTGCCAGTTCACCATAAGACTATTGTTTAGTCGGAGGGAGTCTGTCTGACATGTCTAGGAAACTATACGAAAATTTGGGAGCATAGAACGTACAGATGCACTCGAATCCCTAACATATATTAGAATGAAATAACCCCCGTTAAAATCAATAGAATCAATCGAGATCTGAAAATACTGGCTTGTCAGGAACTAATTACCCTTTTGTAAGAAATGTTATGTGTTTGAGTATGGTGCTTCCTCGAGTACGTGTGTAAATTATAAGACAAGCAATTCAGCGACGAAAGTGATGTAACAGGGATAATTTCATTGCCAGAACCTTAAAGTTAATAGTAAGATATAACTGAAGCAAACAGAAGGGCCATTCAATAAGAGGGCGTCTTTGTTCATCATCATCATCATCATCATCATCAGTCACCGATGCAGTGTTCTGGTCAATGTATGTTTTTGCTGGACGGTCTGCATGTACGTGCCCGTGTGCCTGGTTCCACAGAAGCAACGTCGCTTTTAACATCAGTAGTATTCCAGCGTGTCTTGTTTGTCTATTCGGATGTTGTTGTTGATCGAGTGGGGGGCAAGTGGGCGTTATCAGTTCTGCTTGCCCCTCGGGTGCTTTGGCATGTACCCGCTTGTCCAGCTGGGTACATTTGGGCTCAGGAACGCCCTCGGGGCGGCAGGCTTTCCGTATGGACCTGTTTCATCGTCTGAAGCGCAACTGATGGCTGAACTACTATGAAGCCAAGAGGTCCAGAAGAAAAGGGCGGCGAGATCAAACACACCTGGCAACATCACGATCGTCAGGGACACCCTATTAGCACTGCGTCATCGTGTGCGAGAATGGTTTTTTCGAACTCCGACTTCACAGTCACACAGAGGCCGGTAAACTACATGGGGGCACGCAAGATCTATAGCTATGTCTTCTGAGACTGCAACTGCAAGGACTATACAATAGTTGTGCTAGATAAATGGGAAATGTCGCTAGATGACCAGTATAGTCTTGTAGTAGTAAAGTATGTTTCGTTTTGCTGGCCAAGGACGTAAAATATAGAATACCTATGTTCTTGTGGTGCCGTGAAACACGGAATTTCTGAGGAAAACGCCTTGTGCCTGAAAGAGCACACGGCGAAGCTATGGAGGGTGAGAAGAGACTTTTTGAATTTGGCGCTCACTGCTTTTTAATAAGGCTGATCGCAGACGGATAAGCACCCTACTAGTATATAGGAAGGAGGTGAAACGTCGAACGGGGCGGCCTGAGCAGTCGGTATCACCAATCACGAGGGAAGTCCTATCCATTTATGAAATCGCCGCTATGACCAAGGGAGTATTGTGTTAGTGCATCACAGAGGTGGATCGCACACCGTACATACAGCTCCTCTATCCGCACAGATTCCTGTGCTAGCCTGGGCGATACGGCTGAGCTTGGCGACGAGACTCTGGGTATCCATGAACTAGTGGCGAACCCAGGTTTGTGTGGTTTCTAAACGATGACGGACGTCTACCCGAGCTGAGCTAACACGATTGTACAAGTCGTCGTGTCCCTCGCAAGTGTTAAATATGGGGTACCTATGGCAAGTATAAGGAGTGTAAGATCTTTACAGAATGTTTTATCTGTGCCATTATGTTGAATTGTATGTTATTATATCTTATGATTTTTGTTTGTTTTTATGTGCAGTGACATATAGTTAGTTTCTAGTCTTTGATTCTATTATTATTTTTAGTGGGTTATGTCTTTGGTTGATTTATTGGATAAAGTTTTTATATAAGATTTACTATCTCTCTCGTTTTTTAATCTTTCTATGTGTTATCTTTCTTCATTTTTATTTCTTATATTTTTATATCATTTGTGGTTTTTTTTGTACATTTGGGTATATTGAGTTTATAGTATGATGTCTTTATTGTATGCGTGTGAGATGCGTTGTCTCTGGGTTATTTATACTCTTGATTAGGTCTTCTTATTTGTTTATATCTTCGTTAGTTCGGCTATTCTCTTCTTAGCGTTATGTGAGTTTTATCATCTAGGTGTGTATCTTGGTGCTGTTGTATTTTTTATTGGATCTTTCATGGTATGTGTGGTTCTTCTCCTTACTCATATTCTTATATTTTTTTTTATTCATTATTCTTCCATGGTCTAGTCGTATTACATGAAATGGGATAGAGTCTCCTATCGCTGATCGGAGTCTGATACCGGAGACTCTAGGCCGCCCGCCGTCGAACCAGTTATCTTTTATTGCGTTGTCATGACTAGTACAGATGGCTAGTAGTCCCCGTTGCGATGCGGAGCCTTATACAAAGCAGCGAGCGCCAAATCAAATATCTCTCTGTTGCACACCTCGCGCAGCGTTCGCGTGTGCCTTTTTCAGGACAAGGAGTTTGTTTCCCCTCAGAATTCCCGTGTTCACAGGCACCACAAGTAACCAAGTAGATATTTTTGAAGTATTTTTATCTTGCTGCTTGTGCCGAGGCGAAGACTTAATACTAATTAGTTGCCACTGACAAGACTAATGTCAATTAGGACAATTTTTTTCTCATTTAGTCAGCACAATGGTGACTTAAGTGATGTTGCGTAACAGTCATTGGCATTGCAGGTCTAGTAAGGAGATGACTATAAGCTTGTCGCCCCTGTAGTTCCGCGCCTCTTTGTGACTTGTGAAGGTCGGATTGTTCGAAAAAACGAGTCTCGACGACACTGCTGACGCATGTAAAGGTTCGTCCCTGAAGGAGTGTTGTATATGGCGGGTGGGGCCGGTGTGATTTGTTGCCGGGCCTTTGTCTTTCTGACCTCCATTGGTGCAGTGGTGTTCAGGGCCATGGTTGGCTTCAGACATGAACAGTCCACTACGGAAAGCTCTGTCCGCCCCCGATTGGTGCGGTCCTGAGCCAATTTACCAGCTGGACAGGGTATGCGCAAAGCTACCCGAGGAGGGAACAGCAAATGTACGCCCACTTAGCCCCCTATGCGCACAATACCATCCGAATAAGATGACAAAGCATGACGATGCTGGAGTCGTACTGGATTGTTGATTAGAAGACTGACGTGCTATCTGATGGGAAACCAGCACTACGGCACGGCTAATGCATGACCGTCCAGCAAAAACGATACATGTGACCAGATACTGCCCAGCCGGATGGATGATGATGATGATGAGAGTGAGGATGAAGAAAGCACATTCGTTGTGCGTTCTGTTGTGTTCAGTTCAGTCTCTATAAACTTTGGGTCGCTGGCAATGGTAAGATATCCTGCGTTAGTCACTTTTTCGTCCGTGATTGTTCTTATTTTTACACCGTTCGAGGAAAGCAATACTCAACACTTACTGATTCTACAACAAGGGATTTATTGCCTTGACAAAGCAGTTATTTCAGATCGATTGATTTATTTATTTTAACGGGGTTATTTCATTCCTATATGTTAGGGGAATTGAGTGCATTGTACGTTTATGTCCAATTTTCGATATAGGTTTTAGACATGCAGACAGACTCCCCCAGAAAATAGGTTTATGGTGAACTGCAGATGGCACGCGAAAATGATAGTAGGACCTCAAATTTGGTTTGCATAGACCATGGTTAACGACGAACGTTTGACGAAATGCACCATCACACCCTCAAGCGTGGAAGATCTGGCCTCCAACAGGACAGGGTTTGGTGGGACGCATGCCGCACAAGGAGGCTAAGCGGCTCAACATCGAGATATAAAGGGGTTGCAGAGCGGCGACGTTTTCGTCGTTATGAACCACCAAATGCAGATGGGAATTCCCCTTGCAATGTGTGGCGCCGCATCTGCAAGTCCAGAATTGGACTAACTAGCCACCATAGGGTCCACAACTGTCGAAGACATAGACTGACATCGTTCTCTTGCAATGGACTTCCTAAAAGGAAGGATAGTTTCTTTAAGTTTATTGCAAAAAGTACGTGATTCAATATTTTGTTTTATTTAACACGAATTATTTGCAAACGATCTTAGTTGATCTATAGATGGATCTTTAACAGTACTACCAGTCTAGGTCAGAGTGGGCTTTAGAGTAAGAGCCAATGAAGGAGTTAATCCACACATCCCAAGAGCATCCAGGGAACTGTAAGCGGCTACCACTAGATAATTTTATATTAGGATAATGGCAAGTTCTATACGTAATCTTTGTTTACTTATCTATAATATTTGTACATATAAGATGCACAGACAATATCAATAGCTAAACCACTATTTAAGTAAAAACTTTTATTATCTTAAACACTACACGCATTTTTTTAGATGGGCTTTATATCAAAGTCATTACAAGATTTTAGCATAGAAACCAAGGTAAGCTTTGACGTTTCAAAATATACAAGTTGTGTCAAAAAGGAATTATCGAGATTTTTTGTACTTTGACACACCTTGTATTCAGAAAAAAAAAAGAACGTTCCATTCATGCATCATTTCTATCTTGATAAATACAGTATTAAACTTGGTACTTTTTGATGCACTTTTTTGTATTCTGAAAAAAAAGAACGTTCCATTCATTCAGTCATTCCTATCTTGGTAAAAATATTTCAATCTCGATACTTTTTGACACACCTTGTATATTCAATGCAATTAACTCTCTGTAGTTTGTGGTCGTTCATTTCAAGAGTATATGGTGGTAGTTTAAAAACTGGTTTTTCGCTTGAATTTTTGGTTGTAAATATTTAATATCTTTCTGACATTTGCAAACTCCTTTAATATGAATGATGATAAAAGTTTAAAACTAGTGTTTAGAATGTATACATTTTAAACAGGTTTTATCTTATGGCTATTTGTCATACCATCGTAACTTTAATTTATCTCTTCTTCTAACTTTTTAACGCCTTTGCCAGTTAGTAACAAATTGGCCTTGAGCAAGGTGTATTTGGAATATGAAGTTGCAAACGTAAGACCATCGGCGAATTTTCAAGTGTGACAGCACCAAGAGATTTTTCAAGCAGTTTTTAAATCGCTTCTTGTGGTGACCTTTTTTTGGCGGGGGGGGGCATTCTCAATACGTAATAGTAAATACATTACTCTTGATATTTATAAATTTGATTCAAAATAAATATCGAAACTCTACACAAATAAACAGTTAAAGTAAGGTAATACCATGACCAAAAATATTTTTTAAATTAATTTTGAACACATTGAATCAACAGTTTAATTTGAAATACTAACGGTTACGCAACGTTATAGTTCTGTCTCTTTTTCATATCTAAGTAATATTCAAAAATCAGCTACATACTAAAAAAAACTTACAAGCCAATGTTTTTTTTAAGTTTTATTCTATATAAATGAATACCAACGATGTCCTGACAATAGTTTGCCAAACAAACCAAAAACGTCATAACGGTTGGCTCCTACAGTAAGATATCATCCTTTTGAACACCCAATTTTTTTTCTATTTTTTTACATTACTACATAACCGTTCGAATTCATTTCCATTTTTCCTTATATATATAATATATATATATATATATATATATATATATATATATAGAAGAGAGAGAGAGAGAGAGAGAGAGAGAGAGAGAGAGGGAGAGAGAGAGAAATAGAGTGAAAGAGAGAAGAGAGAGAGAAGCATACTAGTATAGACATCATTGTATTAGTTATATTTACTTGCAAACAACATCTTACGTATAAACATCTACACATACGTACCGTTTATCTCTATATTCCCATACATACATACATACATACGTGCATACATACACTGCCTGTCTCTCAATCACACTTAGCCAAATTATAAAGATACATGGTAAACATATATTCCTCTAAGTAGGCAATTAACCGCCTATAAGGACAAGCTTGTGTGTTTTCTCAAGTGATAAATGTGAAATTGATGAACGGCCAGTGGTGTTGTGGGAAGGAAGGGGGGAATTAGGTCAGTAAAGGTGTAGACCCAGCAAGGTTGGCGCGAATACGCCCCTTTATCATTTTAGTTTCTTTCTTTTCGTCCTCTGTCGTTCTTTCTTTCTTCCTTAATCCGCAGTTCAAGTTGAATACCTCATCCCTACCTCCAAGCCTCTTAATGGCTGACGGGTTTCTTCATTGCGTTTACAAAAGAAAAGAAAAAACATCAACAAATTAAATACAAAATAAACAGAGAAAATCATGTTTTAAATATGAAATGAATGGCTCTTAAAGACTACGCTATGTGTGTTTGATGTATTTAGAAAGAAAGAAAGAAAGAAAGAAAAGAATGAAGGAGTGAAGGAATGACATGAATGGCAGAAAGGAATAAGTGGGATATGAAAAAAAACATAAATAAACTAACGAAAAGAAGACGAAAGAATTCAATTAAAAGTAAAGCGATAAGGAAAAAAAAGTGAGAATCAAACATGATTAAAAGAAAGAAAAGAAAGAAAGAAAAGAAAAAAGAATTACTCGGAATGAAAGAAAGTAAAAGAAAAGAAAAAAGTAACGAAATGAAGGAAAAGAAACAAATGAAAGTGATAATTAAAAAAGTGAGAATGAAAAATGATTACAAGAAAGAAAGAAAGAAAAGAACAGAAAGAAAGAAAGTAAGGTGACGAAGAGAGAAATACATGAAAGAAGAACAGGAAGGAAGGAAAAGAAAGAAGAAAAACAAGATAAAAGGCGGATATTGAAAAAAAAGTAAAGCGATAGGTAAAAAAGTGTAAGATATGGAAAACCCCTGTGTAATAATTACAAGAAAGAAGATAACAAGTAAAGAAAAAAGAAAGAAAGGAAGAAAGGAAGGAAGGAAGGGAAATTAAATAAATAAGAAAGTGGGATATTGAAAATAAAATAAAGCGATAATAAAATAAGTGAGAAGGAAAAATGCATTTACAAGAAGAAAGAAGAAAGAAAACAGAAAGAAAAAGGAAGGAATGTAAAGAAAGAAAGAACCAGAAAAGAGAGTATATGAAAAAAGCATAAAACCTAACGAAAGAAGACGAAGAATCAATTGAATGTAAAGCCGATAAAAAAAATAAAAGTGAGAATGAAGAAGAAATGATTTAAAAGAAAGAACGAAGAAATGAAAGAATAAAAGGAAACAATACTCGAATGAAAGAAAGTAAAGAAAAGAAAGTAACGAAATTGAAGAAAGAAAAATATTAGAAGGAAGGATTAGGAAGAATAAAAAAAGAAAGAAGATAGACAAAGCCTACACAGAGAAATATCAAAAATACAGAAAAAAGAAAAGGAAACGAAAGAAAAGATTGAAGGGGGAAGAGAGAAGAGAGAAGAAGAGTGGTAGAGTAGTAGAGAAGAACGAGGTAGAGAAGACGAAAAAAAATACATCCACAATACCCACGAACCAAAAAGACTAGCAGAAAGAGAATAAACACAGATATAAGATCAAGCATGAAAAAAAGAAGTAAGAAATCACAATATGAAAGTGTGGAAACCGCAGAAAAAAAACGCATAAGAAAGCGAATCGATGAAATATAAAGAAGACAGAAAGAAAGAAGAAAAAAGACAGCAGAGGTTATGTAATCACCCAAATATTACTCACAAGAAAAGAAGAAACGAAGAAGGAAAGAACAAGTAAGATAAGAAAGAGAAGACCTCAAGGTAATAACACTAAGTAAACGGAACAAAAATCAATGAATATATGTAGGCATGGTAGAACCATTATAGATCCATGTACGTATAAAGTTAATAGAACCCTATATGTGTTGTCATGTCTTTTAGTTAACGGCATTCAACTCATGGTGTTAATTTTAATGGACTCATATCCATCCTTGTAGAGCACAGAGAACTATGTAAATAAGGACTATAATAACCTCATACGTTGTGGGACTATGATTTCGCCAAATTGATTAACGAAGATTCCCAATAAAAACTCTGCAATATATAAAACTGGGTATCTAAATGGAAAGTGCGTCCTGAATAGGTGAACAGCATGTCGCGGGAGAAAAAATACACCAACTCGCGGTCTTCTCTTTTCTTCTACATTACCCTTATTCCTCTCGTTTCCTTTCGCGGCGGCCAGAAAAAGGGCTTTTTTCCCAACCAGTGACAACGCTTTAAAATAAGGGGAGCCCCCCCACAAACCAAACGCATATACCGGGTGACTTATATCCTTGTAATATATTGTGTAAATAATGTGTGATTCTATATATGGTGAATGCATACTGAATGATGCGTATGCGTGATGGTGTGTGTGATGGCATAAATGTGTGCGAATATAATGGATGTGAAATGTGTTAATAAACGTTGTATACTGTGTATGTGTGTATTAGATTACCGAAGGTATAATTGCACTGCGGTGAAGCAAGTGTGAATATGTTGAATATGTGCGGAGATCATAGTATATGATGCGCATGCTGAATATATAGTTGGAATGGAAGCTATATTATAATATATATACATCTATAATATATATATAATAAATATATATTATAATCTATATTATTATATATAATAAAAGTATAATAACTTATTATACTTGCTTCTATTTTATAGTATCAAGCACTAGCATTTACTAACTTATGACAATCACTATTAATCTATATATAGTTTAAATTATTATAATATATATACTCATAAATATATAATAATATATCATGATATAATAAAATGATAAATATATATAGTATATTATCTATGTATAATAACATAGTATATTTAATACACAAAGCACGCACACACAACACACACATTAACTAACACATATACATCATACTAAACACACACTAAAATCAAGCACCAACACACACACTAAAACACACTACACTAAACACGCACCCCATACCCACACATACACACCACAGAATTTGGAAGACGAGACTAAGAGAATCATAAAATAATAAGTGAAGTCATATATACTAGCTAGGTACTACATCTACATTTCATAGTTATATTCATCGCACCGAGTTATTTCTACTTCTGATAGACTGTAGGCAATTTTTACTATCACCGCGTAAGAAAATTATCTAAGATATTTATATTCATTAGTCAGTGACAAGGTAGTATGAGACACGAAACCAACATCATAGTATACCTCCATTCATGTTCTTAATTCATCTACATTAAATGCATTGTGACTTGTACACTTTCAAAAAACAACAAACATAACCTAGAGTACCAACAATGCTTTCAAGACAAATTACTATACAAGACAATTAATAATACTAGTTGATTATATATAGTGTTATAATTATATAGAGAGAGAGAGAGAAGAGAATGATTGTCTGGTCATGATTGCGAAAGAGATGGAAAAGTACTCGATTTATATGACAGTCAATGTGCTTTTTTATATTTTACATATAGTATTCATAGAGTGGCGCTCACTCAGCTAGTATTTCTCGTTGGTGCATAAATCTGTCATATAACCGAATTTACGCGTTGCTGGCTTCTGATTCTCTCTGTTTGTTCTCCGGTTATATATATTTAACATAGTTTTTATATTATTGTTCTACATCTCTCGGCCCCCTCCACCTGACTGACATTTTGGTGAGGACCCAGCTGCAATTATGGAGTATGTCTGAATTAGTAGCTATCATTCTATAATGCTTATATTTCGTCGCAACACGCACACTACACACACACGCATAGCAACAGTATATCTACAACAGCACATCACGACCACACTCAACCAACAACACAATATTACAATGCTTGAACTTTTAGCATGTAAAGTAAGGATAGTTTATATGACGTACATAAGGATATTGTGTATTGCAGAAAAGTACGTAATCGTTAGCCCGAACCATGTTTATTATAGGCAGTTAATAGAAAAAAATGCAAATATAAACGATACTTCCTAAGTCAAAAATCAGTCCGGTGAGTGTATATGATTTTGCAAATTTGAAAGTGAATATATCAATTCTCCAAATGCTAATACATCTATGCCCGGTGTTATTATCTCTCCCCTAAATATGTTTATATATGATAAGGGAAAAAAAATCTCTAATGATGAATCCTATATCTCTTTTAAAAAAACATATAAATACTTATTCACTCTTTTTCCTATATCATTAAAATGATAGTAGAGGCAAATGATCATGATTTCATAGTAACGAGAGTGAAAACGTCTCTAAAAGAGTTAAGTCCTAAAATATATATGTAGAAATTGTACTGTTTTGTTAAAAACGAAGTGTAATCTATCTATGAATAAAAAAAATAATTTGTGTAAAAAAATAACAAATGACTAGAAAATCCTAGTTTTCATTTACATTACAATCCAAAAATTCCCTTTTCAACAGCTATTTTTTGCCCGGCTCTCCAAACAGTGGTAAAGTATGACAGAGCTTTGTTAAAATGTATATTATGTTTACCATTTTGCCATTCCACGCAGCCCGCTAAGTGATCTACAAATTACATTCCGCGGATAGGAATCTGAGAAATACATCCTGTTCAAGAATTATGCTCTTTTTTAATTTATATATCTACTGTTACTACGCGTCAAGACCTCCTATTCTATGGTAGTATATAATTGTGCAACCCTGTACACAGGGTACTGAGCCAACACAGTATTCTATGTAAGAGAGATTAATATGTTTATAAATATATAGATAATTTAAAATTAGAACCTGTCTGCAATAATAAAAACTCAAATAATATTAAGTAGAACGTTTTTGGAGATAAAGTATGTAAAACTAATGAGGGGGGGTATGTTTTTAAATAGAGGGAATAACCAATGTATTAACAACGTATTAGAAAGACTAATGACTCTGATATCCTATACGATCATTTCACTCCCGAAAAACTCCCCTCTCGTGTTAAGCAAAAACCGTTGGTATTAAATTCTTAGCTAACACAAATGGCATTTATAGTTAATGTAAGTATAAGAATAGGGTTTAGATAAAGGCGAAATTACAATTTACTAGGAATATAATCTAGCGTTCTTTGTGTATAGGTAATCTTGCTTTCTAATAGGTTTATATGCAAAGACATTTTTCTGCTACGCGTATAACATAGAGTGAGTAAACGACCAATGAAACCATTAATTAGAGAATCACTCAATCAAATTTAACTATGAAATAACACAATAGTAATGTTTGAACTTAATGTGAATAGAAAATTCAATTTTTTATATATATAGATCCAATATGCAAATTTAGACTATCATTACCCATTCGATAACTGAAAACCGTCATTTAATCTATAAATATATATTGCATGGTAGTTAACTTAGATATGGTAGAATTATGGATCAACTCTTCTAAAAGTAATGCTCAAATGCACTGAATTACTTTGAGTGTGAATAATAGTTAGATCGCTTACTTTAAAGTTTAATAGTAAAAAAGTGAAAAGGGTGTGCGCGAGTGAGGAAATGCCATGCCAACGGGAGATAGTAAGAGGATAATACTTAAGACGCGTCTAAACCGCCCGAAATTTGTTGTTACCTCGGTATATGGGTCCGAAGGTCTAAAACCAATAGATAAAAAGAAGTTTCGGGTAATCAGGTGACGAGTGAAATCATATACGCCAGCACCAAATCTCTTCAATTATAAGTAATTAAGATATATTACATCTCACAAGCGGTGTTTACAAAATCTTATAAGTATCGTGATTTTTTAATACTTTTTACCGCACCTCTGTATTCTTAAAAAATAACGTTCCAATTCAATGTCTCCTCCATTCTCTTATCTTGGTGAATGTGAGAGCTTTTTCTGTTTTACAATTTTTGACCAGTCTCTCTTGCCTATTCTTGAGACAAAGAACGAATAAATGAATAGAACGTTATCATTGTGTTTCAGAAATCATAACTTCCGGCCTAAGTGGTCAAACAACGCTATAAAAATTTACTGATACTCCGTTATTAGAACACTAACTTGCTCGCATGTCTCTGGCAAGATAAATGCCCCGATATCCTGAATGCCCTACAATAATGCCAGTCTACTATGTAGACAGTATTTGATATTGATATATAATATATAATATCCAAGCGCGCGTTCTCCTCACATGCTCTTCGATTGACAGGCAGTGGATGGATGAACTTCCATTTATAGTTGACCATTGAGCCTGAGTACAAATGTTAATTAATACTTCGTAAGACCCTCCCCTTGCGTTTTTTATACCCACGCGTACACATACCAGTTTAATTAAGTTTGACTATTAAGATACCAAATGGAACTATAAGCGTGGTCTTAAATTTGGTGTTCCTCATGTTTATTGTCTGAACCAGTTTTTTCAGACTTACTGATTTTCATTTATATCGTTCTATTTTTTACCCATCAGAACTTTTAGGACGGTGGTTTCGAAAGTGGTGGATTTTGCATGAGCGCTTTTTCCCAAACGGAGTATATAGCGACATTAACGGTGGCCATAAATTGCATTTGACACAGTACCTTATGGTGGACTTTTGGAATGTTAGCCTATTACTCTGCGGCGTGCGTGAGGTATCACAAAATCGAGCCGAGAACTAACTTTCAATTTTACCCCTGTGAGAGAATCTATGTATACGCCACGCTGTGGTTTAGGTATATCGTGGTATTGGTAAGCCGCTGACCACGACTGGCGGGCCTATTGCTTATCAGCCTCCACGCGTGCAGAGTTAGAGAACCGTTACGAGGAGATGTGAACGTTAAACAGTATGTCTCTAATTCGGCACGCTTACGAGCACATTATCTAGAAAAGTTTCCAGGACTGGTTGTTCACTAATATAAAAATTCCACTTCTCAATCAACATACAAACTACAAGATACCCCAAGAGTAAGCTCCTACTCCAGTGTGGTCTATGCAATTAATCCCATTACACTTCTCTCTTGGAAGGATTTGTTCAGGAGATTCTACCGTAGCTCTGTCCACTGCCTGGTCGTGCACGAGGCCTTCAAACGGGTTCCTCGTTATGACCCTTCTCGATAGGAGCCTTGAGAAGAGAGTAAAACATCCGCGATGAGCCAGTCGGAGTGGGAGGTTAGTTGCTCCATGCATTTGCGTATGTGGTTTGCCTCGGGCCTCTGAACTCACGAATACTGGCAGGGGCGCGTTGTATCATGGTGTAAAGCACCATGAAGTTGGTGCCTTTTGTACAGGCTGGAAAATAAATGTTAATTGGGTATGTTTGCTATACCACAATAACATATCAAAACGTGGGCATACGAAGATTTAAAAACCATATTATGTAGTTTTATATTCTTTAGAATTTGTTCAGATCAGGAGTACTTATCTAGAAATCAGGGAACATTTAATTACGATAAATACAAATCCTTACAAGATTCATCGATGTATAGCATAATTTTACACAAACGACACAGCTTTCGGTGACGTGAAAAAGTCGACACTCTTCTCTAGTAGGAGATTGCTCTAACCGATTATATAGACAAGTTGCGTCACATAAATCTTGTTATATGTTACATATCAGTTTATGGAGTGGGATGTAGATAGCATATCATTGAACTATATGTTATCGATAACATTCCTCTCCTAATGGGATAGTCTTTTTTATATAATGGAATCTACTTGCCCTTCTGAGGGTTTACTCTTTTGAAATGGATAATTTCTCTCTCTTAGATGGAATATTTGACGTCCACGCAACGGCAGATATTCTTTCTCTTGCCTGTCCACCGCCATACAAGAGACCGGAATCGAGAAGGGCACATAGACTCAACTTTTAGGCGGGTGGTGTAATACACGGACGGTATAGCTCCAGTCTCATGACGATGACATTGGGCGATCGTTTAGAACAAGCCCCAGCCTCTTAGTGCTTCTCACCTGATGGACAACCATTTACTCTCCATCCAAGACTTTCTAAAAATGACTACTTAGTTCCAATTTTCATTAACAGTCTTTTACACTTAGATTCTTTACAACGCCGATTCGATTTGCAATCCAATGTTATAGAACTTACGTTTACATTGCCCACCAAAGTTTTGACAAATCGGGCTAACTTCTACTACCATCACTTATTTCACAAGACTAGTGTGCTAGTTGCTGTAAGTTCATCGCCTACACACATACCCACACACGGCCGTACATGACCGTCTATTTCTGTCACACAGTGGTATTGCGTTATCAAGTCGTTACAGTCGCCTGACTGTTTGTACGAGCGCACTAGCTGTGCCACACACACACACTAGCTGAACATCACACACACACGATCAATCTATCCACATGTCAGGTTGTCGTGCGTGTGGTGAAGAAACCGGGTATATAGTGAGTAGTTAGTATCCGCCTGATAATGTGTGAATAAACTCTGTTATACTAAGGTGGTGGCGATGTGTGTTGATGTCTGATGATGTGTGCGCTGTGTAGATGCGTATGTGTGATGTGAGTGTGTTTGGCTTAAAATTAATGTTTTCATTGATATAATTTGACAAAGATAAATTATGGAAGAAAATAAAACATACATTTTGTTTTACGGATTAAGTCATTTCGATGTTTTGTATGTTGTGATTTCTTCTATTTTTCTCTGACTAAAAACATTTTTTTTCAGTTGGGTCAATTAATTCTAAGACATATTAACCCTCTGAGCACTGTGTTTTCCTTTTCACTTTCAAACCACAGGGAACTACTGTTAATGGAAATAACCAAATAATGGGAGGATGAATTATTTGGGCATCTATACTGCTCTGATGCGAAGCGCGTGGTGTAATCGTTAAAGTCTTGGGAAATGGACTCGTCGCCCCGAGTTCAAATCCTGGACGTGGTAATTGCATTTCACTTAGCGCTAATACCCTTGGGAAAGGTATGAATCCAACTCGCCCTCTAGCTATGGGTAAATAGTAGGGCAGACTGGACTCATTAAGCATGGTTAGGCAACCGGTCTTAGGAGAGATGGAAAACTGAAGTCAAACCTGATAAACTCCGCTTAATAAATTGACCTTGTGTCACATCCTGCTCGTGCGGGAGCGTTTGGTAAATATATATATACTGCTCTGATGGATGGCATATGGGCATTTTGATTTATCTGCAGCATTACTTTCGTATTTGCCTGGAGAGTTGTCTGTCCGTTTGGTTTAGCTGGTTCCCGCTAGGGGCCTTTGATTATTTAAGTTGCTGATTTGAACGTCTCTTCCTCTTTTCCGGTTGCTCGACCTACGAGACACATGGGTTAGACACGGTCTACCCCTTCTCGTTGGGGCTTCGCCCCCCCTTACATTACTGTAAGTTATTCGTACAGCATGGACCATTCCTTGTCTCATGTCTGTCGTTTTTATGTTTATCCTTTCACATGTAACTTTGTATTAATTATGTATGTATGTTCATGTTCACCTCTATGTATATGTACCCTGTTTATCCATGTGCTGTACCATATTAAATGTTTTGTCTATCAACCCTTGTCGGAGTTTTACATTCAAGTATATATCACTTTTAATCTTACATATCCAACGTTTTTAAAGGATTTTTTCTTCTTCTGATATTCTGTTTACTATTTACCCATAGATGGCACTGAGAAGAGATGTATTCATTCCTTTTCCAAAGGCATTAGCGCGGGTGAAACATTAACAGCCTATCCAGGATTTGAAAAACTGGTCGCTGTTTTCATTTTCTGAAGACGATAACCGTTACACAGCATGCTTAATAACGCTCTATGAACATGTCTTCTCAACAAGAAATATTGAAGTAAAGTTTTTATCATTGGAAAGAATAACGGGCATATTTTTGCCAAATAAATCCAAAACACGTCTTGATTTCATATTCAAAATTGCGACGTTACTTTTTTCTGAACAATCTTATACGTCATAAACTATCTTACCAAGTAAGAATGAATGTGTGTGTGTGTGTGTGTGTGTGTGTGTGTGTGTGTGTGTGTGTGTGTGTGGTTTTGTAGATTTATGTCTGCTCTAATTCAGACAACCTAATTCAGCAGGAAAAAAAAATGAAAACTATGTTAAAATTATTTTGAAACGTCAACAGCAAACCGTAATTATAGTTTATGACCAAGAGAAAAACTAGCGCTATATACTAATGTAAAAAAAAAAATGACTTCAAAACAACTCATCTTTCCAATAGACAGCATATTTACAACACGGTTTTGTATTTACAGATTTTTAAATTAAGAATTGCATGTTTCCTTTCTTACATGAATAGATTCTATCTTATATGTAAGCTTAGAAAATCGGTTGTAAATATATATTATATATATATATATATATATATATATTATATATAGGAGAGAGAGAGAGAGAGAGAGAGAGAGAGAGAGATAGTAATGAGATTTTTTATGTTTTTGACACTGCTTGTATTCTGAGAAAAAAAAAGTCAATTCATGCCTCATTTCTAGATAAATACAGCTTTAAACTTGGTACTTTTTGACACTCCTTATATTTCTGAAAAAATTAATGAATGGAACTTTTTTTTCAGAATACAGGGTGTGTAAAAAGTACAAAAAATTTAAGCGAAAAATTTAAGCAAAAAAAAGTACAAGATAATTTTTTGACACACCTTGTATGTATATATATTATTGGCTGTGTTTGTTTGTGTTTTATCTATTTCTACATCTATATCTATCTATCTATCTTTCTATCTATCTAATATATATATATATATATATTATATATATAGAAGAGAGAGAGAGAGAGAGAGAGAGAGAAAGAGAGAGAGAGAGAGAGAGAGAGAGTGGGATAGATGATCCACTAGGAATTTTGGAAGAAACTGAAATTTGATCGTAGTAACGTATGGTATATGCACAAACCGTTATGTACCCACTTATTTCTGGTTATATATTTCATGACGAGTAGGGACATCATATCTAACATTCTATTGTCTTGTGTATCATGCGAGATATCCGTGGTTATATCTCCCATTTTAAATCTTCTTACTGTGTACTCACTTTTTCTGTTGTCTAGAGTAGCTATCTTCATGGCTTTTTCTGTTTCGTGTGTAACTTTTATCTTTCTTGTAAGTTGCTTGGCTGGTATTTCTTCTTTCTGGCTGTTCTGTCTATCGGTCTGGTTCTGGCTTCTTTTGTTCTGAGTGGTTTCTGCTAACTTCTCTTTATGGACTTTGGTTATTAAGATATGCTGTAGTTTTTAGGGACAAACTCACGGCATATAGTTTTGTGAATTCACATTGTATTAAATCTTAAAAACTTAGGCCTTAAACCTTAGGATTCTTAGCCGCGCGCAAGAGCATTGCTAGGTACATCCTTAGATTATGGATTCCAGCAGTCGACTGGCTAACTAAGCCTTCTATTTCCAGCGTTTACGTAACAACAGGAAGTCGTGTGAGATTAAGGTCATTGAATGCCACCCAATCTAACGGTTCAGATTTGAATTCAACAACACCTGGATTCAAGTCAGTCTAACACACTAACCGTCTAAAAACGACGGTACGCCCATTAATATATAACAAAACCAGAAGCTGTCATTGAAAATGAGATTTATAAAACCATCTGGAACTTTGAGATAAAAACGGTGTGGGTGTTTTGGATATAAGGCGTGTGTCAAATGACCACTTCTACTTATAGACTCGCCGATGAACATGTGACCAACCTATTGACCAACCACTGGCAGTATTCTGCTGCTGATATTATTATTTATACTGTTCTGGTCATACCTAAGCATTACTACTAGGATCTTCTTGGACGACGGACCATAGGATTATATCGCTGGACCTTTTTGACACTACGTAGAATTCCAAAACTTAGGACTTATTCACTTACCAAAGGATTCTATATCACAGGACTTACTTATTTACTTTAAATTTACTTAAAGATTATGAATTCAAATCTGAACCGTTAGATTGGATGTTGATCCGAAAGGATGGAGGCCAGATACTTAACAAACGGATCATCAAATCTCAGTCAGATGATCAGGTCTTGTGTTAATTAATTAGAACAGGAGTGGTACTATTTAACATATATTTGGAAGATGAGAGAGTTCATACGTTTCTTATGTATATTAGCCGAATGTAAACGTCATAGCACGACTGGAGTTCGAACTCACTTACTATAATGTCGCAGTCCAGCATGTTTGCCACTACGTCATGGGAACTCCCTCGTCGTGCTTTATTTAAGCCAAAGCTATCCTTTCAGAAGAACAGCTCTGGTACGATTTAACCGATAACTTGGAAGCCGTATAAGGAGATTTATACCTTCCCAAGGGTATTAGTCCGAAAATAAACGTCCTGGTGGAACTGGCGTTCGAACTCGCTTACTACGATGTCGATATCCAGAACGTTAGCCACTGGGCCACGGGAAAACTCTCTCTCTCTCTCTCTCTCTCTCTCTCTCTCTCTCTCTCTCTCTCTCTCTCTCTCTCTCTCGTGGTTTATTTAATACCAAAGCCATCCTTGTAAAAGAACAGTAGTCGTTCTATCTAACCCAAAGCTAGGGGATCAAGTGTGTCCTAACCATTCCTCAAGGATGTTGATCCGAAACTGAACGTCATAGTGCGACTGGAGTTTGAATTCGCTTACTACGATGTCACAGTGAAGCATGTTTGCCACTACTCCGAGAGTACCAACTTGAGCAGAAATTAAACATTTATTTAAAACAATGTTTAATGGAAATACGTGCTGTAAGTTACCGTCGTAGGAAATGGATACGACAAACCGAGTTCAAATCCTGAACGAGGCTAATAGCGATAATACCCTTGGGAAAGTTATGAATCCGACTATTTTCCCTCCAGCTATGGGTAAATATTAGGGCAGACTGGGCTCTTTAAACTAGGTTAGGCAACCAGTCTTGTAGAAGGAAATCACTGAATTCAACCCTGTTAGACTCCACTTAAGAAATTGACCTTGAGTCACATCATACTTGTGCGGAGGAGTTGGTATATATATATACCAAAGAATTAAAATTATGGGTATTTTATTTTTAATGATGCACCTCTGACCCTGTCATGAGAGAATTCATCCCTCCGAAACTGTTGAGTTTTTTGTGATATAAGGTGTGTGCTAGATCCCCTCTCATACTTATAGACTAGCCGAGATCATGTGATTTATTTCTTGGCCAATCACTGGCAGTACTCTGAGGCTGATACAATACTTAACCCACCCTACTGGTCATAATTACTGCAGCGTTCTTTGATGACGGACATAGGATTAAATCACTGGACCTTTACCAATACGCAGGATAAGACTCATACGATTACCAAAGGATCACCGAAGGATTCCATATCATAGGACTTTCTTTAAGCCCTATTTCAACTGGCCAAGAATGGCCCTTAAAAACCTTATAGAAACTCGACACAAAACTTGATGCTCGCCGTATACAACTTATTTTAAGGATCCCATTTTAAACAAAAAATAATAATATTTAAAAGAAAGGAAATTAAACTGAGCCTTACATACTGCGTAATACAAATGATACCTAAAATATCCCTGTGGACAGGAAGTAGAGCTCGTCTCGTAGATATAAAATTTGCGATATTCTTGGCATATGAATGTCAGCTTGGCAAGGTTCTTGTGAATTTTATTACCTTCTTTTCTTGTAAAGGAAACTGTTCAATTGCCGACGTCGGCGACACTTGTAAATAAGCTGTCAGTTTGTTGCCAATATCATCAGACAAGCACTTAATCAATAGATACAAAGGACATAAATACTGATTTGCCTTAAGATGAACGCCGTTTATTATTATGGGACTAATAATAATAAAGAAACGAAAATGAGAAGATAAAAACTTAAGAAGAATTCGTGACTGGACGGCTGCACGGCTGCACGGGGCGCTTGCGATAAAGCTTGATGGTAAAGTGTAGGCCAGTAGACTGAAAGGTCTTTCGGTCTAGCGCGTCCGCCTAGGATACTCAATTTTTTTTTATAAATACATTTTTCTATTTAACCCAACATAACAGGTACTACCGCTTCAGGTCAGAGTGGAACTAGGAGCAATGGTAATAAAGAGGCGTTCCACATTCCCCACAACTCCAGAACTTGAACCTCACCATCAGATAGAATTTAACGTCATTCCCAGGACAGGAAGACCCTCAGCCACCGCCTTCTAGCACCCATATGATAAAAAGGGTTGGGGCCTGCCATAAGGGCAATAAGGTTGGGGGCAATCATATGGGTACTAGGGCTTGACGTGACCAGCCAACTGATCGGAGGGGGCTTCTCCGACCGCCCGTCTAGCCTAAGTAAAAGCCTAAGTAGAGTGTTGCATGTCATGGACTGCTCAGCCTCCTGGGTTCCATCCTTAAACATTACTGGTCGCCAATCACGGTCAACAGGTAGCCCTTAACAGAGGTGCAGTCAGAGTATTCTAACGTTTCAGCCGACAGGGCGGTCCGAGTTCTGATAGGGGAGCTGATGGTATGTCTGGCGCACCACATCAGAGGCTAATACAATCATCCTGATCTAGGGCTTGGGAAAAGAGGATTGACTCCCTCTCTGTCCGGCTGATACTAAAAGTAGGCCACTCCGTCTGATTTACTTTTTTTTTAAACTTATAATGACCATCATATTATTAACACCGGTGGGTGGAGAGAAATATGGTTAAATATAAGCTTTCGTTTGGTTTGGTATCTTTGTTTGATGACATACCAACCTTTAGGGGTATATGTCAAATCAATCGTTGTAGAAACTAGGGGTATTATTTAACCCATAGCTGGGGGGATGAAGAGATTAATTTGTCACTACGCAACGGAGGCACTCATCCTCCTGATAGATATAAATGGACTGATATATGATCATAGATAAACTGAATAGATAGATAAACTGAGAGAGAGAGAGAGAGAGAGAGAGATGAGAGAGAGAGAGAGAGAGAGAGAGAGAGAGATCTCCTGATATATAAAAATTGATAATTATAATGATGAGATAGATAGATATAATAGATAGATAGATAGATAGATAGAAGGAGTTCTGGAGTACTGAAGAGTCTTTTTGTCACTTGGTCTTTAGTGAAGTCGATATTTACTACTGGCACGAAAAATTCATAAAAATGATGAAATGATATCTGGGGATAAAAACACTCTAATTTGTAAATAAATACACGCACAAAGACACACAAAGACACACAACACAGACAAACAAACCGAGACATATACACGCACAACACACACAGATGCAGAGACACACTCGGAGACTCACACACAGAGACACATAGAGACACACACAATACACACACAACACACACAATGCACATCTAGTCACACATAGACCTATTCACACACACACAATACACACAATACACATCTAGTCACACTTAGACACATTCACACACACACACACACAATACACACACAATGCACATTTAGTCACACATAGACATATTCACACACACACACACAATACACACACAACACACACAATGTACATATAGTCACACATAGACACATTCACACACACACACACACTATACACACACACACACAATGCACACATACACACACACAACACATACCCACACCATGCACACATATAGTCACACATAGACACATTCACACACACACACATATTACACACACAACACACAATAGACACACACACCCACACAAACATCACACACAGACACACACATATACACAACACACACACACAATATACACACACACATACACACAATACACATACAAGACACAAAATGAACATATAGTCACGCATAGACACATTCACACACACACAAAATACACACACATACACAATACACAACACACACAATGAACGTATAGTCACACATAGACACATTCACACACACACACACACAAAATAACACACACCACAATAAACACCAACACACACACACAAACACACAACACACAACACACACACACACAAACACACACTTAAAAACAATAGTAATAGAGAGCCCTAGGTCACATGTAAAGAAATCCTCTCCCAAACATTTCAGCTTAAAACTGAGAAGGAAGGTCTAATTCGCCCAGAAAGCAAATAAGACTGGCATCCGCAGGAGTGCCCTCCTCGCGAGGTGACCAAAATGCTTGGGATAAAAACTGCTTAGAAAAAACAAAAACAAATAAGTATATCCTTTACACTCTCAGCCTCAAGAAATTCATCAATTAACTTTTGGCTACCAAATTGTCCCCTCGGCTGTACCAACTTTTCTTGGTATTTTTTATCTGTAAGATGGGATATTTCAAAGTTTATTATCTATTCACCTCAGAACTCATTCTATTCAAATAAAGTCTTATCATTATAGTAATCGGAGTCATTCAAGTGACTCCCAGCTGCTTACTGTTGGATCGCAGCGGTGGAAGAGCCGCTGTGAGCGGTTAAGGTAGGCAAAGATTTACATGCGACATCGTTAACTATAGGAAATTCCCCAGCAGAGACGTAGCGAAGAATTAATTCAGAAAGAGCTCCTTATCTCAATACAACACTTTTCTCATAGATTGTAATCACATGACATTCTAAACCAATGAGAATATCACGTCCAACTCAGTCATGTGTCAGATGTTGTCAATAAAAACCTTCGTGATTTTCAATGGATTCTTCTAGATAAAATGCTAACGTTTAAATTTGATATATACTACATTACAACGTGAGTGGGCCACCTCCATTCATTTAGCAGGATGTCAAATACACAAGGTCAATTTCTTGAGAAGCGGTTAACAGATTGAAATTAGAGTCTTCCATTAATCTGAAATGAAATGGTATATATATATATATATATATTATATATATATATATATATATTATATATATATACTTAGATGGGTTACCAGGTAAGTTGGTACTAGGATGATTATATATATATATTATATATACATATATATAATTCTTCAGGTAAGATGATTCTTCAGGTCAAATGATTCTTTAGGTAAGTTGGTATTAGGATGATTATATATATATATATATATATATATATATATATATATATATATATAAACACGTTTTAATTCAGTGTTCCTTCCCCATAACCGATTGCCTAAACAAGGATAAAGAACCCAGTCTGCCCTACTATTTACCCATAGCTGGATGGAGAGTAGGTGGATGCATAATTTTCCCAAGGGTATTAGCGTCATGTAAAATGCAAACAGCCCCGTCCAGTTTGAACTAGTGTCGACTCGTCCATTTCCTACAGCTCTAACCATTACATCACGCACCTCCACCCAATTCCTTATGTAACGATTCCACGAGGGTTGCCAACCTGAAAATTATATTTTTTTAAAACTCAGTCTCACTAATTTATAGACTGAGCTCGTATTTATGTGTCTAGGCAAACCGCAGACATTACCATACCAGATTCATTTTCGATGGGTGTTCCTATCTTTTCCCTGATGTTTATGCGGTCACCTTGCTCTCCTTTACCCATACACATAATGTGCACTTTCGAGACTAGATTCTTGTTTATGCTTTTAATTTAATTCCAATAATCAGTTGGAGATGCCAGGCCAAATAATTGCGTTGTTTATTGACAGTTTTTATTATTGTTGGCCTTGATAGCTTTGTCTGTCAGCGAAATCTTTGTCGAAAAGAAATTTCCAACGAGACACTTTATATATATATATATATATATATAATATATAATATATATATATATATATAACATGTCATATACACACAACACACACACATATATATATTATATATATATATATATATTAAACAGGACATTATATATATATATATATATACTTGTCATATACAATATATATATAAAAGAGACATATATATATATATATATACATATATATATATATATATAAAAGAGACATATTATATTATATATATATATATGTGTGTGTGTGTGTGTGTGTGTGTGTGTGTGTGTGTATTATTATATATTGTTGTGTGTCTGAGGAAGAAATTTCTAAGTTATTCTCTCTCT
>CM042137.1:107120387-107170083 GCA_023376005.1 Doryteuthis pealeii | reverse complement strand
AAGATTTCTCGAGAGTCAGATCGTCTCTCTCGTCATATCGGGTCAAAAAGGCTCTTCATCATGTTTTATGAGTTTAATAAATGAAGGAAATTATCATAGGAAACTGGAAAAAGGAAGAGACAAAGATAAAAGGCGGGATTTTAAAAAATGGTATTTTAGAATATATATATAATATACTATTATATTTCACCAGGTTGGACAATAAATCAAAGGGAGAGATTACGCCACTTGTGAGAGCCTTAATTTTGAAAAAGTGATTAAGTATCATCGCACAATTCACGTTCCTGGCCAGTCCATTTGTAGTGAACTAAGAACTTAACCGAGAAAATAATTGCAGTTATTTACAAATATATAACCGCAAAATATGATCTTGCAACACACCCAGAGAATTAAATGGTATCCTGACGAAGGCAAAAAGCCTGAATCCTTAGGTAGAAGCCGACTAAACCTTTGTATAAACAGTTATATTTAATAAATAAAGCTCTTACATTTGTAATTGAGCACTTTATTTTCCTTATTATTTTCCTTATTTCATCTCGGAAAAATTACCAATATCTATCTATCTATCTATCTATCTATATATATATATATATATATATATATATATATATATATATATTGTTTGCATTTCACATAGTGCTTATGTCCTTAGAAAAGGTATCAATCCAACTGTTCTCCCTCCAGCTGTGTAAATAGACGGGCAGACTGGGCACTTTTTTTCCCGAAGAAAATGACACGTATTAGAGAACTTTTATTAAACTAATGCGCATAGAGAATAAAGCAACATGTATGCTCCTACATAGCTAAAGGAACATAATCTTCAGTATGTGTCGATGTTTCACTGGTGAATATAGGGTTATTTTGAGTTGATTAGTTTTATGGCATGTTTACGGTTTTTTGATGCCGAAGTGAGATTTTTCCTTTCATGTAATTGTATGTTTTCAAGTAATTAGTCCCATTCAATAATTATAACTATGATTTGTTTGCAAATCACTAAACAGTTTTTAGCATCTATTGGTCAATGTTTGTTTTTGTTTTGTTTTACGGCATATCAACCCTTTTCGGGTCATTTAAAAGGGCCGGCTTAGCTCAGTCGGTATAGCACTTGCCTAGGGATCGCAAGGTTCCTGGTTCGATACCGGCCCTCGCCAACTCAGCGTATGAATAGCAGAGGGGTCTGTGCTGTAAAGTAAAGCGCTGACGGTAATTGTGGCGCTCCACCTCAGACTCAAAAACAATCTCCTTGTCTAGCGCTAGTGAAAAGGGGATAGACTCCCTCGCTTTCTGGCTGATACCGACTTTAGGACACTCCGACGACTTTACCTTTTTTTAATGCCGAATCTAGTCATTTTCATAAACAAAGGACTCAGGCTGTTATTTAAATGGTTACCCAATTAAGTATTGAACAAATTCATCGCTGCTTAACTTTGGTGATCTAGCGTCTATGGATCAAATAGATATGTTTAAAAAATTGTTCTTATTAGATATGAATACTTGATACTATATTACTGTGTACAAATCATTTGAATTAAGAATATTCACTTGAAGCTAAAATCTTTTACAGTTGGTGTGACGGTATTCACCCTGGGTCGGTTGATCCGGCTCCATCCAACGAATTCACCGTATCCCGAATGAACGAAATTGTTAGTGAATTCATGAAAAGAGTAACAAGGGAATAGGAAATTCGTAAACGGTCTCCAAACCCGAATGAATACCCTGGTCAAGGGAAGAAAATTCCCTTGTTTGCCGCAGATTTTTTCACCGATGCAGTAACAAGTACGCCAAAAGCCGTTGATTTCTTAATGATGACAGAGACACCCTTTTGATTTCACCGCAGCCCCTTTGGCCGGGGTGTGACCCTTATACCATTGGGTGTCGTGACAATCTGCCTTGGGAAGACCTACCAGAAACTTGAGCTTTGGGCGGCATAACTTTTTAACTCTCCTTACTGGTTCTACCTCGTCGGCCATTTTCTTTCGTCGACCTAGTGGGCTTCTTGTAAATTGGTTGGTTCTCTTTGTTGGTTTCTTCGGGCTGTCATCATTTAAATTACTTAAGAAGACTTGGTTGTTTCTTAATAAAGCTTTTATTTCGAAAACCAGCCCATGCTTCATCCGCCCCGGTGAGACTGACCCACCAGAACCGACAGTAGCGTTCGCGTTCCTCAGAAATCAGATCGTATCTCACTAAATAAAACTTATTCTCAAGGTGCCCAATCGCGCGTCTTCAAGGGGTCAAGTAAAAGGTTGCTAACCGCCAGTAAAAGTTGGGTAACTTTCCACAGGACCCCGTTATTCTAATTCTAACGGACCCTATTACAAAATATTTTAACTACAGGTAAATTCATAATTTATAAGCTGTTCATAAATTATGTAACAAAATGCGAATTTCTGTGCGTGTTTCTGCACCTCTGCTAACATCAAAACGTTAATGTTAAATCGTGAATAAGCATGATCAACGTACAATGAAACAATTCACGGTTGAAACAAAAAAATTAAAAATAAAGGTAAAAATATCAAATGAATAAGTCAATAAATATAGTAAAATAGTCTATTTATAAAATTTTATATAAAATGACCCGGTAGAGAGAAATAGAGGTGAGAGGAAAAGAAAATAGTTAATAAGGGAGTGGGTAGGAAAAATGAGAGAAAAAGGGAGAATGTAAAGAGAAAGAGAGAGAGAGGGGGGGTGAAGACAAACAGCGTTGTCCATAAGCAGCAGATGCTGAACCGTCTGAAAGAGTTTTTCTTTCTTCGAAAGAAGATTTAAAATTGCCACAAATCTATCACCATATTTGAAGATGATTTTAAATCTTATGAAGTTGCAGACAAAAAGTTTATTCTACTGATACCAGTAATTTTAGATGTCTCGAGATTTTGATAAAGGCTGTAAAGATTACATTCCTTACTTGCCATGGTACCCCTATTTAACATTGGGGGACACGAGAGGTAATCGGGTTAGCTCAGTCGGTAGAGCGTTCGGTTAGAAACCACAAGGTTCCTAGTTCGATACCGGTTCTCGCCAACTCAGCGTATGAGTAGCACAGGGATCTGTGCGGTAAAGTAAGGAGCTGATGGTAGGTGTGGCGATCCACCTCAGATGCTAAAACAATCTCCTTGGTCTAGCACTATTAAAAGGGGATAGACTCCCTCGCTGATTGGCTGATACCGACTCTAGGCCGCCCCGACGACTTTACTTTTACTTTTATACTAGTAGGTGCTAGTTCCCGTTGCGATCAGCCTTATAAAAGCAGGAGCGCCAAATTCAAAAGTCTCTTTCACCCTCCAGCGTTTGCGTGTCCTTTTTCAGGACAGGAAACTTTTCCCTCAGCATTCCGTGTTCACGGCACACAAGAAGAGTAGGTATTATATTTACTCCTTTACCAGCAACCTAAAGACTTTATCTACTACAATACTATATGTCAATTAAGACATTTCCCTTTATACAACAATGTATTGTCATTAGCATTGCAGTCTCGGAAGACTATATAGTATTGTGTCCCTGAAGTTACCGCGCCTCTTGTGACTGTTAAGTCGGATGTTCGAAAAACATTCTCGGCCACTGATGTCGCATGTAAAGGGTGTCATTGAAGATGTTGATGTGCCGGTGCTTTGTTGCCGCCCTTTCTTCTGGACCTCTTGGCTTCATGGTGTTCCGCCAGGGTGGCTTCAGACATGAACAGTCCGCTACGGAAAGCCTGCCGCCCCCGAGGGCGGTCCTGAGCCAAATTTACCCAGCTGGAAAGTGTAATGCCAAAGCACCCGAGAGCGGAAGCAAATGTACGCCCACTTGCCCCCTATCACACAAACCATCTGAATAAGACAAACAAGACATGCTGGCTACTACTGGATGTTATAAGTGACGTGCTTCAGTGGAAACCAGCACACGGGCACGCTAATGCAGACCGTCCAGCAAAAACATACATTGACCAGAACTGCACGATGATGATGATGATTATGATGATGATGATGATGATGAGATGATGATGATGAGGAAAAGCCTCTTTGTACCTTCTGTTTGTTAGTATATCTTCTATTAACTTTGGTCTGGCAATGAAATATCCCTGTTATCACTTTCGTCGTGAATGTTTCTTATATTTACACCGTTCGAGGAAGCAATACTCAAACAACTATTATTCTACAACAAGGGGTTATTGCCTGACAAGCAGTATTTTCAGATCGATTGATTTATTTATTTTAACGGGGTTATTTCATTCCTATATGTTAGGGAATTGAGTGCATTGTACGTTTATGTCCAATTTTCGTATAGGTTCTTAGACATGCAGACAGACTCCCCCATAAAATAGTTTACGGTGAACTGGCAGATGGCACGCGAATGATAGTAGGACCTCAAATGTGGTTCATAGACCATGTTAAGACGACGTTGACGAAATGCACCATCACACCCTCAAGCGTGGAAGATCTGGCCTCCAACAGACAGGGTTGGTGGGACGCATGCCGCACAGGAGCTAAGCGGCTCAACATCGAGATTAAGAGGGTTGCAGAGCGGCGACGTTTTCGTCGTTATGAACCACCAAATGCAGATGGGAATTCCCCTTGCAATGTGTGGCGCCGCATCTGCAAGTCCAGAATTGGACTAACTAGCCACCAGAGGGTCCACAACTGTCGAAGACATGGACTGACATCGTCGTCTGCAATGGACTTCTAAAAGGAAGGATAGTTTCTTAAGTTTATTGCAAAAAGTACGTGATTTCAAATATTTTTTATTTAATACGAATAATTTGCAAACTGATCTAGTTGATCTATAGATGGGATCTTAACAGGTACTACCAGTCTAGGTCAGAGTGGGCTTTAGAGTAAGGCCAATGAAGGAGTAATCCACACATCCCAGAGCTCCAGAACTGTAGCCTTACCACTAGATATTTTATATTAGGATAATGGAGTTTATACGTAATTTTGTTTACTATCTATTATATTTGTACATATTAGATGCACAGGAATTATCAATAGTAAACAATGTTTAGTAAAAACTTTATTATCTTAAACAACCGCATTTTTGTAGATGGGCTATATCAAAGTCATGACAAGATTAGGCCTAGAAGCAAGGTAAGCTTTGACGTTTCAAATATACAAAGTGTGTCAAAAAGAGTATCGAGATTTTTTGTACTTTTTGACACACCTTGTATTCTGAAAAAAAAGAACGTTCCATTCATTCATCATTTCTATCTTGGTAAATACAGCTTTAAACTTGGTACTTTTTTGATGCACCTTGTATTCTGAAAAAATTAGCGTTTCATTCATTCTTCATTTCTATCTTGGTAAAAATATTCAATCTCGATACTTTTTTGACACACCTTGTATATTTCATGCAATTAACTCTCTGTAGTTTGTGTGGTTCATTTCAAGAGTATATGTGGTAGTTGAAAACTGGTTTTTCGCTTGAATCTTTTGTAAATATTTAATATCTTTCTGACATTTGCAAACTCCTTTAATATGAATGATGATAAAAGTTAAAACTAGTGTTAGAATGTAGACATTAAAACAGGTTTATACTATGCTATTTATCATTCCATCGTAACTTTAATTTATCTCTTCTTCTAACTTTTTAACGCTTTGCCAGTAGTAACAAATTGGCCTTGAGCAAGGTGTATTTGAATATGAAGTTGCAAACGTAGACCATCGGCGAATTTCAATGTGACAGGCACCAAGAGATTTTTCAAGCAGTTTTAAATCGTTTCTTTGGTGGACCTTTTTTTTGGGGGGGCGGGGGGGATTGTCAATACGTAATAGTAAATACATTACTCTTGATATTTATAATTTGATTCAAAATAAATATCGAACTCTACACAAATAAACAGTTAAGTAAGGTAATGCCATGACCAAAAATCTTTTAAAATAATTTTGAACACATTAAATCAATCAGTTTAATTTGAAATACTAACGGTTCTGTCTCTTTTTCATATCTTATTATAATGGAGATTGTGTGTTTTTCTGTCTGTAACCGAAACTATATTCCTACTCAAGTCACAATTCTCTTAGTTATTGACATCACATTCTCAATGATTTTATTTTTATCTAAACCTCAATTATTAATAAAATTGTCTTACATTATTAATACTGTTAACTATGTCTACATACTAACAACATGCAATTATATTTATATATACAACAAAATAGCGCTTTACAATGTGAACGGGAAGGCTAATTTGCATATTAATATTAAAAAATCGAATTTAATAATATGTGCTTAGTATTATTGATTTCTAACTGTCTGGTTTTATTTGAATGAATATAAGCAAAAATCTCTTCAATGAATCTTAAATGAAATCCATTAACAAGATAAAATAACTGTCATTTTATTCTTTACTTCCTTTATAACTAAATACTTAAATTAGAAAAATAACAATGAAAGACAAGAGTGATGGAAGAGTAAGTTTTCAGTTGTTCCATTTTTTATTATACAAATCTTTTATTATACTCCCTCTGTTTCAAATCTTTTTTTATCTGTATTCTTATTTAGTTTCATTAGCCTTTCTAATTTAATACAATGTTTTTACATTAAAACTTAAATACTTGCACCCGGAGGGTGCATATATTTGCTAGTCTAAGTAATATTCAGAATCCGCTACATACTAAAAAAAATTACAAACCAATGTTTTTTAAGTTTATTCTACATAAATGAATACCAACGATGTCCTGACAATAGTTTGCCAAACAAACCGAAACGTCATAACGTTGGCTCCTTCAATAAGATATCATCCTTTTGAACACCCTATTGTTTTTTCTACTTTTTTACATACTTACATACCGTCGAATTCATTTCCATTTTTCCTTATATATATATATATATATATTATATATATATATATATATATATAAAGAGAGAGAGAGAGAGAGAGAGAGGAGAGAGAGAAATAAAGAGAAAGAGAAAGAGATAAACATACTAGTGTAGATATCATTGTATAGTTATATTTACTGCAAACACTTCCTACGTATAAACATCTACACATACATACGTTTATCTCTATATTCCCATACATACATACATACGTGCATACATACGTACATACATACACTGCCTGTCTCTCAATCACACTTAGCCAAATTATAAGATACATGGTAAACATATATTCCTCTAAGTAGGCAATTAACCGCCTATAAGGACAAGCTTGTGTGTTTCTCAAGTGATAAATGTGAAATTGATGACGGCCAGTGTGTTGTGGGAAGGAAGGGGGAGGGGGATAGGTAGTAAAGGTGTAGACAGCAAGTTTGGCGCGAATACGCCCCTTTGTCATTTTAGTTCTTTCTTTCTTCCTTTCTGTCGTTCTTTCTTTCTCCTTAATCGCAGTCAAGTGAATACCTCATCCCTACCTCAAGCCTCTAAGCTGACGGGTTTCTTCTTGCCTTTACAAAAGAAAAGAAAAAACACAACAAATAAATACAAAATAAACAGAGAAAATCATGTAAAATGAAATGAATGGCTCTTAAGACTACGTATGTGTGTTTGTGTATTAGAAAGAAAGAAAGAAAGAAAGATAGAATGAATGAAGGAATGAATGAATGAATGAATGGTAGAAAGAAAAAGTGGGGATATGAAAAGAAGCATAAAAACTAACGAAAAGAAGACGAAAGAATCAATTAAAAGTAAAGCGATAAGAAAAAAGTGAGAATCAAACATGATTAAAAGAAAGAAAGAAAGAAAAGAAAGAAAGAAAGAAAAAGAATACTCGAATGAAAGAAAGTAAAGAAAAAGAAAAAGTAACGAAATGAAGAAAAGAAAAAATAAAGCGATAATAAAAAAGTGAGAATGAAAAATGATCACAAGAAAGAAAGAAAGAAAGAAAGAAAGAAAGAAAAAAAGAAAAAAAAGGAAAGAAGAAAGGAAGGAAGGAAAGAAAGAAAGAAAAAAAGAAAAAGTGGGATATGAAAAAAAAGTAAAGCGATAGTAAAAAAGTGAGAATGAAAAATAATTACAAGAAAGAAAGAAAGAAGAAGAAAAAAGAAAAAGAAAGAAAGAAGAAAGGAAGGAAGGAAGGAAAGAAAGAAATAAAAAGTGGGATATGAAAAAAAATTAAAGCGATAATAAAAAAGTGAGAATGAAAAATGATTACAAGAAAGAAAAAAGAAAGAAAAAAGAAAGAAAGGAAGGAATGAAGAAAGAAAGAAAGAAAGAAAAGTGGGATATGAAAAAAAAGCATAAAAACTAACGAAAAGAAGACGAAAGAATCAATTGAATGTAAAGCGATAATTTTAAAAAAAGTGAGAATGAAAAATGATTAAAAGAAAGAAAGAAAGAAAGAAAAAAAAATACTCGAATGAAAGAAAGTAAAAGAAAAAGAAAAAGTAACGAAATGAAGAAAAGAAAAAATATTAGGAAGGAAGGTAGGAAGAAAAAAAGAAAGGAAGATAGACAAAGTACACAGAGAAATACAAAAATACAGAAAAAAGAAAGAACGAAAGAAAGAATGAAAGGAAGAGAGAGAGAGAGAGAGAGAGAGAGAGAGAGAGAGAGAGAGAGAGAGATAACGCAAATAAAGAAAAAGTAAATAAGAGAAAAAGAAAGAATCACATATGAAGGAAGAGAAAAAGAAAGAACAATGTTGATATAAGAAAGAAAGAAAGAAAGAAAGAACGCAGAGGGTAATACAATAATACAAAAGAAAGAAAGAAAGAAAGAAAGAAAGAAAGAAAGAAAGAAAGAAGGAGAGAGAAAGAATACAATAATGAACGAAAGAAAACATGTATATGTACATGTGAATATGTATATACTTATAAGTTTATGTATATGTGTTTGTCTCTTTCTTAGTTTAACGGCATATCAAACTTCGTGGGTTATTTAATGCCAAATCCATCCTTGTAGCTGAACAGTAATGGTACTATTTAACCCATAGTTGTGGGATATATTTCCCAAGAATATTAGTCCGAAATTGAAAGTAATAGCGTGACTGGAGCTCGAACTCGCTTTTAACTATGTTGCAGTCCAGCACGTTAGCCACAACGCCAAGGTGACTTATCCTTGTATATGTGTGTAAATATGTGTGATTCTATATGTGTGTGCATACGTGGATATGCGTATGCGTGTGTGTGTATGTGCATATGTGTACATATGTGTGAATATTTGTATACGTTGTATCTGTGTATGCGTGTATTAATGTACCAAGGTATATTTGCCTGCGGTTATGTGTATGTTTGTATGTGCGTGTATGTATATGTGCGCATGTGTATATAGTGGATGAGTGTATATACGACTGTATATATATATATATATATATATTATATAAACTTTATTATCTGCTCTATTTAAGTATCAAGCACTTTTACATTTTAACTTTAGACAATCCTAGATGTTTATATATATATATATATATATATATATATATATATATTATAAACACAAGCACGCACACACACACACACTTACACACACACTTACACACACAAACACACACATAAACAAGCACCCCCAACCACACACACACAGAGAATTTGGAAGACCCGAGACAGAACAAATTGAGCAACTGGTAGGACCACTTCAGTTCGAGTATTCTTCTGATGATGGGATTTTTCATCCCGAAATATTAAGAATAAAGTGACAGGTTAACAAACAACATCATAGTTACCTCCTTTTTTTCTTTACACTTGCATTGTGACAGCCTTCAAAACCAACCAACAAACCAATACACAATGCTCAAGCAAATTACAAAACCATTTTATATATATATATATATATATATATATATATATATATATATATATATATATATATAGAGAGAGAGAGAGAGAGAGAGAGAGAGAGAGAGAAACAAAGGATGTTTACAATTCCATGGGCTCATCAGGAGAGAATGTGCAAACCGTTTCGGGGCCTTTCTCTCTACGGTTTTATATAGCAACACCGGGCGCTTCTCACTGATGATGTGAGGACCCAAATAATATCATGTATCGACCGCACGTGGGTCGGTCATCAACAAAAATAAGACGGGAAGAAATGACCGTTAGAAAAAACAGAACGCTTCTAGTCAAAAGTTGGAATTATTCAAAAGAAAAAATGTGCTGTCAGTATTAAAAATAAAATGAATTTTATTTAAAAATAAAATGAATTTTATTTTCAATTTTTAAAAAATCAGAAGCATTATAGTAAATAAGACTCAAAAGAGCCTGATGTATAGTTATATAAAAAAAGTGTATAATTATATAAAAAGTGTAAAATAAAATATAAAAATTGTTCATAATACAATCCAACTTTTCAAAGTATTTGATAAGTCACAAAAGAAGGGACGAAAAATGTATTATCCATTTGTTGAGATAAAAAAACATCTTCTGGTCAAATCATCTTCAATTGCTTTTTTTTTATATATACATACAAGGTGTTTCAAATAAGTATCGGATTTTTTTTACTTTTTACCGCACCTTGTATTCTAAAAAATAATAACGTTCCATTAATTCTTCATTTCTATCTTGGTAAATACAGCTTTATACTTGGTACTTTTTGACGCACCTTGTATTCTGAAAAAGAAATAATGAATAGAACGTTATTTTTTTTCAGAATACAAGGTGTGTCAAAAAGTATAAAAATTTCGATACTTTTTTGACACACCTTGCATGTCCCTGTGGTGAAGGTACCTGGCTAATGAGTTTTTTTTTAATTGGTGGTTTATTAGTGGTTTATTTTAAGTTAGATGTGAGTGACCATTGGCTGATATATTTGTTTACATGGGTGTTAGTAACGCCTACTTTTTATTACCAGGCCTTGTAATTAAGTTTCATATTAAGTCCAAATGGACTATAGCTTTTTAATTTGTTTATGTTTTTGTCTGACAGTTTTTCAATTACTGATTTTATGTTTATGTCTTTTTCAATTCTTTAAGGTGAGTCAAACGTTTTGCAATATTTTGCTATGTGCTAATTTGCGGTGCGTATATCACATGACCGAAGCAGTTGAAACTGCAGGGAAAAGTACCCGCTGTGGTAGGTATTATCGTGGTATTCGGTGCGCTGACACGTTGGGTATTGCTTCACTTTGCGTGTGAGTTGAAAGCCGCACAGATGAACGTCAAACGTAGTCTAATTCGGCAACTTATGAGGTATGTCAGAAAAGTCCCAGGACCGGTGTCACAAAAAATTATTTCAAATTCAAACTAAAAACTACAAGTTATCCCCTTCAAAGTAATTCCCTTGGAATCTAATGCACTTTCTCACCCTTCTCTGCCATGCTTGCAAGCACTCCTGGAAGGATTTTTCAGGGATTCTACGTAGCTCTGTCGTGCACATCCTCAAAACGGGTTCCCTTGATGACCTGATGACCTTGGGGAAGAGGAAAACATTCCATGGAGCCAGGTCGGGTGGGTAGAATGGTTGCTCCAGCATTGGTATGTTTTCCTGGGCCATGAACTCACGATACTCAGGGCGCGTTGTCATGGTGAAGCACCATGAAGTGTTTTGTCACTGGAAATAATGATGGGTATGTTCTTACTAAATAAATTCAAAGCTTGCTACGTTTAAAACCTGTTTTGATTTTATATTTTCAGAATTGCGACGTTACTTTCTGAACAGGACATTTAACTAAAAAATCTTCAGATTCATGAGTATGGTATTTTCACCAACGACAGCTATGGTGACGACGCGATCTCCTAGTGGATGTCTCAAACATATAGCAAGGTGCGTCAATAATCTTGTTTATGTTCTTCAGTTACTGAGAATGTGAACATACATGGAAATGAATGACGAACAAAATATTAGGGATAGTCTTTCTAAAAGGAATCAGCTCTTCTGAGATCTTTGAATGGATATTTCTCTCCTAGATGGAATATGGTCCACGCAACGGCGTTTCTCTCCTTCCTGTCCCCCGCCACCAAGAGACCGAATCGGAAGGCCTAGATACTTTTGGGCGGGGGTTTCACGGGACAGTAAGCCAGCTCTTCTGCGTGCATTGGCGTGTAGACTGACCAGCTCTAGCGATCACTAAGGTGACTGATGGACAATTTACTTATCAAGACTTTAAAATGACACTGTTCATTTTAACGGTTTTTACTGGTTTGTTTTCTTAGAATTTTTACAACGTTCGTTTGTTCAATTTTATAAGTTTTATGCACAAAGGTTTGAAATGGTCTCTCTGATCGTTTTCCAAGATGTGTGTGTGTGTGTGTGTGTGTGTGTGTGTGTGTGTGTGCGTGTGCGTGTGTGTGTGTGTGTGTGTGGTGTATGTGTGTGTATATGTGTGTGTGGGTATGTGAGTGTATGTATCTGTGTGTATGTGTGTGTGTATGTGTGTGTGTGCGTGTGTGGGTATGTGTGTGCCTGCGTGTGTGCGTGTGTGTGTAGGTGGCGTGTGTGCGTGTGTGTGTTGTGTGTGTGTGTTTGTGTGTGTGTGTGTTTGTGTGTGTGTCTGCGTGCGTGTGTGTGTGTGTATGTGTGTGTGTAGGTGACCTGTGTTTGTGTGAGTGTGTTTGCTTAAAATTTAATGTTTTCATTGATATAATTTGACAAAGAATAAATTATGGAAGAAAATAAAACATACATTTTGTTTTACGGATCAAGTCATTTCGATGTTTTGTATGTTGTGATTTCTTCTATTTTTCTATGACTAAAAACAATTTTTTTTTCTGTTGGATCAATTATTTCTAAGACATATTAACCCTCTGGCATTGTGTTTTCTTTTTCACTTTCAAACCACAGGGAACTACTGTTAATGGAATTAACCAAATAATGGGAGGATGAATTATTTGGGCATCTATACTGCTCTGATGCGAAGCGCGTGGTGTAATCGTTAAAGTCTTGGGAAATGGACTCGTCGCCCCGAGTTCAAATCCTGGACGTGGTAATTGCATTTCACTTAGCGCTAATACCCTTGGGAAAGGTATGAATCCAACTCGCCCTCTAGCTATGGGTAAATAGTAGGGCAGACTGGGCTCATTAAGCATGGTTAGGCAACCGGTCTAGGAGATGGAAAACTGAAGTCAAACCTGATAAACTCCGCTTAATAAATTGACCTTGTGTCGCATCCTGCTCGTGCGGAGCGGTTGGTAAATATATATATACTGCTCTGATGGAGGGCATACGGGCACTTTGATTTATCTGTGGCGTTACTTTCGTATTTGCCTGGAGAGTTGTCTGCCCGTTTGGTTTCGCTGGTTCCCGCTAGAGGCCTTTGATTATTTAAGTGGCTGATTTGAACGTCTCTTCCTCTTTTCCGGTTGCTCGACCTACGAGACACATGGGTTAGACACGGTCTACCCCTTCTCGTTGGGGCTTCGCCCCCTCTTACATTACTGTAAGTTATTCGTACAGCATGGACTATTCCTTGTCTCATGTCTGTCGTTTTTATGTTTATCCTTTCACATGTAACTTTGTATTAATTATGTATGTATGTATGCTCATGTTATGTATGTATGTATGCTCTATGTATTATGTACCCTGTTTATCCATGTGCTGTACCATATTAAATGTTTTGTCTATCAACCCTTGTCAGAGTTTTACATTCAAGTATATATCACTTTTAATCTTACATATCCAACGTTTTTAAAGGATTTTTTCTTCTTCTGATATTCTGTTTACTATTTACCCATAGATGGCACTGAGAAGAGATGTATTCATTCCTTTTCCAAAGGCATTAGCGCGGGGTGAAACATTAACAGCCTTATCCAGGATTTGAAAACTGGTCGCTGTTTTCATTTCTGAAGACGATAACCGTTACACAGCATGCTTAATAACGCTCTATAAACATGTCTTCTCAACAAGAAAATATTGAAGTAAAGTTTTATCATTGGAAATAATAACGGGCATATTTTTGCCAAATAAATCCAAAACACGTCTTGATTTCATATTCAAAATTGCGACGTTACTTTCCGAACAATCTTATACGTCATAAACTACTCTTACCAAGTAGAATGAAATGTGTGTGTGTGTGTGTGTGTGTGTGTGTGTGTGTGTGTGTGTGTGTGTGTGTGTGTGTGTTTTGTAGATTTATGTCTGCTCTAATTCAGACAACCTAATTCAGCAGGAAAAAAAATGAAACTATGTTAAATTATTTTGAAACGTCAACAGCAAACCGTAATTATAGTTTATGACCAAGGGAAAAAACTAGCGCTATATACTAATGTAAAAAAAAAATGACTTCAAAACAACTCATCTTTCCAATAGACAGCATATTTACAACACGGTTTTGTATTTACAGATTTTTAAATTAAGAATTGCATGTTTTCCTCTCTTACATGAATAGATTCTATCTTATATGTAAGCTTAGAAAATCGGTGTAATATATATATATATATATATATATATATATATATATATATATATATATATAATAATAATATATAATATATATATATATATATATATATATATATATATAATATATAATATATATATATATATATATATATATATATATATATATATATATATAAATAATAAAATTCGAAGGCAATACAATGCGTAAAAAATAAAGACAAAAAGATGTTTATATGTCTAATCGATTTCATATATATATATATATATATATATATATATATATATATATATATATATATATATATATATATATATATATATATATATATATATATATATATATATATATATATATATATATATATATATATATATATATATATATATATATATATATATATATATATATATATATATATATATATATATATATATATATATATATATATATATATAATATATATATATATATATATATATATATATATATATATATATATATTATATATATATATATATATATTATATATATATATATATATATATATATATATATATATATATAGAGAGAGAGAGAGAGAGAGAGATAGTAATGAGATTATTTTATGTTTTGACACTGCTTGTATTCTGAGAAAAAAAACGTCAATTCATGCCTCATTTCTAGATAAATACAGCTTTAAACTTGGTACTTTTTGACACTCCTTATATTCTGAAAAAATTAATGAATGGAACTTTTTTTTTCAGAATACAGGGTGTGTAAAAAGTACAAAAAATTTTAAGCGAAAAATTTTAAGCAAAAAAAAGTAAAAGATAATTTTTTGACACACCTTATATGTATATATATTATTTGGCTGTGTTTGTTTGTGTTTATCTATTTCTACATCTATATCTATCTATCTATCTTTCTATCTATCAATATATAATATATATATATATATATATATATATATATATATATATATATAATATATAGAGAGAGAGAGAGAGAGAGAGAGAGAGAGAGAGTGGGGTAGATGATCCACTAGGAATTTTGGAAGAAACTGAAATTTGATCGTAGTAACGTATGGTATATGCACAAACCATTATGTACCCACTTATTTCTGGTTATATATTTCATGACGAGTAGGGACATCATATCTAATATTCTATTGTCTTGTGTATCATGCGAGATATCCGTGGTTATATCTACCATTTTAAATCTTCTTACTGTTTACTCACTTTTTCTGTTGTCTGGAGTAGCTATCTTCATGGCTTCTTCTGTTTCGTGTGTAGCTTTTATCTTTCTTGTACGTTGCTTGGTTGGTATTCCTTCTTTCTGGCTGTTCTGTCTCTTAGTCTGGTTCTGGCTTCTTTTGTTCTGGGCGGTTTCTGCTAACTTCTCTCTATGGACTTTGGTTATTAAGATATGCTGTAGTTTTTAGAGACAAATTCAAGGCATATACTTTTGTGAATTCACATTTTATTAAATCTTAAAAACTTAGGCCTTAAACCTTAGGGCTTTTAGCCGCACGCAAGAGCATTGCTAGATACATCCATAGATTATGAATTCCAGCAATCGACTGGCTAACTAAGCCTTATATTTCCAGCGTTTACGTAACAGCAGGAAGTCGTGTGAGATTAAGGTCATTGAATGCCACCCAATCTAACGGTTCAGATTTGAATTCAACAACACCTGGATTCAAGTCAGTTTAACACACTAACCGTCTGAAAATGACGGTACGCCCATTAATATATAACAAAACCAGAAGCTGTCATTGAAAATGAGATGTATAAAATCATCTGGAACTTTGAGATAAAAACGGTGTTGGTGTTTTTGGATATAAGGCGTGTGTCAAATGACCACTTCTACTTATAGACTCGCCGATGAACATGTGACCAACCTATTGACCAACCACTGGCAGTATTCTGCTGCTGATATTATTATTTATACTGTTCTGGTCATACCTAAGCATTACTACTTGGATCTTCTTGGACGACGGACCATAGGATTATATCGCTGGACCTTTTTGACACTACGTAGGATTCCAAAACTTAGGACTTATTCACTTACCAAAGAATTCTATATCACAGGACTTACTTACTTATTTACTTTAAGTTCTTTACAACTGGCCAAGGATGGCGGCCAGATACTTAACAAACGGATCATCAATTCTCAGTCAGATGAACAGGTCTTGTGTTAATTAATTAGAACAGCAGGGGTACTATTTAACATATATCTGGAAGGTGAGAGAGTTCATACGTTTCTTATGTATATTAGCCGAATGTAAATGTCATAGCACGACTGGAGTTCGAACTCACTTACTATAATGTCGCAGTCCAGCATGTTAGCCACTACGTCATGGGAACTCCCTCATCGTGCTTTATTTAATGCCAAAGCTATCCTTTCAGAAGAACAGCTCTGGTACAATTTAACCGATAACTTAGAAGCCGTATAAGGAGATTTTAAACCTTTCCCAAGGGTATTAGTCCGAAATAAACGTCATGGTGGAACTGGTGTTCGAACTCGCTTACTGCGATGTCGATATCCAGAACGTTAGCCACTAGGCCACGGGAAATCTCTCTCTCTCTCTCTCTCTCTCTCTCTCTCTCTCTCTCTCTCTCTCTCTCTCTCTCTCTCTCTCTCTCTCTCTCTCTCTCTCTCTCCAAGAACCAACAAGAAGTAAAACCAGCCCTTAACAAGAAGCTCACTAGATCGTCTGAAGACCGTCGGGGCCGAGTTTGACGAAGTAAGCAGAAGTTAACAATATGACCCATCATCTCTCTCTCTCTCTCTCTCTCTCTCTCTCTCTCTCTCTCTCTCTCTCTCGTGGTTTATTTAATACCAAAGCCATCCTTGTAAAAGAACAGTAGTCGTTCTATCTAACCCAAAGCTAGGGGAACAAGTGTGTCCTAACCATTCCTCAAGGATGTTGATCCGAAACTGAACGTCATAGTGCGACTGGAGTTTGAATTCGCTTACTACAATGTCACAGTGTAGCATGTTTGCCACTACTCCACGAAATTGAGCAGAAATTAAACATTTATTTAAAACAATGTTTAATGGAAATACGTGGTGTAATAGTTACTGTCGTAGGAAATAGACACGACAAACCGAGTTCAAATCCTGAACGAGGCTAATAGCGCTAATACCCTTGGGAAAGTTGTGAATCCGACTATTTTCCCTCCAGCTATGGGTAAATAGTAGGACAGACTGGGCTCTTTAAACTAGGTTAGGCAACCAGTCTTGTAGAAGGAAATCACTGAATTCAACCCTGTTAGACTCCACTTAAGAAATTGACCTTGGGTCACATCATACTTGTGCGGAGGAGTTGGTATATATATATACCAAAGAATTAAAATTATGGGTATTTCATTTTTAATGATGCACCCCTGACCCTGTTATGAGAGAATACCTCCCTCCGAAACTGTTGACTTTTTTGTGATATAAGGTCTGTGCTAGATCGCCGCTCATACTTATAGACTTGGCGAGATCATGTGATTTATTTCTTGGCCAATCACTGGCAGTTCTCTGAAGCTGATACAATACTTAACCCACCCTACTGGTCATAATTACTGCAGCGTTCTTTGATTACGGACATAGGATTAAATCACTGGACCTTTACCAATACGCAGGATAGGACTTATACGATTACCAAAGGATCACCAAAGGATCCCATAACATAGGACTTTCTTTAAGCCCTGTTTCAACTGGCCAAGGATAGCCCTTAAAAACCTTATGGAAACTCGACACAAAACTTGATGCTCGCCATATACAACTTATTTTAAGGATCCCATTTTAAACAAACAAAAAATGATATTTAAAAGAAAGGAAATTAAACTGAGCCTTACATACTGCGTAATACAAATGATACCTAAAATATCCCTGTGGACAGGAAGTAGAGCTCGTCTCGTAGATATAAAATTTGCGATATTCTTGGCATATGAATGTCAGCTTGGCAAGGTTCTTGTGAATTTTATTACCTTCTTTTCTTGTAAAGGAAACTGTTCAATTGCCGACGTCGGCGACACTTGTAAATAAGCTGTCAGTTTGTTGCCAATATCATCAGACAAGCACTTAATCAATAGATACAAAGGACATAAATACTGATTTGCCTTAAGATGAACGCCGTTTATTATTATGGGACTAATAATAATAAAGAAACGAAAATGAGAAGATAAAAACTTAAGAAGAATTCGTGACTGGACGGCTGCACGGCTGCACGGGGCGCTTGCGATTAAAGCTTGATGGTAAAGTGTAGGCCAGCAGACTGAAAGGTCTTTCGGTCTAGCGCATCCGCCTAGGATACTCAATTTTTTTTTATAAATACATTTTTCTATTTAACCCAACCTAACAGGTACTACCGCTTCAGGTCAGAGTGGGGCTAGGAGCAATGGTAATAAAGGGGCGTTCCACATTCCCCACAACTCCAGAACTGGAACCTCACCATCAGATAGAATTTAACGTCATTCCCAGGACAGGAAGACCCCCAGCCACAGCCTTCTAACACCCATATGATAAAAAGGATTGGGGCTTGCCATAAGGGCAATAGGGTTGAGGCAATCATATAGGTGCTAAGGCTTGACGTGACCAGCCAATTGATCGGAGTGGGCTTCTCCGACCGCCCGTCTAGCCTAAGTAAAAGCCTAAGTAGAGTGTTGCATGTCATGGACTGCTGAGCCTCCTGGGTTCCATCCTTAAGCATTACTAGTCGCCAATCACGGTCAACAGGTAGCCCCATTGGGGGAGTATTAACCCTCAACAGAGGTGCAGTCGGAGTATTCTAACGTTTCAGCCGACAGGGCGGTGTGAGTTCTGATAGCGCTCCGAGTTCTGATAGCGGCCTTCACCAACTCGATGCATGAGCAGCACAGCTTGGATCTGTGTGGTAAACTGGGAAGCTGATGGTAGGTCCGGCGCACCACATAAGAGGCTAATACAATCATCCTGATCTAGGGCTTGGGAAAAGAGGATTGACTCCCTCTCTGTCTGGCTGATACCAAAAGTAGGCCACTCCGTTGAATTTACTTTTTTTTTTACTTATAATGACCATCATATTATTAACACCGGTGGGTGGAGAGAAATATGGTTAAATATAAGCTTTCGTTTGGTTTGGTATCTTTGTTTGATGGCATATCAACCTTTATGGGTATATGTCAAAGGCATTGTTGTAGGAACTAGGGGTATTATTTAACCCATAGCTGAGGGGATGAGGAGATTAATTTGTCACTATGCAACGGAGGCACTCATCCCCCAGATAGATATAAATGGACTGATATATGAACATAGATAAACTGAATAGATAGATAGACAGAGAGAGAGAGAGGGGGGGCATAATGAACCTGATAATATAAATAGATTGATAATTATAATGATGAGATAGATAGATAGATAGATAGATAAAAGGAGTTCTGGAGTACTGAAGAGTCTTGTTGTCTCTTGGTCTTTAGTGAAGTCGATATTTACTACTGGCACGAAAAACTCATAAAAATGATAAAATGATATCTGGGAATAAAAACACCCTAATTTGTAAATAAATACACGCACAATACTCACAGAGGCACACAACACACACAACACAGACAAACAAACCGAGACATATACACGCACAACACACACAGATACAGAGACACACTCAGAGACTCACACACAGAGACACATAGAGACACACACAATACACACACAACACACACAATGCACATCTAGTCACACATAGACACATTCACACACACACAATACACACAATACACACACAATACACACACAATACGGAATGCACATCTAGTCACACATAGACATATTCACACACACACACACACACACACATACACACACACACAATACACACACAACACATACAATGCACATATAGTCACACATAGACATATTCACACACACACAGGCACACGCACACACACACACGCACAATACACACACAACACACACAATGCATATAGTCACACATAGACACATTCCACACACCACACTCACACACACACTATACACACACACAATGCATATAGAGTCACACATAGACACATTCACATACACACAACACAATACACACCGAACACACACAATGCACATATAGTCATACATAGACACGTTCACACACACACACAATACACACACAACACACACAATGCACATATAGTCACCCATAGACATATTCATACACATACACACAACACACACAATACACATATAGTCACACATAGACACAATACACACACACACAAACAATACACACACACACAATACACACACAATATACACACAACACACACAATGCACATATAGTCACACATAGACACAATACACACACACACACAATACACACACACACAATACACACACACACACAATGCACATATAGTCACACATAGACACAATACACACACACACACATACAATACACACAACACACACAATACACACACAACACACACAATACCAATAAAGGAACCCATAAACTTCTTTTACAAAACATAAAGCGTCTTTTATTATGTGGAGATTAATAAAAAAATTAAAGCAAAAAAAAATAAATAAATATAACAAACTCCCATGAGCCTTCACCGGATGAACCCTCCATGCACGTGCGGGAAAAAGGACCCACTTCCGACCCCAAAAAGAATCTCTCGGCCATTCGAGTTTAGGCCTTAACTGTGTCTAGTCACTACAACTGGCCAGGGAGATATTTCCTTGTCACGTGGTGGCTATAACCTGTGAATAAAGTCTAAATCATAAAACCCCCTTTTATCTTTGTCTCTTCCTTTTCCGTTCCTTGAATTCCTTCATTTTTAAACCTAAAACAGTAAACCTTTTGCCATCCCATAATTACATAAGTAGCGAAAGTTTTATTAAAGACGTTAGATTAGTTGGTTAGTTTTACATTTACAAAATCGGCCCGTTTTAGAGACACACGCAGCCACACACACAGAGATACACATTACACACAATGCACACACAACATACACAATGCACATATAGTCAAACACAGACATATTCACACACACACACACACACACACACACAACACAATACACACACTTAAAAACAATCTTAATAGAGAACCCTATGTGTCACATGTAAAGAAATCCTCTCCCAAACATTTCAGCTTAAAACTGAGAAGGAAGGTCTAATTCGCCCAGAAAGCAAATAAGACTGGCATCCGCAGGAGTGCCCTCCTCGTGAGGTGACCAAAATGCTTGGGATAAAAACTGCTTAGAAAAAACAAAAACAAATAAGTATATCCTTTACACTCTCAGCCTCAAGAAATTCATCAATTAACTTTTGGCTACCAAATTGTCCCCTCGGCTGTACCAAATTTTCTTGGTATTTTTTATCTGTAAGATGGGATATTTCAAAGTTCATGATCTATTCACCTCAAAACTCATTCTATTCAAATAAAGTCTTATCATTATAGTAATCGAAGTAATTCAAGTGACTGCCAGCTGCTTACCGTTGGATCGCAGCGGTGGAAGAGCCGCTGTGAGCGGTTAGGGTAGGCAAATATTTAAATGCAACATCATCAACTATAGGAAATTCCCCAGCAGAGACGTGGAGAAGAATTAATTCAGAAAGAGCTCCTTATCTCAATACAACACTTTTCTCATAGATTGTAATCACGTGACATTCTAAACCAATGAGAATATCACGTCCAAGTCAGTCAGGTGTCAGATGTTGTCAATAAAAACCTTCGTGATTTTCAATAGATTCTTCTAGATAAAATGCTAACGTTTAAATTTGATATATACATTACAACGTGAGTGGGCCACCTCCATTCATTTAGCAGGATGTGACACAGGTCAATTTCTTGAGAAGCGGTTTAACAGATTGAAATTAGAGTCTTCCATTAAATCTGAAAATGAATGGTATATATATATATATATATATATAATATATATATAATATATATATATATACCTTAGATGGGTTACCAGGTAAGTTGGTACTAGGATGATTATATAATATATATAATATATATATTATATATATATTATATATATATATATATAATTCTTCGGTAAGATGATTCTTCAGGTCAAATGATTCTTTAGGTAAGTTGGTATTAGGATGATTATATATATATATATATATATATATTATATATATATATATATTAACACGTTTTAATTCAGTGTTCCTCCCATAAACCGATTGCCTAAAACAAGGATAAAGATCCCAGTCTGCCCTACTATTTACCCATAGCTGGATGGAGAGTAGGTGGATGCATAATTTTCCCAAGGGTATTAGCCTCATATAAAATGCAAACAGTCTCGTCCAGGATATGAACTAGCGTCGACGAGTCCATTTCCTACGGCTCTAACCATTACATCCCGCACCTCCGCCCAATTCATTATGTAACGATTCCATGAGGGTTGCCAACCTTAAAATTATATTTTTTTAAAACTCACTCTCACTAATTTATAGACTGAGCTCGTATTTATGTGTCTAGGCAAACCACAGACATTACCATACCAGATTCATTTTCGATGGGTGTTCCTATCTTTTCCCTGATGTTTATGCGGTCACCTTGCTCTCCTTTACCCATACACATAATGTGCACTTTCGAGACTAGATTCTTGTTTATGCTTTTAATTTAATTCCAATAATCAGTTGGAGATGCCAGGCCAAATAATTGCGTTGTTTATTGACAGTTTTATTATTGTTGGCCTTGATAGCTTTGTCTGTCAGCGAAATCTTTGTCGAAAGAAATTTCCAAACGAGACCACGTTATATATATATATATATATATATATATATATATATATATTATATATATATATATAATGTCATATACAATATTATATATAACAGACATTATATTATATGTATATACTTGTCATATACATATATTATATAAAGAGATATATATATATATATATATATAAAAGAGACTATATATATATATATATGTGTGTGTGTGGTGTGTGTGTGTGTGTGTGTATTATTTATATTGATGTGTGGTCTGAGGAAGAAATTTCTAAGTTTATAAGTAGGACAACATTATATAAATATATATGCGATCGTATATGAGTCTCTTGTCCCTCCCTCTCTCTCTCAATCACTTCTCCTCTCTCTCTCTCTTCTCTCTTCTCTCCTATATATATAATATATATATATATAATATATTAATATATTCATGTTTGCGTCTGTGTGTTTGTTCGTTGTTCTGTATGTTGTTGGCCTATACATTTTACACAATTACGGTATATATGAACGTATGAAAGTACTATTTAATTAGTTCTTTTTGGATATCTGATTAGAATCCGTTTATTAGTATACCAAAATGTTCATATTTTTTACTTTCTTACTTAGAATGCGGTAAATGATATATAGTAAAAGATAAATGGTTAAGCTACTTTAAACAAAATTCAAATATTAGTCGCTTTAGGCAAAATAAATCTAAGCAATGGAAACTTTGAAAAAATATAGGTACAAGAAAATAATACATCGCTCATTATATATATATTTACCAACCCCTCCGCACGAGTAGGATGTGACACAATGTCAATTTCTTAAGCGAAGTTCAACAGGTTGAATTCGAGTTGTTCCTTCTCCTAGACCGGTTGCCTCAACAAGGTTAAAGAGCCCAGCCTGCCCTACTATTTATCCATAGCTGGAGGGAAGTAGGATCCATACCTTTCTCAAGGGTATAGCGCTAAGTGAAATGCAGTTACCACATCCAAGATTTTGAACCCAGGGCGACGAGTCATTTCCCCTGACTTTAACCATACACCACGCGCCCTCAATCTATAAGAATTATATAAAGAATGGACTCTTTCGTCGATTTTGACGCCTGAGGGTTTTATCTATTGAATATCCACGCAGTGGTTTTGTTTAATAGTGGTGAAGGCTTGTGTTGGACCAATCCGCACTTTTTGCACAGTCAAAGGGCAAACGAATTGGGTGCACAATGAATGCACCACGCCAATCAACGGACTGACCTCAGGTTTTTCGAATTTAAAGTTTTCCTTCTCCTTAGACTGGTTACCTATCCAAGGTTAAAAATCCCAGTCTGCCTACTATTTTACCATAGCTGGAGGGATAAATATGGATTCATACCTTTCTGAAGAGTATTAGCGCTTGTGAAATGCAAACAACCTTGTCTAGGATTTGAACTCGCATCGACGGGTCCATTTCCTACGACTCTAACCATTATGCCACGGGCCCCCATATAAGAATACTAATACAATAAGTGGTCGGTTTAGCTCAATCAGTAGAGCATCAGCCAAAGAATCTCTAGGTTTCCGGTTCGATACCAGTCCCCACCAACTATGGGTATTACAGCTTGGGTAATCTGATCTGTACGGTAAAGTGTGGCGCTAAATCTCCCTTGTCTAGCGCTAGCAAAAAGAGGATAGATTCCCTTGCTGTCTGCCTGATGCCGACAATCGGCCACTCAGCCAACATTACAACAACGTTACAAGATATTAAAGAAATGTACAAATACACTGTTACTAGCATCGCAAACGTGTACAAAATAACGATAGAATGGATTGATACAAATACCCATGAGCGCCCCTCTACAGGACACTTACCTTTTATATTTAATATTTTATTTTTTTAAATTGTTAAGTGTGTACTTATTTATGGATGATGCAGTAATACCTAATAATATCTGTTATGATGTTCCACTTGAAATAACATATTATTATCTTTAATAGAGAAGAACATTAACTTTTTATTAAAATATTCTAAGAGATTTACTTATTTATGGTAATAATGTGATATTTAATAATAGGGTAATCCATGTCAAATCCCCCCCAATAAAAAATAAAATTGTCACCCATTCAATTAAAAATTATTTCCAGGTGTGGAATATGTTAACGTTAGACAATCCCCAAATTTTGAGCTTCCAATCAAAAATTGGCGGAGTCATGTCGACTTTTAGCTCTCCAAATTTGGTGGGGTTTGCAAAAAATTGTCTCTAAGCTTTAACACAGTCAACACGTGTACAGAATTTCAGAAAAATTGAAGGGGGTTGATGACATGGCCTGGATGATTTGACATGGAATTACCCATATATAAATGTACAATGAATGTGATTCTTTAATATATAGGCATAAAATCACCCTACACGGGTTGATTTGCCGTTAAAATAAATCCAACCTTCCCAAATAGAAGCATCACAATAGTGCAAGTGTGTTACTACGAAAATAAAACAAAAAACAAAAACAAAAAAACAACGGGTTCACGGATCTTCTAGTATATGTATGATCACAATTATTTTTCGTTTTCTTTTGTCACACACACACACACACACACATATAATATATATATATATATATATATATATATATTATATATATATATAATATATATATATATATTATTCTCACGCTTTACCGCTTTTTGGGTTGTTGTTTTATTAATCTCAGATAAAGTATTTTAAGATGATTTTTTTATGACTTCTTTATTCCTTACATTTTTTATGACTATTCTTCATTCCTCACTTTCGAGGCTACCATACAAAAATAGGATGTCCTGTTGCGAGAGCTGATCAACACAATAGGAAAGTTTATGAGTTTTTTTTTTGGGGGTTCTAGTTTTTCTCTTTCGACTAATCACGTCTTCTTGTCTCCCTCCTTTGCCCTATCCCCCTCCTGCTCTCTCTCTCTCTCTCTCTCTCTATCCCCTAGTGGGTTGAGCAATTTGGAGGGGATTTCGCTGACGACCGCCAACTAAGCGAAAAAAGGCAACGCTCTCCTACACAGAGGATGGAGCACTCTCTGACAGCCTTTAGATACATAGAGATGTGTGTATTTATCAGTTAAATCTCTTCCCCATTCTGTAGGTGATAATGGCCGAGCGGTTAAGCAGCTTAACTAATGATGAATCAATCGGGTTTATATCCCGGCTGTAGGTAGCTTACAAATGTCTAACCATACTGAAGAGGCGATATATATATATATATATATATATATATATATATATATATATCTTCTTATTATAATGGAGATTGTGTGTTTTTCTGTCTGTAACCGAAACTATATTACTACTCAAGTCACAATTCCCTTCGTAATTTACATCACATTCTCCATGATTTTATTTATATTTAAACCTCAATTATTAATAAAATTGCTTCACCTTTTTATTAGTGTTGTCCATATCTACATACAAATAACATGCAATTGTATTTATATATACAAAAAATAGCGGTTTACAGTGTGAATGGGAAGGCTAATTTGCATATTGATATTAAAATTGTGATTTTGTTAAATATGTGCTTAGTATTATTTATTTCTAATTGGTTGGTTTTATTTTAATGGATATAAGCAAAAATCTCTTCAATGAATCTTAAATGAAATCCATTAACAAGAAAAAATAACTGTCATTTTATTCTTTATTTCCTAAATTTAACTAAATAGTTAAATAAGTAAAATTCAGCAATGAAAGACGGGAGTGATGGAAGAGTAAGTTTCATTTCTATTTTTCTATTATACCCCCACTCTGTTACATATCTTTTTATCTGCCTTCTTTCTAATTTAATACGATATTTCATTACATTAAAAATTAAATACTTGCACCCGGAGGGTGCATATATTTGCTAGTATATATAACATAGCTTAGGGGTTAGTTTTATAATTTAAAAAAAAAACTCTAAAAATCGTCTGTTAATAAACAGCCGGATTTTGACAGAGTAAATTTAAAAATATGTGCTTATGAATCGAGATCGCAAAAGGGGTGCCTAAAGGTCATATGGTCCAAAGGTGCTGCAGTATTCTAAAATGTCTTTTCAATGTCTACCAGAAGAAATTCTAGACGTTTCCCGTTGAATAGCAAAATATCCACTGAGAAAATGTTTTTTCTCTCGTTTGAATGTCTCGTGCATTAATACCTAAGCACGTTAAATATCTTTTCAAGTAGATGTCTCCCCACCAAAAAAAAAGAAGATTTTACAACGTGAACACACCTCAGCAGTACAAACGCTTGGCAACTTTTTACTTCAACCCTATCTAAAGAATATGTGAAAATGGATTTACAAAATTTATTACATAACTTATGAGCAGCTTATAGATTATGTGCGTACCTGTAGTTAGAATATTTAAACAAAGTTCGTTAGATTTAAAATCGGAGGTGGGGAGTTTTCCTTAGCCGTTGGGGTTATGAGTGACAACGGAGACATTTTAACTGACCTTCCAGTATGCTCGAGATTGGGCACCGTGAGAATAAGTTTTAGTTTAGTTAGTCAGATGCGAGCATGCACCCTATGAGAGATGATGTCTCTTAGGGTTCGCAACTCACTCGCGGTGGAATTATGGGCTGGGTTCTGAAAATAAAGCTTTATTATAAAGTAATATTAAGAAAAACAAAAACAGAATTAGTTTGACGTGTTAGTGACGACGTGGAAGTCACTGTCCTTGGCTTCTGTTTTGCCGAAGCGGGTAACACTGCGAAGAGTGAAAGAGATAGTGAGAAAGTTGGAAGCCTTGCGGAGGTTTTAGGACGGGTGAAACGGTGGCAAGGGAGGAGGGTTGGCTGGTTATTTGAAGGGGACAGACGCAAGATTCAGTCTGCCCTCCGAGGCCATTTACTCGGTGGTTAATTTGGGACTGCAAAATAAAGAGCTCTGAAAAAATCAACAACATCAAGACTTTTATTTGTTGATAAAAAAACTAACAACGGACACAAGGACAAAAAGAACCCAAGAAGATCCCAAATGGTTTCAGAGCAATAAAAGAAAACAGAGAATCCATCCAGTTCAACAGGCCTAGCTACCCAGATCCAGAATAGCAAAGACCACTGATCCAGTTCAGATAAGTAGATGAGTAAAGAAGTAATTTAAGAACAAGAGATGACAGCCCGAAGAAATCAACAAAGAAGAACCAACCCTTAACAAGAAGCCAACCAGATCAACAAGAAGAACATGGCGGACAGACGAGTTAGCAGAAACCAGTAAAAGCAGAGTTAAAAAGTAAGAATCATCATCAATCCTCTATCATCTACCCTATCTCTCTCTCTCTCTCTCTCTCTCTCTCTCTCTCTCTCTCTCTCTCTCTCTGATTATATACACAAGAGAAATGGCTATATAACAAAAGTGCGTGGTGTAATGGTTAAAGTCATGGGGAAATAGACTCGTCGATCCGAGTTCAAATCCTGGACGTGGCAATTATTTCACTTAGCACTAATACCCTTGGGAAAGGTATGAATTCTACTCTCCCTCCAGCTATGGGTAAATAGTAGGGCAGACTGGGCTCTTTAACCTTGGTTAGGCAACCAGTCTAGGAGAAGGAAAAACTCTGAATTCAAACCTGTTGAACCCCGCTTAAGAAATTGACCTTGTGTCATATCCTGCTCGTGCGGAGGGGTTGGTAAATATATATATAACAAAATATAGTATCCATAAGTTCAGAATTTTAAGTTTTATACCTGTTCGAGTATAATATCTTTGCTAGTGTGTTTAATTTTTGTGCAGAAGTATCAATAACTGTTTGTCATAAGTCCTTTTTGTCATCCAGATTGTTTCATTCGGGGCAAATAAGCCGGAGAAGTTTGAACTCGAAGAGTATCAATCTTATTCAACAAACTTTAGCGCTCAAGAACAAACATATATATTGAGTTGTGGGCGGAGGAAAGAGAGTAGAAGGAGCGTTTTAACAGTAGTAGTATCTCCTCCTTTTCCTCTCTCACTGAGACATCTTCTCTTTCCTCCTCCATTGTACAGATTACCCCAAGGGATTCAATTATTGATTTTTATTGTAATCAAATAAGCTAGTTCTATGCCTGAATATTGGTTTAATATATGTGTAAAGTTCTACACAAGCACTTTTCTTATGTATACTAGCAACAATATACGCCCCCCGGGCGTAAGTATTTAAGTTTTAATTCAATGAAATATATTAGATTAAAAAGACAAACGTAATTAAATAAGAACGCATATAAAAAGTTTACACTTATTCTAATTATATTTCAATTGGTTTCTATACAAAATCATTCATATGATTGATTTTAATACTTTGAAGAATAAAGCAATAATATTAGAGATCAATAACGCCAAGCAATTAATCTTTAAACACGGTTATGTTCAAACTAGTATGCAAATTATCCACACCATATACTCTGTAAACATTTATTTCTTAATGATATATTAGATGCATAGCAATTAAACGCTCTAATAACATGGGTTGTTTTGAGGCATTTTTATACACACATTATATATATATATATATATATATATATATATATATATATATATATATATATACACATATTACCCTTGGGGAAGGTATGAATCCTACTCTCCCTCCAGCTATGAGTAAATAGTAGGGCAGACAGAGCTCTTTAACCTTGATTAGGCAACCGGTCTAGGAGAAGGAAACTCCGCTTAAGAAATTGACCTTATGTCACATCCTGCTCGTGCGAAGTGGAGGGGTTGGTATATATATATATATATATATATATATATATAAACAACTCTGTACTCTCTCTCTCACTCTCTCTCTCTCTCTCTCTCTCTCTATATATTATATATATAATATATATATATATATATATATGGTTATGGTGAAAAACTGTCAGTTACCAAATGCCGTTGACCTCATGTGTTTGCTACCCTAAGTTATATATATATATATATATATATATATAATGTCATTGTTTTATCGTCTTTCTCATTTTTACGCTTGATTAGCCAGTTTTTTCTTCTTTCTCCTTTGCTGTTTTATCTTGTATATACGATTTGTGTTATCTTTCTTTATTGTTTATTTTATTTTCCCGAGAGATTCATCGTCAAAGCCATTAATTATAGTCGTATCTCATTCGTTATAAGTTCTACTTTCTTCTTGCCGATAATCATTGAGTTGATGTTGTCACACGGGGTTGGACAATCGCATTTTCATCAAGAACCAATTGAACCCGTGGAAATTGTTCGGTTTAATTAGCAAACGAAGTTTATTCAAAAGAAAATCAAGACTGACACTGAAACGTTAATTCTCTTCATAAGCGCCCTTAGAATTCAGCATATGTATTCCGATGAGCTTTCTATTGGTCAAAGCACCCTACGCAAAATGTCCTCCCGTACTCCTATGGGTATGGTACTTAACCATACCCATTGGAGTACGGGAGGACATTTTGCGTAGGGTGTTTACTTTTATGAATTTTTAACTTACTTTTATGAATTTTTTTCTTGTATTTTAAAAATATTTCATATAAAGTTGAATAATGTCTGAATTATATATATATATATATATATATATATATATAATGATAATAGTACATATAATAAATAGGTATATATATATATATATATGCCTACTGCTTAGAAGGTTATCAATTGCAACTTCAGCTTAGTCGATTTCAAACTCGTGGACTAATTTCCATAAAATCTTTTTCAATCTTTGTTCCAGGTTTTTCGAGGGATTATTCGTTTTGGTAAATCTTCTACTAGAGAATCACTCAGCTGGTTGAATTTTCTGGATTCAATATTGAAAATCAAGAATTCAATCCCTGGTGGGAGCTACTCAGCAAATGAGTTGGCTGGCATATTTCCGTGAAGTAAATAGAATTCTTCCAATCGGTCTGTGAGGCAGAAAATTCCTGTTATTTTCTTGAACTGAAAATTCACTATATATATATATATATATATATATATATATATATAAAAGTAAAGTAAATTCGTCCGGGTGGCCTAAAGTCGGTATCAGCCAATTAGCGAGGGATTCTATCTCCTTTTCATTAGCGCTAGACCATGGAGATTGTTTTTGCGTCTGAGGTGGAGCGCCACATCTACCATCAGCTCCTTACTTTACCACACAGATCCCTGTGCTACTCATACGCTGAGTTGGCGAGGGCCGCTATCGAACTAAGAACCTTGTGGTTTGTAGCCGAACGCTCTACCGACTGAGCTAAACCGGATAATAACATATCTGTGAACATAGTCATTTTGCCTGTGTTCAATTGTACAGACGCATGCGAATGAATGTATGCATATATGTTTTCATGTATGTGTGCATGTGTGTGTGTTTGCGTGAAATGCAATGGCAAATCACTGCGATAATATACTCGAATAATCATTGAAATACACAGCCTAATTTTGATGCTAGAAAATCTGGGGAGAGGAGCACAATGCTGGAGGATAGTAGCAGGTTACAATTGGCAAGAAAGCTTTTTTGAAGAAAGACTCGAGCGAGAATCGTTAGAATAAGGAGGGCACTGCAAACCTCAAAGAATTTTGTTTGTTGTATTCATCTCGATTCTAATTTAGCAATTAAATCTACGAAGGAAAAATGAATCAACCAATTGATAGGGCACCTGATGAAATAATTCAATGAATTATGTGGAAACTCGTCAATGTATAGTACTGAGGCATTTTTCCTGGTAATAAGAAGCCACAGAAAAGGATACACTTATATATATATACACTTGTATATATATATATACATTTTATAATTAATACTTCAAACACACTATAAAAAAAAATCTTTATTTCAATATGCCCGGAGCAGGGCCTTATTATTGTTTTTATAGTATTAAAATAATTTATAAAAAAAATATATATCTTAAATGATTTCAAAACTTCCCACGAAACGCAACAGCTACACGGGACTTAACGGAATTTGACGATCTCTGCCGAACTTTTAAATCTCCATCAAATTCAACGGAATAAGACCACAGTTGATTTTAACAAACACAGATGGAAACTTTTCAACTCTCTGAAGAACTCTCTGAAGATGGACTTTGTTCTGAAAATATTAAGAGAAAAAATAAATAAATAAAAGGAAAAAAAGAAAATTTAAATAAATATGTTTTTCAACATAAATTTGCCTTCAAAAAAAATATCATATATATATATATATATATATATATATATATATATGTGTGTGTGTGTGTGTGTGTGTGTGTGTGTGTGTGTGTGTGTGATTATTCATCAATGCAACTGTCGATATACGAGGTGTTCGTGACAAAATAAAGAATAAAATCATATATGATTTGCTTTGAATTTTCACAACAGTCGGTGCACGAAGTCAAAAGAAAATGTTTCCACGCTAATACATTCACATACAGACTCATATCTTTAGGAAAACTTGTAGAAGAACGATAGTGATACTATTTAACCCATTGCTGGGGGATGAAGGGGTACATACCTTTCCCAAAGATATTAGTCCGAAAGGGAACGTAATAGCGTGTCTGGAGTTCGAATTCGCTTACTAGGATGTCACACTACATAACGGGGACAATCCCTCTCCAAAGCTTTGGTCACATGATTCACATACCGCTAAAGAACACGCACCAAAAATATTGCAAAACTTTTGACTCATCCTAGAACAATTCTGAACAGGATTTCCTTTTCTTTTTTCTCTCCCTTTTTTTTTTTTTTTGTTCTTTTCTCATACATTGCCTTAATATTTCTGTAATACAGTTTTTTGATTTCTATATTTTATTTTTTAAATTCTCATCTGGAAGAGAGTTGAACATAAGGATTCCTTGCCAAGAGGCAAAGGGGAGAGATTTTCATCGCGGACGTATTGGGAAAAGGTCAGAGTTCGAAAGGTGAGAGTCGACCGTCTCGGGGTGAATTGTCCTCGTGGTGTGTCTTCTTTTGGTGCTCGCTCTGTGCGCGCTTTAGTGCTCTCTCTCTCTCTCTCTCTCTCTCTCTCTCTCTCTCTCTCTCTCTCTCTCTCTCTCTCTCTCTCTCTCTCTTTGTGACAACGCATGCGCAAACCTCGAAGACACCCCCTTCCCGCCTTTTGAAATGCAAAGAAAAGGTCAAAAGACTGTCGGCAGCCATTCGTAGATATTCTTTGTTGTTTGACGGTGGTTTAATGACTCAATAAACATTTTTGTGTTTCATGGCCACAGAGGAATGTTATAATTTAGGACAGATGTAAGAAACCAAGAACAAAAATTAAGAACAAAAGAGTTATATGGTATAAAGATGGCGGATGGGTTGCTGGACAGATATTGGCAGATAGAAATAATAGCTTTTTGGGGGGTTTTGGTTTGTTGGATTCTACGGCACATCAAACTTTGTCGGGTCATTTTATGCCGAAGACGTCTGTTTTATTCATTCTTCATGTGTACACAATTTTTTTTAACTCAATTTTTAAACATATTTTTAGAATTCATTTTTGTTCTATTTAACCCATAGATGGGAACCTAACAGGTACTACCACTCTGGGTCAAAGTGGGCCTTGGAGTAATGGTGATGAAGCGGTGCTCCACATTTACCAGACCTCTAGAACTGGAACTTTTTTAAACATATTTTCAGAACTCATTTTTGTTCTCTTTAATCCATAGATGGGACGCTAATAGGTACTACCACTCTGGGTCAAAGTGGGCATGGGAGTAATGGTGATGAAGTGGTGCTCCACATTCACAAGACCTCCAGAATTGGAACCACACCATCAATTAGAGTTTAACGTCGTTCCCAGACATGAAGACCCTCAGTCACCGCCTTCTAGCACCTATATGATAAAAAGGGTTCGGGATTGTCATAAAAGCAATAGGGTCAGGGCAATCATATAGGTGCTAAGGCTTGACATGACCAGCCGATTGATCCGACCAAAATGTTCAAGATGCAAAACAAAAATGTAAATCAAAATTATCTGGTATCGCCTAATCACAGATTTCTTATTTGTCCTATTCTATTTCATCCAATTTTTAAAAAATGAAACCTTCCAAATGGTCTTGCGTTGCTTAAATGCCCAACGTAAAATAAGAATGAATTGAAAAAAAAATTACGTGTTTGTTTTATTTGTAATATTGAAATTGTTAATTGCGGTATATATTTTGGTTATCTTATGTTGTCCCTGTCCCCTGCCTTAATTTACGCTGTTTTACTGAACCAGCGTCAGGTGAATTTCCCGCCAAATTTAATATTTCCGAGTCATGCTTTTTGTCACTTTTTATCGGCAAATCAATGTAAATATTTTAGAACCCTTTTTTTAAGAAACAGTGAGAGAGGGTTAAATCAAGATAATTATACTTTTTACATATTGAACTATTTAGGAATAGCTCTTAAGTAAATATATCAAATGTAATAATTAAATTATCATACTGTGCTTTATCCACAGGTCCTGCAAGTATTGAAATAATATGGAACTCAAAGTTCAATCCGTATCAACAATTTAAAAAAAAAGATTTTCTAAATTGTGTAATGTAAATTTGTTTAATCGTTCAATTCAATACGGTTAGCCTTTTGCTTTCTATCTTGTCTGTCAAGTTCGGAAATTTTTAATTTATGAGCCGCTTATAAATTATGAACGTACCTGTAGTTAGAATTTTGAATATGGTCCGTTAGACTTAGAATAACGGGGTCCATGGAAAGATACTCGACATTTGTAAGGCTTAATAACCTTTTGATTTGACCCTTTAAAGCGCGCGATTGGACGCGTGGGAATAAGTTTTAGTTTAGTTAGTTAAATGCGAGCCGGCACCCTATCAGAAAAGATGTCTCTTAGTGTTCGCAATTTACTAGCGGTGGAATCATGAGCAGGGTTGCGTAATAAAGCTTTATTATCATAAAACAACCAAATCTTGTGTTATTAAGAACAATGACCAGCCCAGCACAAAGAAGAATCAACGATGAACCAACCTTTAATAATCCCATTAGATCAACAGGAATAAATTGCCTTCTTTTTTTTCTTTCTCTTTTTGCCTTCTTTTTTCTTTCTTTCTCTTTTTGCCTTCTTTTTTTCTTTCTCTATTTTTTTCTTCGTCATATTTTCTTCAAAGTTGATAACAAAGAAAATTTTTTGTCTGATCCAAGCAAATGTGAATAGGTGTTTTTTACTAATCTTGGGTGTGCTGAATTCCAAATTTATAAATAGTTTTGCTCTATCACCTCTAGTTTTCTGTCTTTTAAATGTCTCATTTTAGTATATACAGAGTACTTACGTGCTTATTTCAACAGTTGCAGCAGATTATTAGCAGATTAAAAAAACAGGGATAGATAAAAAAACATGACGGAATAAAATACTTCACTTGGATGACACAATATAACACAATTCAGAAATCAATTGGCCTTGTTGAGGCATCCCGATGTTTTTGACGAGCTTGAAGCCATTGGGAATATGAAAAAAAACATAAAAACAAAGTAGAATTAAATCATATGTAAGGCAATAAAATGTGTGTTCGTTGGAAATTGTAATACAATATTATACCCAAAAGATTGTGTAACACAATTGTCGAGGGACACCTTCCTCCTGCGCTGCGAGGGACGACACCTCCGGCGCTGACTTCCAGTGCACTACTGGTTTTGAGACGTGTTGGCTACGCTTAACTGCCAAACTGCTATATACAATACTTTGCATTAATAACTAAAAAAGAAACATAAGTCACACAATATTAGAAATTAGCCCTGAATGCATATACGCCTTTATGTACAGTATGTGTACAAAATCTACAGTATGCATACCAAAAAAACTAGATGTGATGAGTAAAAACGGATTTCAAATCCGAATTCAGCGCATCCCCCAAATTAGGTTAAAACAGCTATTTTTGTACTTGCCTCAATTTCTTTGTAAACCAGTGTAATCTGTCTTTCTTTCTTGTCCTTTTTTCTTTCACATTCGACCTTTCATTTGTTTTTTTTCTTTCTTCCTTTGGACTTTCTTTCTTTTCCTTTGTTGATATTTCTTGCACCTATTTTGTTTAAAATCGTCTTCTGTTATTTTCTTCTTACTTTTACTTACTTTCAATGCTGGTTCTCCTTCTTTCTTTCGTGTAATTCTATTGGTTCGCATTTTACCTGTCTTTTTACTTTCTTTCTTTCTTTCTTTTTGTGTGTATACAAGGTGTGTCAAAAAAGTATCGAGCTTGAAGCTGTATTTACCAAGATAGTAATGAAGAATGAATGGAACGTTAATTTTTCCAGAATACAAGGTGTGTCAAAAAAAGTACCAAGTTTCAAGCTGTATTTACCAAGATAAAAATGAAGAATGAATGGAACGTTAAAATATCTATATAGATTTATGCACACAAGGTATGTCAAAAAAGTATCAAGATTTTTTGTGCTTTTTGATACACCTAGTATTCTGAAAAAAAAAGTTCCATTCACTAATTTCTTTTTAGAATACAACTTGTGTAAAAAAAGTACCAAGTTTAAAGTTGTATTTACCAAAACAAAAATGATGAATGAATGGAAAGTTTTTTTTTTTTCAGAATACAAGTTGTGTCAAAAAGTACATAAAATCTCGATACTTTTTTGACACACCTTCTATTCTTGCATGTATTAATTTCGCCTTCAATTTTGTTTCTTTCTTATATCTCACGTACCATTTTCTTGTAAATTTGGTATTTTTCTTTATCCTTTTTTCTTTTTTTGTTTGTTTGTTTCTCCTTTTTTCTTTCTTTCACCAATGGCTTTTCATTCTTTCCCTTCCTTTTTCCTTTCTTTTTTTATTTTCAAATTTAGTCTTCTTTCTTTTTATTTGGACTTTTCCTTTTTCCTTTTTCCTTATTCTGTATTTCTTTCGTCATATACAAGGTGTGTCAAAAAAGTATCGAGATTCTTAGCACTTTTTTACACACTTTGTATTCTAAAAAAAGTTTACATTCCATTCATTGTTCATTTCTATCTCGGTAAATACAGCTTCAAACTCGGTACTTTCATGACACACCTTGTATTCTGACAAAATTAACATTCCATTCATTGTTCATTTATATCTTGGTAAATACAGCTTCAAACTTATACTTTCATTGACACACCTGTATTCTGACAAATTAACGTTCCATTCATTGTTCATTTCTATCTTGGTAAATACAGCTTCAAACTCGATACTTTCATGACACACCTTGTATTCTGACAAAATTAACGTTCCATTCATTGTTCATTTATATCTTGGTAAATACAGCTTCAAACCCAGCACTTTAAATTCTTTCACATTTTGTCTTCTCCACTGTTTTCTCTTCTTCTTCTCTGATGACTTTCCTTTTTCTTTCTTCTTTTTTAATTTTTCTCTTGTCACATTTTTTCACACATATTCTTCTTCCGTTCTTCTTTTCACTTTTTTTTCCTTCTTTTACATTTTGCCATCATATTTCTTTATTTCGTTCTTTTTCCTTTGTATATTTTCTTTCAACGGTCGACTTTCCTGTCCTTTTCTCATTTCACATTGGACCTTACTCCCTTTCTTCCTTTCTTTATTATTCTCTCGTCATATTTCAAATATGGTTTTCTTCCTACTTTCCTTCTTTTCTTCTTTTCAACTTGTCTTTCTTCTTTCTTTCTTTCTTTCTTTCTCTTATTGGCTTTATTTCTATTTATTTTGTTTTCTTTGTCTTTTCTCATATTTTCTTTCAACGATGGCATTCATCCTTTCTTTCTTGACGTTTTCCTTTTCTCATTTGACCCTTTCTTTCTTTCTTTCTTTCTTCTTTCTTTCTTTCTTTCCTTATTTCTCTCGTTCTGTCATTTTTCATTTTTGGTATTTTATCCTATTCCCCTTTCTTCTTTTCATCTTTTTTTCTTTTTTTTCTTTATTTCTTTATTTCTTTCTTTCTTTCTCCTTCCGTCGCTTCCTGCTTATTCATTCTTTATTTCGTTCATTTTTCCTTCTTATATTTTCTTTTATCTTCTTTCTTGTCCCTTTTCCCTTTCTTATTTAACCTTCCTTCTTTCTTTCTTTCTTTCTTTCTTCTATCTTTCTTTCCTTCTAATTTCTCTCGTTCATTCTTTTTTCACTTTTTGGTGTTTCTCTTGTTCTGTTTTTCTTTCTTTCATTCTAATTTCTCTCGTTCTGTATTCTTTCACTTCTTGTGTTTCCTTCTTTCTTTCTCATTCTTTTTTTTTATCTTATTTCACTTGTCCGATTTTCATTCACCTTTGACCATTTATCTTTCCTTTTATATTGTCCCATTTTCTGTTTTTTCTTTCGTTCTTCTTCTTCCTTAATCTTTCGTGTTTTGTCTTAATCCAATGTCATTCTTGTCACCACACGATACTTGAACCTACAATGAGTGACTCGCGTTGCTTTTTACATTATTTAACATTCACCCAATCTTCAATAAGACCATTAATGAATTCTTAAATAAAACTAAAACTGTATTGTATAATCGTTTTATTTTTACCCGCTTCTTAATTATTTTAAGAAAAACTTCTTTTTTTTTACCGCTTTCCTTAATTCCCTCTTCCTCCATATTTCAAATTAGCTCAACACTTTTTTTTTTTTGTTGTTCTATTTTTATTATCGACTTCTTAATTCGCTTCTTTTAATCACCATTTTTCGCGGGCGCTACTCAATCTTCTTTCTTTTCAGTCGGTAATGCGATCGTTTTGTAGTGACAAAGCCGAATCAGGAGACTGACTGGAGACAGGCCCACCTCTTATTACAACTACGCCTCCGATGTCAGTGTTCGCCACTTGTATTAATTGAAACAAAAATAATCACTTCAATAAAAATAACCTGGCAATTCGAACACCCACTTTCAACCGAAAAGTAAAAATGATCTCGAAAGCTTCTAATAGTGAGTCCGGGCCTGTGAAAATACGAGAAGTGATTCAAAAATAATGGCCTCCAATTTATTTCGGTGCCAACGGAGGCGCTCAGAATTTTTTTCAAAAGCGAGTAATGTCGTCCGAATAATACATCTTTCATCGGGCCGATTAGCGCGAATTAGCCTGATTGAAACGCTCTTCATTTCGTTGGTTGACAGCCGTGTTGAACACGCTGTCACAACTTATATGCATTGCCCACCACCTAACTATGCTCACACCCTCTGTTCGATCTCCGTAAATATCAATTTTACTCAAAGGATAAGCATAACCTATCATTTTTAGCAAGTAGTGTAGGGTAATTTAAAATAACGGTAAAACAGTGACAAATCACTGTCATATATTTTTAATGTAAACAGCCTTGAACCCAGGTTCGTCTGGAACGAGCCCCCCCTCTCTCTCTCTCTCTCTCTCTCTCTCTCTCTCTCTCTCTCTCTCTCTCTCTCTCTCTCTCTCTCTTGACAGCCACGTGAAACATGCTGTTAAAACTTACATGCAATACCCACCCCTAACTATGCTCACACCCACTGTTCGATCTCCGTAATTATTAATGTTATATAATGGATAAGCATCGCCTATTATTTTTAGCAAATAGTGTTGGGTAATTTAAAATAACGAAAAAAAGTAGAAAATCACTGTCATATATTTATAATGGAAACAGCCTTGAACCAAGGATCATCTGGAAAGAGGCTTCTCATTAGCTTAGAGGATTGCGTAACCAGGTGACGCTGTTAAAGTAGAATTATAATTAGGAGAATTGAAGCTAGAAGCCCGTTAGTGGAAGACGTGCCTTTCGGTCCCTGTTGCTCCCCGCCTGCGTGCGAGTTAAGAATCTATCGGAGAGATAAAAGTGAGTACGCAAAAAAATGTCTCCGTTTTGTTTCCATGATAAAAAAAACACAAAGATGGAATGCAAAGAGAGACAACCACCAACCGGAAGAGAATTTCCAGCCTCCATGTGAAGAGCGTAGAACACCGATGGGTTATAAGAAGAATTCAAGAAGAGGCCCAGGCAATATAAATATCAATCCCAAGGGGATGATTATAGATATAATTAATGAATCTCAATGAGCGCCTTTTTCCCACCGCCTGATTGTGCTCTCGCCCACTGTTCGGTCTCCGTAAATATCAAATGTTGATAAATGTTAATGGGTGCAATTTTTCCCACCATCTGATTGTGCTCTCGCCCACTGTTCGGTCTCCGTAAATATCAAATGTTGATAAATGTTAATGGGGTGCAATTTTTCCCACCATCTGATTGTGCTCTCGCCCACTGTTCGGTCTCCGTAAAATATCAAATGTTGATAAATGTTAATGGGTGCAATTTTTCCCGCCGCTGATTGTGCTCTTGCCCACTGTTCGATCTCCGTAAATATCAAATGTTGATAAATGTTAATGGGGTGCAATTTTTCCCACCATCTGATTGTGTTCACACCCACTGTTTAGTCTCCGTAAATATCAAATGTTGATAAATGTTAATGGGTGCAATTTTTCCCACCACCTGATTGTGTTCACAACCACTGTTTAGTCTCCGTAAATATCAAATGTTGATGAATGTTAATGAGTGCAATTTTCCCACCACCTGACTGTGTTCACACCCACTGTTTAGTCTCCGTAAATATCAAAGTTTGATGAATGTCAATGGATGCAATTTTTCCCACCGCCTGACTGTGTTCACAACCACTGTTCGGTATCCGTAAATATAAAATGTTGATAAATGTTAATGGGTGCAATTTTTCCCACCACCTGACTATGTTCGCATACACTGTTCGGTATCCGTAAATATCAAATGTTGTTGAATGTTAATGGGTGCAATTTTTCCCACGACCTGACTGTGTTCACAACCACTGTTCGATCTGCGTAAATATCAAATGTTGATAAATGTTAATGTGTTCAATTTTTCCCACCACCTGACTGTGTTCACAACCACTGTTCGATCTCCGTAAATATCAAATGTTGTTGAATGTTAATGGATGCAATTTTTCCCACCACCTGACTGTGTTCACAACTACTGTTCGGTCTCCGTAAATATCAAATGTTGATAAATCTCAATGGGTACAATTTCTCCTCATGGATAAATTCAATGACACAATTTTCATGTGATATAACATTTTGCCAGACGTGTAGTATGAGTAATAAGACTAAAGAAGGATGCGTTATTGGCATGTAGCTTCAACCTCTAATAGCTTAACACCAATATCAACATGTGACTTTCTGAATAAATAGAAGTTATTACATTCGAAACGACATTCTGACCTTCATCCGCTGTTTTTGCACCAAATGTAAAAACAGCGGATATATAGAAGAGACCCAAACAGCATTTAGACTTAGATTTAACAACCATAAATTAACCATTAGACTGAAATCCCAATACACCCCAATAGCAAAACATTTTGATAAACCACACAACACACATTAGATAACTTGAAATGCATCCTAATAGATTACAACTTTCCATAAGAAGAAATATATAATTCTTTCGAAATATTGGAATAAGTAATGGAATTCAGTACATAATATCCAACTCAGTTTCTCATTTATTTTACACATCACTCATAATTCGCATTAAAACCAAGATATATATATACTATAAGCATATATATATACACACACACACACACACACACACACACATATATATGTATATATATATATATATATATAATATATATATATATATATATATATATATATATACACGCACACTGGGAAATAGATTGATCAGATATACCAACAAAGAAGCATACGTGGATTCCACAAGAATATATATATTAAAAAATGGACTCTCCCGTCGATTATCGACGTATGAGGGTTCATACAATGAACACCCGCACAGGGATTTATTTATAGTGGTGAAGGCTTGTGTTGGACCATCCACACTTTTTGGCACAGTCGATAGGAAAGAATTGGTGCATCAAGGGTTGCCACAAACCCAATCAACTACCTACCTCAGGAATTTTGAATTCAGAGTTATCCCTCTCCTAGACTGGTTACCTACCCAAGGGTAGAGTGGATATGAAATTCACGGCGCTGGTTACTGACAGTTTCTTGCCAATATGATTATAGCATGAAAATAGCATAGGCGGTAAACTGTCAGTTACCAAGCACCATTGGTTCGTACATTGTTACCTATATTAAATGCTATTTTATTAATGTTGGTTTGTTGTTTTTTAATACATATCGCCTATATTGTTACCTATAGGAAACAATATACTAAACATCTTCAATAACTAACACACTAATCTTAGTAGCCCCCTAAAAATAATAGACTCTCCTAATTTGAAAATGCAATATACAAATGAACAAGGAAAACAATACCTAACACAGTACAACCTACAATCCCCTGATGATGACCGACGAAACGGTTGAAAGTGCTATCTCGAACTACGAAAATTAACTAGAAAAACTTCAGATGAAGATCATGAAAAAGAAATATTCCGTCGTTTTTAACAACACTTGCCTAGATTATAACTTACTGCCAAAATACACAACACACACACACACATACATACACACACACACAAACGCACACACACACACACACACACACACAACACACACACACATATATATATATATGGGTTGTATTTGTTATTTGTTTATTTTATTCTAATTATTGTTGTTGTTATTATTATTAGTATTATTATCATTGTTATTATTATCATTATTTCCACTATTATTATTATTATTATTATTGTTAATGTTATTGTTATTGTATTAATTAGTAATTAAGTTACAGGCATTTTAATTTTTTTAAATATACTACCTACTGACCCTAGTAAAAAATTAAACTTATTGTGTACTACAAAAAGATTAAACTTCAAACTTAATCATCAACAATAAATCCTCCCCCTCAATTGAACTGTTACAACAAAAAACAATGTAATATATCAATTTAAATGCTCATTGGGAGAATGTATCTCCGACAACAACACATACATCGGTGTAACGACAACAACCCTTTCCAGGCGTCTTACTATGCACCTTTCCGACACTAGCTCAATAACCCAACATTCAAAAACACATTCCTGCCCTACAACTAACTTCCGTAAAAACTATTGACAACACTACCATTTTAGAAAAACAAACCTGTAAACAAAGACTTTTCTTGAAATTGAATATATGTGAAAAATAATTAGTTTCAATAAATTGCCTTCTAGAGCGTTCGGCTAGAAACCACAAGGTTCCTAGTTCGATACCAGTCCTCGCCAACTCAGCGTATGAGTAGCACAGGGATCTGTGCGGTAAAGTAAGGAGCTGATGGTAGGTGTGGCGCTCCACCTCAGATGCTAAAACAATCTCCTTGGTCTAGCGCTATTGAAAAGGGGATAGACTCCCTCACTGACTGGCTGATACCGACTTTAGGCCGCCCCGTCGACTTTACTTTACTTACATTATAAATATACTCTTACTGAGGTAGGACACATTCAAAACAGGTAGGCCACATACAGTAACAGAATCAAAAAGGTAGGCCACATACTATAACAGAATCAAAAAAATAGGCCACATACAATAACAGAATCAAAAAGGTAGGCCACATAATATAACAGAATCAAAAAGGTAAGCCACATACTATAACAGAATCAAAAAGGTAAGCCACATACTATAACAGAATAAAAAAGGTAGGCTACATACTATAACAGAATCAAAAAGGTTGGCCACATACTATAACAGAATCAAAAAGGTAGGCCACATACAATAACAGAATCAAAAAGGTAGGCCACATACTATAACAGAACCAAAAAGGTAGGCCACATACAATAACAGAATCAAAAAGGTAGGCCACATACAATAACGACACCGAGTGGTTGAACTTCAAGCCATTAATCGGCATGTCGCCTATTTCCACCGAAAAAGGACAAGTACAATTAACTCGTTCTAACAAAGTAGCTTCTTATCGTCTATCCAGATCTTCTTTTGGGGGGCTACTCATTTCCTTGCCTAACAAAAGGTCACACGCATGTTTATTCCAGAGGTGAAAACCACATATACCTGTGTCGATAAAAGACACAAAAATAAAAAAAAATATTTAAAAGGAAAAAAAAGCCCTACTTTCCTTGCAGTATCAACGGATAAGGGAAAGTGTTATTACATCTTATATTCGTTGCTTCGCCTCCATTGACACCTACCACCGCTTCCTTCCTACGTCTTTTAACCAAACCCTGTCTTGGTTACCAAAAGATCTGTATGTAGATACGATGCCCGCAAGATTTTCCAAGTGAAATAAGAACAAGACTAAATAGATAAAAGAAAAATAGGTTTACAAGAGTAGCTAGAAAGTTACGTATCAAAGTTATTTCCAATTCTTACTATCACTAATAATAATAATAATTATATATATATATATATATATATATATATATATATATATATATATATAATTTAGGAAGTTTATATATAAGTTAGGGTATAGAATTTTCAAACCAACTTGGTTTGAAAATCGCATTGGTGAGAAACTCTCAGTAACCAAGTGGCATAGACTTCATGTCCACGGTCCCATAACTTTGCTCTTTCCAGAATATTGAGTACTATTTACTTATAAATATAACAAACTATATCATTCATATCAATTATATATATATATATATATATATTTGTATATGTATAAGTATTAACTTACCGGTGGGTATAAGAACGATCGTTGGAAGCGCACAATATCCAGAGGTTAAGGTTGAGAAAAAACAAATACAAAGTGCTCAATACAATGTAGAGCATAAATTTATTAAGAATGGAAATGAGTAACCTACTCGAGTTTCATCGATAGATTCTTCAGGGTTACTTTTAAATTAATCGAGTTTACGATTAATCTTTGGTGTTATAAACATGCCCGTTGGAATGGGACTTAAATTCAGTAGAGGAACGCTTGTTTACATTTTCGTAGATCAGGAACGGATTTTGAATTAAAAATTTGAATTAATTTATGGGAATTATTTTTTCAATTATTATTTAATAAAAGATATGGGAAGTATATACACAATCGACGTGTTTATGATATGACTTTTTTTAGCCGACAATTTTTGGGAGAATATGTGCTTAATTGAAGTCGTACCTAGTTTTGAAAGTTAATCAATTAATAATTAATTAATTAATTAATTAATTAATTAGGCGGGCATACCTATTAAATTTAAGGCTAAATAAATTGAGAAAAATCAATCTCTGTATGTACATTTCGGCCTATTAGGCCTCATCAGCAGAGCTAGAGATAGAAAGACCGCCTTGTGCGTGATTCGAAACACGACTGTCAAGCTGACAGGCGAGCGTCTTACCCCTACATATATATATATATATATATATATATATATATATATATATATAAAGATGTCTTTCACTGCTGAGAGTTTCACGTGAGAACGATAATCGAATGGTAAAAAACAGGTATTGAACTCTCTTTTAGTCTTAGATTTGAAACGGTTTCCAATTCTTACTACTACCACTACTACTACTACTACTACTAATAATAATAATAATAATAATAATACAATTATTACTAATACTAATACTAATACTACTAATACAACTACAGAAAAAGTTAAGATTCCATATACTGATATGAAATTTAGAATTGATAGAGTCCTTCATCCAAAATGGCAACGACGCTAGAATAACAGCATTCACAATCAACACTTCTTAATCAAACCCACTTTGGGAGACTGGAGAACAGCTTTTAGAAAGTCTAGAAAGAAACAAGAAATTATATCCCGATTACGCCTCAGTTGCACAAGACTTATGCACTCCTTTATACTCAAACAAGAACAACAACCAGTGTGAAACCATGTCAAATACCCTATACTTTCTTATATATATTTACCAACCCCTCCGCACGAGCAGGATGTGACACAAGGTCAATTTCTTAAGCGGAGTTTAACAGGTTTGAATCCGGAGTTTTCCTTCTCCTAGACCGGTTGTCTAACCAAGCTTAAAGGCCCAGGCTGCCCTACTATTTACCCATAGCTGGAGGGAGAGTAGAATTCATACCTTTCCCAAGGGTATTATACATCCTTATAAGGTTTGGAGCTTTTGCTCTCATCAGAAACCTTTCTTTAATGTAAATGATATGAAATATCTATTTGAAAAAGTCAACATAGATGACATTCTGTTCTTTTTTTAGAGAAATTAAACTATACCAAAATTATAAACATAAACAATACAAAAGTAATCCTCAACACACTCCTTAACGAGGCTAACTTTTCGTTAAAACTGTTAACTAGAAAAGTGTAAATACAAATGTACAACGTACATTATTTCTTAACCTCTGGGTATGAATAACCCTAGACTGATTGATATGCCGTTAAAATCCATTAACTAACAAACAAACTACAACTACTACCTCGATATATTTTAAACTCTTATTGTAAAGAATTTCCTTGATCAAATTCATAGGGAGGAGGGGGTGATTAGGAACTCTTAAAGTAATTTTGACTAAGGTTTGAATTCAGAATTTTCCTTCTCCTAGATGGGTTGCTATACCAAGCTTAAAGAGCCCAGCCTGCCCTACCATTTATCCACAGCCAGAAGGACCATAGTAGTATGCGTACCTTTCCCAAAGATATTAACATTATGTAAAATGCACAAATCGTTACAACTAGTTCAAGGGGAGTCCAAGCAGCATAAATGCCATCAGATTTATTGACAGAAATGTGATTAGATATAGAAAAAATAGGTAATTTATGAGGACGTGCGTCCCGGTCTCCCGCCTCAAAAACAACTATCCGGTGACTATCAAAATAACAACCCCAGCTCGTCGTAATTCTTGTTTATTTATCGTAATTTGTCGTAATTCTTGTTTAAATATGAAGATAGATATATAGTTTTGAATAGACTGAGATAGTTAGATAGATAGATAAACAAACAAAATAATATAGATAGATACAAACAAATGGAGATAGATAGATAGATATTTTCGACAAGTAAATGTATTTTGGGGGGGGTCGCTTCTTTTGTCGTAATTCTTGTTTATTTAAACTAAAAACAAGACATTAAACAAATATGAATTAAAAAATCTTAGTATTTAAAGTAATATAGATAAATATGAACAAATTGAGATAGATAGATGGATAGTTTTGAATAGACTGAGCTGGGTCGTTATTTTAATAGTCGCCGGGCAGCAACTCTTGAGGCAGGAGACCGGGACGCACTTCCTCATAAATTACCAAAAAAATAGAATGGAAGAAAATTGCCTATTCTGAAACAGAAATTTCAAAATGTCGCAAACAGTCGCGTCCAAGATTTGAACTTGTCTCGCCGTGTCCATTTCCTACCACGATAACCGTTACACCATACGCCTCCACACCATCTAGCGGACTGTTGTGATATAAGAGATGGTGCAACTCTTTGTGAAAACGGACATGTTCAACCTGTTCGTGATCACTGGTGAAACCATTCAGCCTCGAGTCTCGTAACTGTGTTGTCAATTTTCCGACAGAGACCTTATCAATAACGCCATCCTTATTCACTTCACTGAGGCTGCCTCTTTCGTACACACGAAATAGATATATAGATCTGGTCTTGATCGGATTGCAAGATTAAGAAGACGGGTGATTTATTTCTATGGAAACAAAGACAGTTGGAGAGAGGGGCGTAAAATTTCGGAGCCCTGGGAAAAGATGAATCTAAGGTGTGGTAATATTAAAAGATGGCTACTTTCGTTTTGAAAATGGTGTTTTAAGGAACGCGAAAATGAACGTGCACTTCGACGACTCTGTAGAGTTGTTGGCGATATTAGGAAGTTGTAAGGAGATTCTCTGAAATATTAAAATGGAATTAGGCAGAGAGTTTGGGCGGGAAAAAGAAAGCGCAAATCGTGAGGAGATGTGACCAAAAGAAAGAAATATGTCAGAAAACAAAATAAAAAAAAAATGGCTACCAAAGGCGCAAGTGGTATAATGGCTAATGGCGCCAACAATTGAATCGACGTACCAATTTCAGCGTTACAGTTTGTTTGTTTTGGTTTGTTGGATTTTACGGCATGCCAACCCTTGTTGTGTTATTTCATGCCGCAGACGTTTTTGTTTCTTTCATGATAGATGGGTTTTCAATTTTTTTAAAACTCCGTGTGGTGAACTCCACCCCCACCCCCAGTCGATTTTAAAATAGACTGTTCATACCTGTAAATAAGTCCTCTTTGTACTACTAATCATGTGCTGATTAAAGCCTAAATAACATTTCTCTGTTTGGTGTTCTTCATTCCATTACATTCATTCTCCTGAAATAAAATGTTGTATACCCTTTCTTTACTTCTTACTTGCTTCTATATCTTGGACATCTATTCTTCTTGCCGGCTTTGCTTCTTCTATCATCTTGACTTGGTATATCTTCTAACATCTTGCGTCTGGGTCTGGAATCTTCTAAGGTCTGGACTGTTTTGGGGACTTCGGGTCTGGTTTCTGTTGGGGATTTCTCCTTATCAGAAGCCCTGTGTCATTGTTAGTTTTTAGGTAATAAACACAAGACTTCGATTTACTTTGATGTTACTTTATTTGTAAATCCCCAAACCAGACATCTGCGCACATCCTACGAGCTCGGATCCTACTTGCTAACTGACTGAGTTACTTAGTATCCTTAAACCGGAAGACAGGGTTTCTATGCCTTCCGGTTCTCACAATTTATCCCCGGAGGGCAAGGTGAGAGTGAGGTCAAGCGTTGTCACTCATCCTTCAAGGCCGTGGGCTGCACTAATCGCCATTAGTTTCTACACTACCTTATATAAGTATTAAGGGATCCAATAATTATGTAACAAAAAGACTCTGACATACCCACTCAAAACTCTGAGATATTAGATCCCTAACAGAAAACTTCAACGCCTAATAAAACAGAATCTACAACAGTTACACCTGTAAATGAAATTGCTACTCTTTTACGTCAATCAGGACGTTCGCGTAAACCTTCTGATCGTATGAGTGAATATTTGCTGTTTTCTTAAATCGAAAAAAAAGTTAAACCCCACTAGGATTTGATCTTTTAATGTTTATTAACTACCACTAACAAATTTCTATTAGTAGGGGAGATTGTGCGAAATATTCCTTTCCCCCCTGTCTATCTAAAAATGGACTGTTCATGCTTATAAATAAGTCCTCTTTATACTACTTCTCATGTGCTGAATAAAGCCTAAATATGTTTCTCTGTTTGGTGTTTTTCATTTCATTACACTCACTTTTTAACACATTTTAACTCATTTTTCTATTTAACACTAATCGGTACTACCAATCTGAATGACGGTGAACCTGGGAGTAATGGTGATGAAGGGGTACTTCACACTCCCCAGAACTCCAAAACTCCAACTTCCTCATTAGAAGCAGTTTTAACCCAGGACACGTGACAGCTTGGATTCTCTTGGCATTTAAGAATAGTGTGTATTAGCATATAACTAATGGTCAAGTCACGTTGAAAGTACTGGTTCCCGCTAGATCATCGAAGTTGAGCAGCAATGAGCGTGTTCAGTATTTAGATGGGTGACCATTTAAGCAAGAGCCGGCACTTTAAGTAAATCGAATATCAAAATGACTTGCTTCAGCATGAAATGATCCGAAAAGGGTTGACATGCCGTAAAACAAACAAACAAGCCAACCAACCATATAACCAAATACTGGGTCCTTATGATGCATTAGTGCATCCATGAATATACTAACTAAACATTTAGTAAGAAAATACAGGTATTAAATAATTTTATAAGCAGCTTATGATTTATGTAGGTACCTGTAGTTAGAATATTTGATTTAGGGTCGGTTAGATTCAGAATAACGGGGTCCTATGGAAAGTTACCTGACAATTATTATCGGTTAGTAACCCTTTACTTGACCCCTTGAAAAACGCGCAATTATGTGTGAGATGTGGCGGGGAATTCAGAGTGAGTGGCCCTGTAGGTTACTCGCTCTGGACCGGTCTCGGTCCGCGGCGGATGAATACGGGCTGGGTTGTGAAATAAAGCTTTATCAAAGAAAACAACCAAGTTTTGTTAATTGATTAATTCAAATAAGCAATGACCAGCCCAACACGAAGAAGAATCAACAAGAAGTAAAACCAACCCTTAACAAGAAGCCCACTAGATCGACTGCAGAACATGGTGCTGAGTTTGACGAAGTATGCAGAAATTAA
>CM042137.1:107102887-107115387 GCA_023376005.1 Doryteuthis pealeii | reverse complement strand
AAAATCAAGGAGAATGTGATGTAAATAACAAAGGGGATTGTGACTTGTATAGTAATATAGTTTCGGTTACAGACAGACAAACCCTCAATCTCCATTATAATATACTAGCAAATATATGCACCCTCCGGGTGCAAGTATTTAAGTTTTAATGTAATAAAATATTGTATTAAATTAGAAAGGCTAATGGAACTAAATAAGAATACAGATAAAAAGATTTGAAACAGAGGGAGTATAATAAAAGATTTGAAACAGAGGGAATATAATAAAAAATGGAACAACTGAAACTTACTCTTCCATCACTCTCGTCTTTCATTGTTATTTTTTCTAATTTAAGTATTCAGTTAAAAGAGGAAGTAAAGAATAAAATGACAGATATTTTATCTTGTTAATGGATTTCATTTAAGATTCATTGAAGAGATTTTTGCTTATATTCATTAAAATAAAACCAAACAGTTAGAAATCAATAATACCAAGCACATATTTATTAAATTCGATTTTTTAATATTAATATGCAAATTAGCCTTCCCGTTCACACTGTAAACCGCTATTTTGTTGTATATATAAATATAATTGCATGTTGTCAGTATGTAGACATAGTTAACAGTATTAATAATGTAAGACAATTTTATTAATAATTGAGGTTTAGATAAAAATAAAATCATGGAGAATGTGATGTCAATAACTAAGAGAATTGTGACTTGAGTAGGAATATAGTTTCGGTTACAGACAGAAAAACACACAATCTCCATTATAATAAGATATATATATATATATATATATATATATATATAATGTCATTGTTATATCGTCTTTCTCATTTTTACGCTTGATTAGCCTGTTTTTTCTTCTTTCTCCTTTGTTTGTTTTATCTTGTATATATGATTTGTGTCATCTTTCTTTATTGTTTACTTTATATAATAAGTAACAAAATGCAATTTTAATCTTTTTAAACAAGTTTTAAAAAATGAGGTATTGTCCTACCTAAATTATGGCCAAATCTATTGTGTTACCATTTCGCTGATAAAGTTTTCTGTTAAGAGTTATAACTTCTGTCTCTCCATCCGCATCTTTTTTTTTCTTTTTACTTGTAAACATTTTTAGATTTCTTTAACTGATTACCTATTAAATCAACAAGTACCAAATTTTACTCACCAACTGAAACATTCTTTAATAAGAAGAATAACTTTTTTCTTTCTTTCTTTCTTTCTTCCTTTTTTTTTCTTTCTTCGTTTCCTTTAACACTGTAAAACTATTCACCATCTTTGAATGCCTTTGCGAATGGCCAAAACACAGTTGAGTGTATAGAGCGAGTGACGTGAGGCATATAGGACGAATAATTATTAAATCATAAGCTCCGACGCCATAAGTCAACTGAACATAGACACGATAGCTTTTGAGATAAGGTTAGCTCATTTGTAAAAAAAAAAATCCTTGCGGCTCATTGATTTTTACCGTACGGATCGACACACGCAGAAATTCTCATAGGAAGAAAATCGGAAATATTTCTGTTGGAAGTCATCGTAAAGTACTTTTTTTTACGTTTAAATACGTTATATATTTTATGGCCGTTCAAATACTTATGACAAGATTTTATTATATCAATATGGGCAATACTTGATACAGGGTAACGCTCATAAATATTTGAACAAATAGAAAATCTTATCTGTGATTTTTTTTATTCAATTTTTTTTCTCTAATTCAATTTTTTTTTTATTTCTAATTCAATTTTTTAAAACTACGATTGCAGAGGCCACCAATGATTTTGAAAAAGCTGTGATCAAAATTAACTTACAAGTCTTTTTGTTTTTTGGTTTGGTTGTATTGTTTTATGGCATATCAACAATTTTGGGTCATTTAATTCAGATCCGAGTAATTTTGATAAACAAAGGGCACAGGTTGTTTACAGTATCTGCTGTTGCTTAAGTGGTCACTTTTTTTCTTTTTTCTTTTTGGTTTGGTTGTATTGTTTTACGGCATATCAACTATTTTGAGGTCATTTAATTCAGATCCGAGTCATTTTGATAAACAAAGGGCACAGGTTGCTTACAGTACCTGCTGTTGCTTAAGTGGTCACTTTTTTTTGGTTTGGTTGTATTGTTTTACGGCATATCAACTATTTTGGGGTCATTCAATTCAGATCCGAGTCATTTTGATAAACAAAGGGCACAGGTTGCTGACAGTATCTGCTGTTGCTTAAGTGGTCACTTTTTTTTTTTGGGGGGGGGTTATTGTTTTACGGCATATCAACTATTTTGGGGTCATTTAATTCAGATCCGAGTCATTTTGATAAACAAGGGCACAGGTTGCTTACAGTACCTGCTGTTGCTTAAGTGGTCAGTTGTTGTTTTTTTTTTGGTTTGGTTTGGTTGTTTTACGGCATATCAACAATGTTGGGAGTCTTTTAATTCAGATCCGAGTCAGTTTGATAAACAAAGGGGACAGGTTGTTTACATTACCTGCTGTTGCTTAAGTGGTCATTTTTTTTTTTTTTTTTTTGGTTTGGTTGTATTGTTTTACGGCATATCAACTATTTTGGGCGTCATTTAATGCAGATCTGAATTGTTTTGATAAACAAAGGGCGCAGGTTTTCTTATAATACCTGCTGTTGCTTAAGTGGTCACTTTTTTGAGGGGGGATTGGTTGTTTTGTTTTACGGAATATCAATCGTTTTGGCACCATTTAATCCTGAAACGAGTCTTTTTGATACACAAAGGACTCGGGTTGCTTACATTACATGCTGTTGCTTAAGTGGTCACCAATATATGTATTAAACAGGTTCCTCGCTGCTTAACTTCGGTGATCAAGAGGGAACTAGAGCTTTCAGTGTAACATGACCGTAAGTTTTTATGGCAGATCAACCTGCATGGGTTATTTAATGTCAAAACTGTGACTGTAGAAGACCAATAGGGGTACTATTTAACCCATAGCTGTGGAATGAGGGTATTCATACTTTACCCCAGTTTATTAAACCGAAAGTGATTGTAAAAGGGAGACTTGAATTCTAACACCCTTACTACAATGTCGCAGACCCGCACGTTAGCCACTACACCATGTGGACGCGCCCCTTACGAGTTTGGCAAATCTTCTAAACAGATGCTGAGCACCTTTTATCAACATTGATTCATTGGTCTTAACTGTATGTCAACTCGTCTGGGATTATTTGGATTATTGTTACTAGCAAATATATGCACACTCCGGTTGCAAGTATTTAAGTTTTAATATAATAAAATATCATATTAAATTAGAAAGGCTAATGAAACTGAATAAGAATTCAGATAAAAAGATTTGAAACAGAGGGGGTATGATTGAAAAATAGAACAACTTTGAAACTAACTCTTCCATCATTTTCCCTTACTCCCGTCTTTCATTGGTAAATTTTCCTAATTTAACTATTAGTTAAAATAGGAAGTAAAGAATAATATTACAGTTATTTCTTCTTGTTAATGGATTTCTTTTAAGATTTTATCCCGGAGATTTTTCTCATATTCATTATATAAAACCAAACAATTAGAAATCAATAATACCAAGCATATATTTATTCAAATCAAATTTTTAAGATCAATATGCAAATTAGCCTTCCCATTCACACTGTGAACCGCTATTTTGTTGTATATATAAATACAATTTCATGTTATTAGTGTGTAGATATTGTTAACAGTCTTAATGATGTAAAACAATTTTACTAATAATTGAGGTTTAAATAAAAATAAAATCATGGAGAATGTGATGTAAATAACAAAGGGAATTGTGACTTGAATAGTAATATAGTTTCGGTTACAGACATACAAACCAACAATCTCCATTATAATAAGATATATCCTTTTCGTTACTTACTTCTATTCTGCTGTTCATCTTTTCTATCTTACGTCTTCTTCTAGTCATCTTCTAACATCTGGACTTCGTCTTGGTGACTTCGTCTTGGTTGCTTGGTCGCCTTAACTCATTTCTTCTTCTAGATCAGTCTTGTTACCAAGACATTCATTAATTATGCAGTGAGTTCCAGTTAAGGCAGGACATCTTCTCTGCCTGACGTCCAACTGAAACTGAGGACCCAACCAGGTCCCACGTGACTTCACGTATTTCGCGGGCTTTTGTACTATTCCATGGAAAGTCCCGCGTATGATATGAAAAGGCCCATCCCTTTAGAAATACAGGGGATTGACAATAATCTTATGCACCCGCATAGATTATGTAACATTATTCGGACTGTTGTACTCATCTTTATTTTCATCTGTACAACGTTATCGTAGTAACACTTATATCTAGGCTGCAGGTTCAATCCTGGTCAAGGGTGACAGTAACATAGAATAATAATTAACCCAGCTTAATACCTGTACCCAGCTATGGTTAGCGGAATGAGAACAGTACTTTGGTTTTGAAATACACTTTTTTGTGACACCAGTCCTGGAACTTTTCTGACAGACCTCGTAGGATACATTTTCTAAATAAATTGCATTCAGAATCCGAAAATGGGATCCAGTGTATGGATCCTTGTTATGCTGATTCCAATAAGATGTGGACTCTTTTTAAATTAATGTTCCTTTTTTCACTCTTAAAACCAAGAGGTGAGAAGCAAATTATCTATTTGTTCAGATACTTATGACCAGTACTATACGTTGTGAACAGAATATTAAGATAGATAATGTATATTAAAGATGTCATTAAAATTACTTGCCCTTTATTTACTATAACCAAAACATATGTTTTGTATATATATATATATATATATATATATATATATATATATATATATATATATAGGTTTGAATTCAGAGTTTTCCTTCTCCTAGACTGGTTACCTAGCCATGGTTAAAGAGTCCAGTCTGCCCCGCTATTAACTCATATCTGGAAAGAGAATTGGATGCATACCTTTCCCAAGCGTATTAGTGCCATGTGAAATGCAAACAGCTTATATATATATATACATATCATAACGAACCGTTTAACGCGAAGAACACACACGTGTAGTCGACTGCAATTAATCAGTATCTCGATTAATTCAGTGGATTTAACGCTGAAGATCCTTATAGTGAAACTTGAGTAGGCTATCACTTGTACCTATATTGTAATATATATATATATATATATATATATATATATATATAGAGAGAGAGAGAGAGGGGGGGGAGAAGGAAAAAGACAGAGAATGAGTTCTTGGTCTGATAATCTTATAGGCAAGATACGAGTCATTGTATGCCGTTGACACTGACCCTAAACTGTTCTAACTTATTATATTTAGTATTGAGCACTCTTTATTCATATATATATATATATATATATATATATATATATATATTGAGAGAGAGAGAGAGAGAGAGAGAGAGAGAGAGAGAGAGAGCAATCTGTATAATTGATATACTGGGTGTTTAAAAAGATTTAATATCCTGTGAGATATCCTGGGTGTTTCAGAAAAATTGATATCATTTCCTAATCTAAAAACTTAACCAATTCTCAATTCATCCCGTCGTGGTGTTATGGTTAGTAAGCTAGTCTTGCAGATCCATTATGCTGGATGACTCATAATTTGTTGGGTTTTTTTTAATATGCACGTAAAAGAATTGTAAACCCAGCCTGATCGGAAGTCAGGAAAAAAAATTGAAGGGATTATGCACATTTCATGCACAGGTCAACGCATGAATTTCGATTTATGCGTGGATCCCCATATTAAAAAAAAGACCTTGTGTTAATCAGACCTGGTGAGAGTTCAGGAAAATAAATGCCTTAACCAAAATCTCGTTGAAAGGATCTCATATATTCTCACGTGTAGAATCAACTAAGAATTTTATGTTTGGTTTGTTTAGTTTGTTTTGTTTTACGGCATATCAACCTCAGTGGGTCATTTAATGCCGATAAAGTTTTGAAATAAATCAATTCTTAATGGATAATACAATTTTTTTATAAATACATTTTCTATTTAACCCATAGATGGACCCTAACCAGGTACTCCACTCCGTCAGAGTGGACCAGGGAGCAATGGTGATGAAGGGGTGCTCCAATTCCCCAACCTCCAAAACTGGAACCTCACCCATCAGATAGAGTTTAACGTCATTCCCAGGACATGTAGACCAGAGCCACCGCCTTCTAGCATTCATTGATAAAAGGTTGGGCTTGCCGTAAGGGCATAGGGTTGGGAAAAATCATATAGGTGCTGGGCTTGACGTGACCAGCCGATTGATCGGGGGGGCCTCTCCGACGCCGCTCTAGCCCAAGATTGGGCCAAAGTGAGTATTGATGTCATGATATGCATTTATAGTGAAAGAAATGCTATTTAAACATAAAACAAAATTCCCGCCCTGTCGGCTGGGGTTAGAATGCCCCGACTGCACCTCTGCAAAGGGGTAAGACTCCCCCAATGGGGCCACCTGTTGCCGTGGGTGGCGACGCGTGATGTTTAAGGATATCCCAGGTGGATGAGCAAAGTCATGACATGCGAAATCTCCACTTTGGCCCAATCGTGGGCTAGACGGGCGGTCGGAGAGGCCCCTCGATCAATCGGCTGGTCACGTCAAGCCCTAGCACCTATATGATTTTCCAACCCTTTGCCCTTACGGCAAGCCCAACCCCTTTTGATCATATGGATGCTAGAAGGGGTGGCTCTGGGTCCTACATGTCCTGGGAATGACGTTAAACTCTATCTGATGGTGAGGTTCCAGTTTTGGAGGTTTGGGGAATATGGAGCACCCCATTCATCACCATTGCTCCTGGTCACTCTGACCCGGAGTGGTAGTACCTGTTAGGTCCCATCATGGGTTAAATAGAAAAATGTATTTATAAAACAAAATTTGTATTATCCATTAAGATTGATTATTTCAAACTTTAATCGGCATTAAATGACCCACTGAGGTTGATGCCGTAAAACAAAACAAAACAAACCAAACAACAAAATTCTTAGTGATTCTACACGTGAAATATATGAGATCCCTCTTCAACGAGATGGTTAAGGCATTTATTTTCCTGAACTCTCACCAGGTCTGATTAACACAAGGTCTTTTTTTTAATATGGGGATCCACGCATAAATCGAAATTCATAGCGTTGACCTGTGCATGAAATGTGCATAATCCCTTCAATTTTTTTTCCTGACTTCCGATCAGGCTGGTTTACAATTGCTTTTACGTGCATATTAAAAAAAACCCAACAATTATGATCATCCAGCATAATGGATCTGCAAGACTAGCCTTATAACATACACCACGACGGGATGAATTGAGAATTGGTTAAGTTTTTAGATTAGGAAATGATATCAATTTTTCTGAAACACCCAGATATCTCACAGGATATTAATCTTTTTAAACACCCAGTATAATCAATTATACAGATTGGCTCTCTCTCTCTCTCTCTCTCTCTCTCTCTCTCTCTCTCTCAATATATATATATATCTATAATATATACATATATATATATATAATAAAGAGTGCTCTAATACTAAATATAATAGTTAGAACAGTTTAGGGTCAGTGTCAACGGCATACAATGATCAGTAATCTTGCTATAAGATTATCAGACCAAGAACTCATTCTCTGTCTTTTTCCTTTCCCCCCCCTCTCTCTCTCTCTCTATATATAATATAATAGGTATATATATATATATATATATTACATATAGGTACAAGTGATAGCCTACTCAAGTTTCACTATAGGATCTTCAGCGTTAAATCCACTTGAATTAATCGAGATACTGATTAATTGCAGTCGACTACACGTGTGTGTTCTTCGCGTTAAACGGTTCGTTATGATATGTATATATATATATAAGCTGTTGCATTTCACATGGCACTAATACGCTTGGAAAGGTATGCATCCAATTCTCTTCCAGATATGAGTTAATAGCGGGCAGACTGGGGACTCTAAACCATGGCTAGTAACCAGTCTAGGAGAAGAAAACTCTGAATTCAAACCTATATATATAATATATATATATATATATATATATATATATTATATATTATATTCAAAACATATTGTTTTGTTATAGTAAATAAAGGGGCAAGTAATTTTACATGACATCTTTAAATACATTATCTATCTTAATATTCTGTTCACACGTATAGTACTGGTCATAAGTATCTGAAAAATAGATAATTTGCTTCTCACCTCTTGGTTTTAAGAGTGAAAAAAGGAACATTAATTTAAAAAGAGTCCACATCTTATTGGAATCAGCATAACAAGATCCATACACTGGATCCCATTTTCGGATTCTGAATGCAATTTTTTAGAAAATGTATCTACGAGGTCTGTCGAAAAAGTTCCAGGACTGGTGTCACAAAAAAAGTGTATTTCACAAACAAAGACTAAACTGTTCTCATTCCGCTAACCATAGCTGGATGGTACAGTGTTATTAAGCTGGGTAAATTATTATTCTATGTTACTGTCACCCCTTGACCGGATTGAACCTGCAGCCTAGATATAAGTGTTACTACGATAACGTTGTACAGATGAAAATAAAAGATGAGTAAACAGCCAATAATGTTAAAATCTATGCGGTGCATAGATTATTGTCATCCCTGTATTTCTAAAGGATGGCCTTTCATATCATACCGGGCTTTCCATGAATAGTACAAAAAGCCCTCGAAAACGGAAGTCACGTGGGGACCCTGGTTGGTCCTCAGTTCAGTTGGAGGTCATGACGAGAAGATGTCCTGCCTTAACTGAACCACTGCTGAATATGCATGAATGTCTTGTAACAAGACTATCTAGGAAGAACGAAATGAGTTAAGCGACAGGAACCCAAGACGGAAGTCACAGACGAGTCCGATGTTAGAAGTGACTAGAAAGAAGACCGTAAGATAGAAAAGCATGAACAGCAGAGGTAAGAGAAGTAGTAACGAAAAGATATACTATCTTATAATTGGAGCACTTCGTTGGTTTGTATGTCTATAACGAAACTATCATTACTATCAAGCACAATTCCCTTTTATTTACATCACATTGCTCCATGATTTGATTTTATTTAAACCTCATTATTAGTAAAAATTGTTTACATCATTAAGACTGTTAACATATCTACACACTAATAAACATGAAATTGCTATTATATATACAACAAAATAGCGTTCACAATCGGAATGGGGCGAGAGGCTTAAGATGTGGATATTGAATCTTAAAAATTTGATGTTGAATAAATATCATGCTTAGTATATTGATTTCTAATGTTTGGTTTGTAGTATTACATGAAGTATGAGAAAAAATCTCCGCGTGATCAAATCTTAACGAGAAATCATTAAACAAGAAAGCAACGGAATAACTGCTCATATGTATTCTTGTACTTAGTCCTATTGTAACTAAATTAGTATTAAATTGAGGAAAATTGACCAATGAAAAGACGGGGAAGGGAAAGATGCATTGGAAGAGTCTAGTTTGCAAGTTTTCTATTTTTTCATCATACCGCCCTCTCGTTTCAAATCTTTTTATCTGAATCTTATGTCGAGTGTTCATTAGCGCTTTTCTAATGGTTAAGTGATGAGTATTGTGTATTATTTGTAAAACTTAGTATAATACTTGCAACCGGAGCGGTGTTCATATATGTGCTTCACAGCTACAATATCCGGCAAAGTGAAGCGTGCGGCGCGACGACGAGTTGACACATAAGTTGGGAAGACCAATGAGAGCAGATGGTTGGATAAGAGGTGCTCGCAGTCTGTTGTAGAAGACTTTGCCGAAACTGCGTAAGGGTGCGCGGTGCCGCATGGTTCTGTGCCGTCTAACCGTGCCGGCGTCTGCACATGTGTATTAGGTAAGGGTGTTAAATTCAAGTCTCCCTTTACAATCACTTTCGGTGTTTAATAAACACTGGGGCGATAAAGGTAATGAAACTGCGCTCATTCCACAGCTATGGGTTGGTGTAACGGTGTTAAATTATACCCTATTGTCCTTCTACAGTCACCAGTTTTGGACATTTAAATACCCGGCATGCAGGCATCTCGCCATTAGTAAAAAAATTTACCCGGTGCATGGTACACTCGAAAGCCTCTATTCCCTCTTGATCACCGTACAGCAAGCTAAGTCCACCGCCTGCCGATGTCCTGAACTACACCTTGTTAATACATATATTTGTCGATTTCGGTCCCACCCGCAGGTGACCACTAATATAGCGTTCTACCTAACAGCTAATGTAAGCAACCCAGTCCTTGTCGCTGTATCCAAAAAAGACTTCGTTCAGGATTAACATGCGGTTCCTCTCCTCCAAAGATGAACGCACTTCTGTCTATTAATTCCGTCGCTCAAACAAATCAACCAATCCCCTCTAAAAAAGTGACCACTTCAAGCAACAGAGCATGGTATTATAAGAAAAACCTCCCCCCGTGTTTATGCAGAAACAATCCACATTGCATTAAATGACGCCAAAAATAGCTTTGGAATATGCCGTGTAAAACAATACAACCAAAACAAAAAAACAAAAAAAAATAAAAGCATGTGACCACTGAAGCTAAACAGCATCGGTAATGGCTAACACAACCTGGTCCCCTTGTTATCAACTGACGTCTGGGATACTGCAATCTAAAGCTCAGCTGCCACCATCATTTCCTGCTAATGCCGATTACGCCGTAAAATTCAACCGAAACAAACAAAAAAAAAAACAACAATCTGACCTACTTACAGCAACAGCCAGTACTGTTAAGCAACTCGTGCTTTGTTTCTATCAAAATGACTCGAATCTGAATATTTAAAACTGCCCCAAAATAGTTTTGGTTTGATATTAGCCGTATAAAACAATAACACCCGCCCCCCAAAAAAAAAGCCTACCACCAGTGTATCCACCTTTTACACGTCTAGTCAGATACTGTCAGCAACCCTCGTCGTCCCTTGTCTTCACTTCCCAATCTATCGACTTGGATCTGATCTTCCAGAAATGGACCCCAAATCAGTTGAATTTAGGCCCGTAAAACAATACAACCAAACCAAAAAAAGTCTGACGCACCTTAAGCACAGCAGGACTGTACCTGCAAACCTCGTAGCCCTATACTGTAGAGTGCACTCACAATATGACTTCGGATTGAATTTACAACTCCCAAAATAGTTGATATATATTCTCCGTCGTAAACGAATACAGACCTCAAACATACTCATATACAAGAACTACAGAACAAAAGAAGAAGAAAGACAAGGTGACCACTTTAAGCAACAGTCGAGATATGCCTGTAAAAACCCTGTGCCTTGTTGTATCAAAGATTACTCGGATCTGAAATAAATGACCCCAAAATTGTTTGATATGCCATAAAACAAATACAACCAAACAAAAAAACAAAGAAAGACTTGTAAGTTAATTTTGATCACAGCTTTTCAAAAATCATGGTGCGCCTCTGCAATCGTAGTTTTATAAAACATTGGGATATTAGACAATAAAAAAAAAAAAAATTGAATTAGAGGAACAACAACATTGAATATAAAAAATGTCTACAGATAAGATTCTATTTTGTTCAAAATATTTATGAGCGCTTACCCCTCTGTATTCAAGTTATTGCCCCAGTATTGACTATAATAAAATCTTGTCATAAGTATTTGAACGGCCATAAAATAGTTAACGTATTTAAACGTAAAAAAAAGTACTTTACGAGACTCTCCCAAACAGAAATATTTCCGACTTTCTTCCTATGAGAATTTCTGCCGTGTGTCGAGTCCGTACGGTAAAAAACTCAATTGAGCCGCAAGGATTTTTTTTTACAAATGAGCACCTTACTCAAAGCTATCGTGTCTATTGTCAGTTGACTTATGGCCGTCGGGCTTATCATTTAATAATTATTCGTCCTATATGCCTCACGTCACTCGCTCTATTTACACTTCCAACGTGTTTTGGCCTTGCGCAGAAGGCATTCAAGATGCGTGATAGTTTTACAGTGGTTAAGGAACGAGGAAAGAAAAAAAAAAGGAAGAGAAGAAAGAAAGAAGAAAAGTTATTCTCCTTATAAGAATGTTCAGTTGTCGTGAGGTAAAATTTCGTAACTTGTGATTTAACTAGGTAATCCCCAGTTAAAAAATCTAAAGAATGTTTCACAATTAAAAAGAAAAAAAAGATGCGGATGGAGAGAAGAAGTTTTAATAATTTAACAGAAAACTTTATCGCCGACAATGGATGAACACCACTAGATTGCCATAATTTAGGATAGGATCGAATACTCATTTTTTAAAACTTGTTTAAGATTAAAATTGCATTTTTTACTTATTATATAAGTAAACAATAAAGAAAGATGACACAATGCACTATTATACAAGATAAAACAACAAAGGAGAAAGAAGAAAAAACAGCTCTAATCAAGCGTAAAAATTGAGAAAGACGATATAACAATGACATTATATCATATCGAATATATATAATTATATATCTTTATAATGGAATTGTGTGTGTGTCTGTCTGTACCGATAACTTATTCCTACTCAAGTCACAATTCTCTTGTTATTGACCATACATTCTCCATGATATTCTATTTTATCTAAACCTCATTACTTTAATTAAAATTTGTCTACATTACTTAATACTGTTAACTATGTCTATCTCTCTCGTGTTT
>CM042137.1:107079826-107097326 GCA_023376005.1 Doryteuthis pealeii | reverse complement strand
CTCATCACTTTTTTTAAAAAACCTTTACTATCTCTTATTTCTTCTTCCTCTCTTTTCTAATAGTAGTTCTCGCAAAACTCAGGACCTTCCATCTCGCTACACCATGTCAATGGAGGGGTACCCCATAGAGCTGGAATCACACCACTAGATGCGGTTTAACATCAACCCAGGACACCAAGGCCCTCAACCACGGCCTTCTATCATCTATATCATAAAAAGTTTAGGATTTACCATAAGAGCAATACTGTCAGGACAATCATATACGTGCTAAGGCTCGGCATGACCAGCATATTGATTGGAATGGGGGAGGGCTTTCTTACCACCCGTCTAGCCCAAGTAAGGGACAAATTGGAGTGGTACATATCATGGACTGCTCAACCACCAAGATTCTGTTCTTAATCATCACAGGTCGCCTCCCATGGCCAACAGGGTGTCCCATTGGCCATGGGAGGCGACTCCTCTGTAGAGGTTCAGTCGGAGTATTTCATAGCTACAGCTGACAGCTTTATATTTATTTTCTTAGTCAGCTTTCGTTTACTCACTGATATTTTCATGACGACATAAATCACTTTAAATTCTTAATTTTTACTAATCTTAATAATCGAATAAGAAAACAAGTAATTTATTAGAAACATTATGTAGTACGAGTCTATATTAACAGGTTAGGAGGCGCGTGGTCTAATGGTTAGAGTCGAGGGAAATGGACTCGTCGACCCGGGTTCAATTCCTGGACGAAGCTGTTGACTTTTCACATGGCACTAATATCCTTGGGAAAGGTATGAATCCAATTCTCCCTCTAGTTATGGGTAAATAGCAGGGAAGACTGGGCTCTTTAACCATGGCTAGGTAACCAGTCTAGGAGAAGGAAAGCTCTGAATTCAGACCTGTTAAACTCCGCTTAAAAAATTGACCTTGTGTCGCATCCTGCTCGTGTGGAGGGGTTGGTAAATATATATATTAACAGGTTATTGTAACAGTGCAAGTGTAAAATCTAAAATATATTATTTTGGTCTCGCATATCTTGCGTCTGATGATTGTGGTAAGACATGAACTCGAAGTAATGCAATGAGTAACACAACATAATATATATATATATATATATATTTGCCAACCAAATTTCTCCCAGGGCTATACCAATTTTTCTTTGTATTTTTAACTGTATAATAGTCTATTTCAAATTTCACTGTCTATTCACTTCAGAACTCATTCTATTCAAATAAAGTCATATCATTGTTGTAATCTAAGCCCTTCTGATCAATCATAATGAACTAACCATCATGTTTTGTACTCTACTTAGCTATTGGTGGGAGAGCCGCTGTGAGCGGTTTAAAGTAGACAAATTTATACACACACATATATATTATACATATATATATATATATATATATTATATATGATGAGGCTAATTTTCAGTGTATATTTTATGTCTGTATATATATATATCTCTCTCTCTCTCTCTCTCTCTCTCTCTCTCTCTCTCTCTCTCTCTCTCTCTCTCTCTCTCGTGTGTGTGTGAACTTAATATGATAAAAAGATTTGTTCTAGAACTTTCGGAAAAGGGTAGAACTAAGCATTATCATCATCAAGACGTGCCTACAGTACGAGTCTCTGTTACCCTTCCTGGCCACCTATCTCTATGGATCATCACTCCTCGAAGGTCCTCTGCTCAGTATACAGTATCCGCGCAGAGCTTACTGGTGTAGTCTTTTGTTGGCCGACCCAAACTTGTGTGCCCATGTGTAGGAACCCATAAGAGAACGTCACTTATGAGCGCGTCCTTTTATTCATCTATTAGTTTTAAACACTAACAGTACTAACTAATTAATATGAAAATAAATGTTCTATGTTCAATATTTTGATATTGATACATTTGTAACTCGTGTATCAGAGTAAACAGAGAAATAAGAGGAAAAAGCGCAACGAGTATTAAAGACAGGGAGAATTGTTTACCAAGCAAAGATACAATGTAAACAGTGTATTTAGCAATTTTTAGGTTAAATTAACAAGTCCCGCGAGATCTCTTAGTTTCTCACTTTCGAGGTTTCGTCAGACATTGTGTATAGCAAAAAAAAAAAACCCAAAAAAAACAGAGGATTCCATTCTCATTATTTACGTTCTTTATATCGTTTAGGTTCTATAAATAGAGGCGCGTGGTCTAATGGTTAGAGTCATAGGAAATGGACTCGTCGACCCGAGTTCAATTATTGGACGAAGCTGTGTGCATTTCACATAGCGCTAATACCCTTGGGAAAGGCATGAATCCAATTCTGTCTCCAGCGATGGGTAAATAGCAGCGCAGACTGGGGTTTAAATAAAGTATGAGGTAAGGTAGAAGGAAAAGTGGACAACCATACCATAAAACTAATGGCCTAACTTAGTAACCAGTCTAGATGGAAAAATTTGAATTCAAAACTGTTAAACTCCGCTTAAGAAATAGACCTTGTGTCACATCCTGCTCGTGCGGAGGGGTTGTTAAATATACAAGGTGACCCCCATCCCCTCAAAAAATAATCTGGGTTCTGGTAGTCTGCATCAGTAATAATATCTATAATATACTATAGTAATAGTATATATACTATTACTGATGCACAAAAAAAAACAATACAAATTCTGTTTTTTTTTGTTTTTTGTCACCCTATATATATATATATATATATATATATATATATGCGCGTTTGTTTACGAAAAGCAAATGACGTGATCAATGCATGTGCAAAAATGGAAGGCGAAGAACATATAATGGCGCATGCTTTAACGTGAATAAGCAGAGAACGAAAAGTTAATAAAGATATGTCGTATATCATATGGAATATTAATGTTAGAAAAATGAGAACATTAAAAATTAAAACATTAAAAAATTAAACAAACGCGCATATGAAAATTAACGGTTAACAGCATCAGATTCACACAACCACTATACACTTAACATCTTTCATTTTGTTCCTCACCTAACAGTGTCCTGAAGATGGTATAAAATACCGAAATACTTAAGTATTGACACTAAAAATTGTTTCCTGATCGTAACATTCTGTGTTTGTTATATTTTTAAAATATTTTCTTTTCATATATATATATATATATATATATATATATTAAGAAAGCTGCAGATGTCCGGTATATGTAGAGGGGTTAATGTATTTCTCTGAAGTTAAAATCTCACTGAACTGATTGGTAAGGTTTCTATGCCAACAACTGTACTCCTATATTTGTTGGCTGTGAAAGAACGTCAAATGACAGCAGATTGTCGGTCCGATATTTTGATTGACTCAAAAGGATTTTATTTTCTTCGCTTGGATAGAAGTATCATCCGGATTGCCTCGTGGCTCAAAATGAAGAAGTTGTCACATTTGGCCAGTTGGTTTTTTTGTTTTGTTTTTTGTTGTTTTTTGTTTTTTGTTTGCTTGTTTTTCGTCGTGTTTTGTTTTTGCTTGTTTTGTTTTGTTTATTTTTTTGTTTTTTTTTGTTTTCCTCTTTTTTTTGTTTTTTTTTTGGTTTTTATTTTTTATTGACCAGCTTCCAGTTATTGATTAAAGCGACCAGCTGCATTAGACGACAGTGAACACCTTTTCCCCATTATAACAGGTTTGATCTTAATTCACTAGGAAAAAAATAACACGCGACAGCTCATTGAGATAATTGGATTTTTTAAAAAAGACAAAAAAAAATCAAATGATTATGGTAAAAACGCTCATATTAAAACTATACGTTTTACCGAGCAAATTAAAAACTGGGACAAGCAATTTAAAAAAATTATGACTGGAGGAATTTTGTTGTTGTTGTTGTTGTTTTTATTGGATTTTTTTATGCTGCAAGTAAATTTTGAAATAGGTTGGTTGGTTGGTTGGTTGGTTTTTCAGTTCAAAACAATATGCAAGTAGTTAAGGACACACAGCCTCCTGTTTTCCAACCTGTTTCTTTGCTCAAATTCCTATAGTATTTCCTTGAATAAAGGTATGAATCAATCTCTTCTCCCACTGAAGAATAATTAAAGTTCCAATTACCGTCGAACTGGGAAGACAAGGCAACAAACGGTTGTAACTTAAACCCGAATGTCACAAAGTCTACTGCAGAATGACAGGATATATATAAGACTCCACAATGTCATTCAAATCAAGCAGTCAAGCAGCCAATCAGAGCTCAAGGAATGAAATGACCCAAATCACCCAAATTCATGAATGGGTCATTCTTGATTTCTATATATACCAACTGTCTTGGATACTGCTTATGTGGTACTTGGCTGCTGTTATTCAAACCAACAGTAGACTTACTGACTTCAATACCCACCAGTTAAAATAGTAAATAGTAAGGCAGGCTGTGTTCTTTAGCCTTGGTTAGGAAACAATCTAGGAGAAAGGAAACTCTTAAGCTATACAATAAATATACAATATAAATAGTTGGACAGACTGTTTCCTTGCTTCAATTCCCGTACATGAAAATGATTAAGGACAAACAGCATCCAGTTTTCCAACCAGTTCCTTAGCTCAAATTCCCATGATATTTTTTAAAAGTCTTTCTGGACTTGAAAGTGACCAAAGAGTACAAAAATAATCTTTTTTACCGAACCACCAAGAAACGGTTTTGATCGAGTTCAAATCCTAGACGAGGTTGATTGCTTCACTTTGTGCCAATGCTCTTAAGGTAAAGGTATGAATCAATCTCTTCTCTCACCAGTTATGGGTAAATAGTAAGGCAGTCTGGGTTCTTTAGAATTAAACAGGTGAATTTGCGGGAAATGCTAGATCATCCACGTAGTATGCATTCGTGTTACATCTTTTGCTTCTTGGCTTTTTAATATGAAAATATTTTCTTTCATTAGAGCTATTGACGATCGTAGTACGAAATGTAGAAGAATGAAAGAAATCAGTGTAACCATCGGGTGAGTTAACCGTTCGCAGCATCATTGTAGCAGTAACAGTGGTAAGTATCAGTTCTTTGCCTATGTGGTCCCTAGACCTGGTCTAAGGATCGCATATATATATATATATATATATATATATATATATATATATATATATATATAATATACCCAACTTGTTGGTAAATCCTCGCGGTGAGAAAAAAAACCCAGCAAATAGTTTCATTGTAAAAATATACTACCAAACATCACCCGGGGAAAAAAAAATTTGGAAAAAAGAAAAGACCAAGATAATCGTACCAACCAAAACTAATCTATTGTTACAATATTTAGCCAAAAGAAAAAAACTATTTATATGTATATATATATATATATATATAAGATATATATATTCATATAAAACCGCCAGTAAACTAAAGCTAATAAGTAAAAAGTGCTCAATACCTAAGTAGAGCAAACAAAAAAGATAAATCTAATGAGTCAGATAAACCTACTAAAAGTTTTGCTTAGTGCTCTTCAGGGCTAAGATCCGATTCGAGTCGGATCTTAGCCTTGAAAAACACTAAGCGAAACCTTTAGTAGGTTTATCTGACTCATTAGGTATATATATATATATATATATATATATATATATATATATATATATATGGGGGCTGTTAACTCGTGCAATAGTAAGAGTATTTCCTGTTCTTTTCTTATTTTATATTTGAGTGCCAGTACCATTTGACACTGTATACTTGTGTTTTCTGTGACTCTCCAGGTCAGCCCTGGAGAGACATACTCTTCCGCATAAACTGCATGCTGGAACTTCTCCACTTTGAATGTTGCTGGACTGAAAATCACTCTTTTTAATAGCTCGCTTCAATGTTTGGTGTTTAATTATGTTGGACTCAAATTCTTTCACATACAGGTAGATGGTGGCTCTCCAGCCAGCTCTATTACAATCTAGCTTCTTCTAATCCTCCACAGCAATAGTAGCATTCTACAACACACAGTATTCATTGGGAATCCATGTTGCTGCAAGACAACTAGGCATACAGGATTTTAATTTATTTTTTAGTATATATATATATATATATATATATATGTGTGTGTGTGTGTGCGCGTGTGTGTGTGTGTATATATATATATATATATATATATAATATATATATATATATGTATACACATAGATACATACATACACACATACAAAAATACATATATATATATATATATATATATATATATATTATAATATATATGTCAATAATATATATAAAGTTTCGTTTTATTTCGTTAAATTTTCGGGGATGTTTATACCTCTTCTTCGGAACGGATAGACATATCAATCCGTTCCGGAGAAGGGTTATAATCATTACCTAAAATTTAACGAAAGAAAACGAAACTTAACATTCAAAAACAGAGTTTCTTATATCTTACACCTAATGCTTCATACTAAATCCAAAACAATATATATTATAGACACTAGCAAATATATGCACCCTCCGGGTGCAAGTATTTAAGTTTGAATGTAATAAGATATTATATAAAATTAGAAAGGCTAATGAAACTAAATAAGAATGCAGATCAAAAGATTTGAAACATAGAACAACTGAAACTTACTCTTCCATCACTCTCGTCTTTCATTACTATTTTTTCTAATGAAAGCATTTAGTTAAAAGAGGAAGTAAGAATAAACTTACAGTTATTTTTTCTTGTTAATGGATTTCATTTAAGATTTATTGAAGAGATTTTTGCTTATATTCATTAAAATAAAACCAAACAGTTAGTAATCAATAACACTGAGCACATATTTATTAAATTCAATTTTTTTAATATTAATATGCAAATTAGCATTCCCTTTCACACTGTAAACCGCTATTTTGTTGTATATATAAATACAATTGCATGTTATTCATATGTTGATATGGCCAACAGTGGCTTCGGCCTCTGGACCATTGATATAATTAACAGCGTCGATCCCAGGGGGCCATCCCCCCAGGCAACACCTGCCCCCTTGATTTAACGGGGCAGGGCTGGGTTTATTGCCCAGTGCCTGAGGCGCCCCCCTTGAGGGGGAATGCCGACGGGATCGACGCAATTTTTCACCTGCCACTCCATGAGCTTCGGCTCGTGCGTGGTCCCACGTTAATAGGGACTTTGTGCCTGACCCGTACAAGTGGGGTACGCGGTAAATAAATACTATGTAGATATGGTTAACAGTATTAATAATGTAAAACAATTTTATTAATTATTAAAAAGGTTAAAATAAAATCATGAAAAATGTGATGTCAATAACTAAGGGAATTGTGACTTGAGTAGTAATATAGTTTCGGTTACAGACAGAAAAACACACAATCTCCATTATAATAATAATATATTATAATATAATATATAATATATATATATATATATAGGAGCGACTTTAATAAACTTTCACCGCAAGTATAACACAATGATCATCTGTTTACAGATTAGATCTCTCTGGTGATCGTAAAGTATATACACAGATGTATGTATTTAAAACAGTTAAAACAACGCTCCTTAAACGGTAGCTGGCAATGGCTTAGAGGTTAAGGGATCGGACAGGCGTAAAGTCAGTCAGGGTTTGCTTCTGGATGGTGTTAGCTGTTGTGTCTAGCCACACTGATGAGACGTGAAACGTCGAAACACGGTGTCTGTGGATGACTTATATATATATATGTAAAGATGAAACTGGAAGTGAATCTGACGGTATGTTGAAAGGATAATTTTAATCAATATCACTTACACGTGTTTCGGTCAGGAGTTTATCTATGTGTACAATGTTTAAACTATTATCATTTTTAAATAAACAAATGAAATGAAATAATAATAATAGAACAAAAATGTTGAAGTGTTCCGCAGACAAAGAAAATTCGACCTTCATCAGTGAATCTTTATTTAATATATATATATATATTAAATTGCCTTCGAATTTTATTATTTTATAACATACTTAACAATGCTTCAAGCAAATTACCAATTACTTTTATATATATAATATATATATATATATATATATATATATATATATATAATATATATATATATTCTGTCGAGGAATATTGTGATGAATCAAAATACGATGAATAAAAAAAAACACTTGGTCTCTTGGTTTCAAATGTTTGCAGTTAGAACTTTGTTGTTTACTACTACTGCTTATATAATTGTATGAACATTTTGCTTACTCTGATGTGAGAGTGTATCCTCCTCTTTCTCACCCATTCATTTGAAGGTTAAAAATCTTTCTGAATGTCGGCATCTTTTCTCTTATACTACTAGCACTTCTACAGTAAATTACTCTGAATAAATCTTTCTTTCACATCTCAAATTTGGTCTATATTTCTAGTTTCCATATATATAAGCGTGTGGTGTAATGGTTAAAGTCATGGGAAATGGACACGTCGCCCTGAGTTCAAATTCTGGATGTGGTAATTGCATTTTCCTTAGCGCTAATACCCTTGGGAAAGGTATGAATCCTACTCTCCCTCTAGCTATGGGTAAATAGTAGGGCAGACTGGGCTCTTTAGCCTTGGTTAGGCAACCGGTCTAGGAGGAGGAAAACTCTGAATTCAAACCTCTTAAACTCCGCTTAAGAAATTGACCTTGTGCGCAGGGGTCGGTATTGTATTTTTCAATTTCATTGTGTATATCATATTTTCCCTGTTAGTAAATGTTTCACACCCGCGTAAATTGCTGGTATTTCAGTGGAGTCTGAGTGACAACAAGTCTCCTCAGGTCTCCAAGACTCTTCTGAGTATTCTAGCAGATTGCAGCAATGCAGTAGTCTGGATGGTCTCAAATCTTCATCTGATTTCTAGAAACTCCAGTCTTTTTTCCAAGTTTATTGTTACCGTTCCAAGTGCACCAACTACAATTGGTATCACTTTCACCCTCATATTCCACAGCTTTTTCAATTTTCTGGCAAGGTCCAGGTATTTATCCATCTTTTCATTTTCCTTCAGCTTCACCCTGTGATCTGCTGGGACCGCAAAGTCCACCAGTTGACACGTCTTTTTTTTTGTTAATCAATACTAGGTCTGGTCTCCTGGCTGGGATATTATTATTATTATTATTATTATTATTATTATTATCATTTCCCTTCTATCGAATTTTTCACACCAGCGTAAATTGCTGGTGTTATACAATTTCATAAGCAGCTTATGATTTATGTACGTACCTATAGTTAGAATATTTGAATTAGGGTCCGTTTGATTCTGAATAACGGGGTCTTATGGAAAGTTAGTTATTAGTGGTTAGTAACCTTTTTACTTGACCCCTTGAAAAACGCGTGATTAGGCGAGAGAGAGCCGGCACCTGATGAGAGAACATGTCTCTCAGGGTTTGTATCTCACCACGTGTTGTTAAATAAAAGCTTTATCAGAAAATAACCAAATCTTGTTTGTTGAGTTTATACTAAAATAAGCAATAGCCAGCCCAACACGAAGAAAACAAGAAATAAGAACCAACCCTTAACAAGAAGCCCACTCGATCGACTGAAGAACATGGCGACCGATGAGTTAGAACCAGTAAGCAGAGGTTAACAAGTAAAAACCATCATCTCATCCTTACTCTATCTATCTGTCTCTTTGTTGAAATATTTTGTTATATAAGACGTGCTGTAATCAACCACTTAAACTTATAGACTCAGCGAGGTCACGTGGTTTAAACCCCAGCCAATCAACAGCCTGAATACGTTTATATCAAACAACGCCAAATCATCACTTAAAATTTTCCGTTCTCCTGAATTCCTGCCTAAAACTATCCGCACTAATCCACACACCAGGCCACTCTCCGGCTCCACGTTCCGCCCATTACGTAACACACCGTCAGAAGAAGAGACGTATATTCAACACAACGTTATTCAATTTTAATAGACGTACAGCTAATTTATTTGATAAAATAAGCTTTACTGTTGCAGTAAACGTGCCCAATGTATCATATCACTTTCATTGTAAATCATATACTGAAGCAACGTTACTGACAACAATGAACAAGAAAACACGTAGCGCTTTTTTATTCATTCATTAAAAATAGAAAATCTCAAATGTCTAGTTTCGTTGTTAAGAAGGTCTGATTCTTAGATTTTTAAGTTCTAAAGTACAGAAATGTACTGTGTAGTTTGTGTGCATGTTGTTTTTTGCTTTGTTTTTTGTTTGTTTGTTTATTCATTTATTGTTATTCTTTTCTTAATTAACAACACAAATATCTAATTGATATTTGTGTAGTACTTTTTTTTTCTAAAACGAAAAGCGATGTGTTTAACGAAAGAGACGCATCACCTGCCGGCGAATAATCGAATCAATTTTCGCAATTCATAAACGCTGTTAAAATCTGTTGAGACATTTTTTTCAGAAATGGACTGACTGAAAGAGGTTTGTTTTGTGATAACAATTCTAATAAAATACTTCAACAGATATAAGGGCTTCCATAGAAGAAGACGAAGAATATATATATATATATATATATATATATATATATATATATAATATATATATTATATATGCTCCCTATATTGAGCACTGTAGAGGAGAACATTAATCGAAATTTCACCGTTTAGCGTAAGCCGTTACTCGCCTGTTCGCTGTTTACAGATTTGAGTTCTCTGGTGATTGTAAAAACATTCCCCGTAGGGATGTATCAATTAATTGTTCACCCTAGACTGACAGCCGCTGATGGCCGCAAGGGTAAAGAACTTGGCAGACGAAAATTCTGTCGGGTTTCGGTCCCGACTAGAGGGAGCTGTTAATAAGTCGAGCCGCACTGATGAGAAGCAAACTTCGAAACACGTGTCTGTGAATGACTGATATATATATATATATATATATATATATATAATATATATATATATAAGCCGACTAAGCTTAAAAAGCAACGTTCTCCTAATATACGGATGGAGCACTGTCTGGTGTGCCTTTACATATATGTACAGTTAAAATTCTCTTTACAACATCTGTAGATGTTGATGATAGCCAAGCGGTAAGAAGCCTGACTTTTATTTTTGAGCACACATTAATTATTAGATATGCAAAAATTAACCTGAAATAAACAACAAATTCTATGTTAAAATGACATTTCAAAACCGAGCACTTCAATCGGCCATTATTTTTGTAACAACCTAATAGATGAAAGATTCTGGATGCATGTCTGTATATTTGTTTGTACAACGACCGAGCGCACGTCCTTTTATAAAAATAAAATTGATGGGGACCAGCAAAGATCCAAGTTCAATAAGATACACCCCCATTTTTGTCCGGAAGGTGGTCAAAAACTGTTTTACCCCTCATTTTCCATAAGAAAAGCTAAATAAAAACATAAGGGTATAAATCAAGTGTATTAGTCCAAAAGTGAATGTAAGACGCGTCTTCCCCCTCCCACAAAGAAAATCCTGGTAATCTAGGAGTAGCCATTCACTGTAAAAGAACAGTAAGTAAAAGTAGAGTCGTCGGGGTGGCCTAAAGTCAGCATCAGCCAATCAGCGAGGGAGTCTATCCCCTTTTCACTAGTGCTAGACCAATTGTTTTTGCGTCTGAGTTCAGCTCCTTACTTTATAGCACAGATCCCTGAGCTACTCATACGCTGAGTTGGCGAGGGCCGGTATCGAACTAGCAGCCTTGTAGTCTCTAGCTAAGCGCTCTACCGACTGAGCTAACCCGAGTTTACTATTTAACCCATAGCTTTAGATTTTACCTTTCCCAAGCCTAAAGTAATCCCAGTACGTCAAACACTACACACGTGAGTTGTAGCATCACTGTAGAAGAACAGTATTGTAAACCCATAGCTTGAAGAATTAAATAAAGTGAGAGTTTACCACGATGTCGCAGCCCAGTACGTCAAACACTACACCACGCGTCTCCCTTCCCACAAAGAAAATCCTGGTAATTTAGTTGTAGCCATCACTGTAGAAGAACAGTATTGTTACTATTTAACCCATAGCTTGAGATTCATACCTTTCCCAAGGGTATTAATCCGAAAGTGAATGTAAGAGAGTTTACCACGATGTCGCAGCCCAGTACGTCAAACACTACACCACGCGTCTCCCTTCCCACAAAGAAAATCCTGGTAATTTAGTTGTAGCCATCACTGTAGAAGAACAGTATTGTTACTATTTAACCCATAGCTTGAGATTCATACCTTTCCCAAGGGTATTAATCCTAAAGTGAATGTAAGAGAGTTTACCACGATGTCGCAGCCCAGTACGTCAAACACTACACCACGCGTCTCCCTTCCCACAAAGAAAATCCTGGTAATTTAGTTGTAGCCATCACTGTAGAAGAACAGTATTGTTACTATTTAACCCATAGCTTGAGATTCATACCTTTCCCAAGGGTATTAATCCGAAAGTGAATGTAAGAGAGTTACCACGATGTCGCAACCCAGTTCGTCAACCACTACGCCATGCGTCTTCCCCACCCCACAAAGAAAATCCTGGTAATTTAGTAGTAGCCATCACTGTAGAATAACAGTAATGTTACTATTTAACCAATAGCTTGAGAGTCATACCTTTCCCAATGGTATTAATCCTAGAGTGAATGTAAGATAGTTACCACGATTTGGCAGCCCAGTACGTCAATCACTACGCCACGAACCCTGGTTCTTCTCATTATAAATCTAGTAGTATTTTCTGGACACCTGAACAGTCAGTGAGGTCAGACAAAAGAACGTAATTTCTGGTCAAGGATAATATCTTGATGAAATATACATGAGGTGCAGATTATAAATGCTGTTGTCTATTCAGTGGAAAAAATCATCTTACTGATAAAAGCGATTACATGCTTCTATGAATGGTTTGGTTTCTTTGAGTTGTAATAGAATATTCCACTCTCTCTCTCTCTCTCTCTCTCTCTCTCTCTCTCTCTCTCTCTCTCTCTCTCTCTCTCTCTCTCTCTCTCTCGCCCATGTGGTCTGACTATATATATAGTGAGCACTGCATTATGCAGGCTGGCTTCGAGGATTATTAGCGTACCTCACTATTCCTTGTCAGTCTTTGTATCCTTGTCTGTCTTTGTATCTTTCTACAATAAAACTGTTACATAATTATTAGATACCTAATATTTATGTGCAATAGTGTAGAAACAAGATGGCGTTTTAAGTGCAGCTGATGGCCTTGAAGATTGAGTGACAGGCTTGACCTCAGTCCTAACCCTATCTTCCGGGGATAGCCATGAGAACCGGTAGAGAGGACCCTCTCTTCCGGTTTAGATAGTAAGTAAGTTTCAGGCAGTTAGAAGGTAGCAGCGAGCTCGAAGGGGTAAGTCGCGATATACGCGCGTCCTCTCATCTGCGCAGATTGTCTGGTTGGGAATTTAAAAATAAAGTAAGATCAAAGCAAATCGGAGTCTTGTGTTATTACCTCTAAAAACTAACAATGACACAGGGCCTCTGATAAAGAGAAATCTACAATAGAAGACCAGACTCCAAGTCCCCAAGGAAGTCCAGATCTTAGAAGATTCCAGACCAAGACAAGATGTTATAAGATTCCAAAGACGGCCAGAAGAATAGAGTAAGAAAGAAGTAAGTAAAGAAGTAAAGAAGAAGGGTATGCAACAAAACTATCTATCTTAAATCTACGTACGTGTTGACTAGTTCTTTCACCCGACTACAACCTTGTCTGATAGTATCCCCTTTAAGGATACACCACTTTGTTTAATAGCATATCAACATTCGTAGGTTATTTAATGCCAAAGCAATCCTTGTAGAAGAACAGTAGTGGTACTATTTAACCCACAGCCGGGGGATAGGATGTTCCTTTCCCAAAAGTATTAGTTCGAAAGCGGACGTAAGAGCGTAACTGGAGTTCGAACTCGCTTACTAACATGTCGCAGTCCACTACATTAGCCACTATGTCACGGTGAAATGGACAAATGCCTTTTGTTCCGTTTCTCATCACATAACTTAAGGTTAGTAGATTATTTTGGTTAATGGAATATCAACCCTAGTGGGTTATTTAATGCTAAATCTTTCTTTTTTTATGTGATTGGAAAACGATAATTCTATTTGGTTTAGATACTGGGTAGATTATTTTGTTTAATTGTACTAGTACAAAATAAAAAACGGCCTCCGGGCGATGTAAAAATATATTTTTGAAACATATTGCCTTAGGGGTGGGAGTAAAAAATTCAATGTCAGCGAGTTTGTACCCTAAGTAAGTAAAATCATCAAATCCATTAAAGGATTAAAGAATAAATCAATTTGAAATGTAAACTTTAAATATATATTAAAATAAAACAAACTATATATAAATATATAATACCAGTCATGTATTTATCAAAACTTGTTTTAAAAAACAATGATGACTGTCTAATGTTGCATGTTCAAATTTTGAGTGTATTTATTCTATGTTACGACGATTTCGGGTATAGTGACGTAAGCAGTGACGTAGTTTCTGTTACAGACTAAAACCGGAAGTGAATCTCCATTATTAATAGATATCAACACTTGTGGGTTATTTAATGCCAAATCTTGTTTGTATATATGATTTGTAAGCGTAAGTGGACCGCCCTGTCGACTGCGGCGTTAGAATGCACCTCTGCAGAGGGGTAAGACTCCCCCTATGGGGCCACCTGTTGGCCGTTGGTGGCGACCCGTGATGCTCAAGGAAGGAGCCCAGGTGGATGAGCAGTTCATGACTTGCAATACTCCACTTTGGCCCTATCTTGGGCTAGACGGGCGGTTGGAGATGCCCCCTCCGATCAATTGGCTGGTTACGTCAAGCCCTAGCACCTATATGATTTTCTCAACCCTATTGCTCTTATGGCAAGCCTCAACATCTTTTTATCATATGGGTGCTAGAAGGCGGTGACTGAGGGTCTACATGTCCTGGGAATTACGTTAACCTCTATTTGATGGTGAGGTCCCAGTTTTGGAGGTTTGGGGAATGTGGAGCACCCCTTCATCACCATTGCTCCCTGGTCCACTCTGACCCGGAGTGGTAGTACCTGTTAGGGTCCTATCTATAGGTTAAATAGAAAAACATGAGTTGATAAACAAAATTGTATTATGCATTAAGAATGAATTTATTTCACAACTTTATCGGCATTAAATGACCACCGAGTTGATATGCCGTAAAACAAAAACAAAACAAAACCAACAATCAATAAGCGTAACTGGAGTTTTGTGTAAATATTTTTGTTAGATTTGGTTTTATAACCTGGCAGAAATAATGTTCATTAACTTCATATATATATATATCAATAAACTATGATGTGTTGTAATGATTGGAGGCGTAGGAAATGGACTCATCGACCCGAGTTCAAATCCTGGACGAGGCTAATACCCTTGGGAAGGGTATGAATCCATATATTCTCCCTTCAGCTATGGGTAAATAGTAGGCTAGACTGGGGTATTTAACGTTGGATAGGTAACCAGTCTAGAAGGAGGAAAACTCTGAATTCAAACCTGTTAAACTCCACTTAAGAGATTGACCTTATGTCGCATCCTGCTCGTGCGGAAGGATTGGTATATATATATATATATATATATATATATATATATCTAATACATAAGTAAACTTGAAATACGTGTCTCATGGATGACTGTTATATATATGCCCCAATTTTCAAGGTAGAGCACTGTAGGGGAGACATTAGTTGATTTTCACCATTTAGCGTAAAAGCATTTACTCGCCTGTTGTTTACTGACTTGAGTTCTCTGGTGATTGTAAAAACATTCAATCAGCGAGGGAGTCTATCCCCTTTTCACTAGCGCTAGACCAAGGAGATTCTTTTTGCGTCTGAGTTGGAGCGCCACCCCTACCATCAGCTCCTTACTTTACCGCACAGGTCCCTGTGCTTATCATACGCTGAGTTGGCGAGGGCCGGTACAGAACTAGGAACCTTGTGGTTTACTAGTCGAACGCTCTATCCACTGAGCCAACCCGGACCTATCTAAATAAATAGGAGTTATTACTTTTAGAGCGAATATCTTACAGTGATGGCTATTTGGAAAAATAGTTTTGTAGCTGAAAACTTGCTCTATCCAACGGTGCTATTGTGTTCCTTTTATCTTCTGTAGTTTCTACATACATAAAAAGGGGACATCACTTTCAGAGCTTCTAACTTACGAGTGGTGACTATTTCTTGTATCTTTTATAGTTTCTCGGTTTAGCTCAGTCGGTAGAGCACTTGCCGAGGAATCACAAGGTTCCTGGTTGGATACCGGCCCTCGCCATCTCAGCGTATGAGTAGCACAAGGATCGGTGAGGTAAAGGGATGAGATGATGGTAGGCGTGGCGCTTCACCTCAGACGAAAAAAACAATCTCCTTGGTCTAGCGCTAGTGGAAATGGGATAGACTCCCTCGCTGCCTTGTGGATATTGACCACTCTGTCGACTTTACTTTATACAAATAAATAGTGGGTGTTTCAGGGTTTCTAACTTACGAGTGGTGGCTGTTTGGTAAAATAGTGTTTCGTAGCTGAAAACTTTCCCTAAACTTCGGTGATATTGTACTCTGTGTAATTGTTGTAGTTTCCGTCGAAATGGGTAGTATCTCTTGAGACCGCAGGGAGACCAGAGAGATCAAGGCACAAATAAAGAGAAAAGAGAGAGAAAGAGCGAGAAAAATAACGAGAGAGAGAAACGCGCAGAGAGAGAGAGAGAGAGAGAGAGAGAGACGAGGAAAGAGAGTGAGAGAAGAGGGGGGAGAAAGGCAAGAGAGAAAGAGGACTTATAGCGAAACATATTTAGCTACTAGCTCTGCCACCCCCAAGCCCGGGAAACATCGCAAAAAACAGCGATAATGTAGAACTACGACGAATGCATATTTTATCTTATCGCGAGCGACTTCTTCATTTCCCTGTTTCTAGTGATTATGCTCAAGATGGCTGATTTTCGTGGGTAAGGGGTTTCTGGATGAGGTGCAGTGATGCACGATCGAGAATGCGTCTTATTATACAGTTGGTTGTAATCCTTCCGCTCTCGGTAAAGACGATGGCGTAGTAGTGTCCACAATTTTTAAAATCTGCATCTGCGTGCAGTGCGCTGAACAGAGCCAATTTTTGAGATTCAATCTCTGGCTGCAGTGACTGCAAACAAACAGTATGGTCTTGATGGAGTTGCTGTTGTCTCTCCTTCTATGCTGGCTCTCTTTTCTTTGGCGGCCTTCTTTCCTCTCTTTTTCACTCCTTTTCGCTCCTTGTTTGTCCGAGGAGGCGCATGCAGCTTAAGCGAGGCTTGCCTACCCCCGACCAAAAATACCTATTCCTAGTGCGTAGTCTGCGTTTCGAACTTTCTCAAAATATAGAAGATATAAGCTGTGTGTCTCTTCTAAAGTAAATCATCCGGATAATTATGAACTTTTTGTTTAGTAAATTAGGGTGTCCCAGAGAAACAGAACCAACAAATTTGTATTAAAACTGGTTAATTTTAACTAGGGGGGTTAGGATTAAGTTAGGTCTAGGGTTGGGTGTAGGGTTACGTAGGTTAGTTTAATGGGAAAATAAATAAATAATTTGGGTTCTGGATTTTCTGGTAACCCTGTACAGGCGTGACCCGAGAAAAAACATAACCCAAACCCTAACTCCTAACCCTAAAACCCCCTTAGTTAAAATACACAGTTATTACAATAATTTGACGGGGCGGTTTTTTTGTGGGGGGGGACACCCCTAATTTACCAAACACAAAGTTCATAAGTACAATCTTTC